>CM042011.1:146599056-146939056 GCA_023525715.1 Cichorium intybus
TATAAAATAGCAATATACTTTATAAAAATAGTGATTTTTATAAAATAGTAAGACGTTTTAGTGAAATTTTGTGAGATTTTGACGAAACGAAGTTCTAAATAATTATTTTGTATAAAAACATTGTCAAACATTTATTTTGATTGAATTATAACTCGTTGGATGTCGGAATACGCGTTTAAGCGCGGTATTCTTCCGTTTTCGCGATTTTCGGCATTTTACCGGGAAATGCATTTAGCTTTGAAATTAAATACTAGATATTATTACGTTACTTATTATATGAATTGTTATTTCATATTTGATGTTTAAGGCACCTCATTTTGTATTTTGGTCCCAAACCCTGTGTACATTTATCCGTTCACAGCGGTTTAATCGTTGTAACTTCCACATATGAACTCCGTTTTCGACGTTCTATATATCCACAGTTTCGTATTTACGAGTGGATCGTTTTATGAATATTATTATTCTCACAATAATAATTGTACGATTATCGAATTTTTACGCTACAGTAGTCTGCTGTCCGTATTTTCGACTTTTAACCGATAATTGTTTGATTTAGCATACGTAATACTTATAATATTAATAATTCACTGCAAAAGTCATGGAAAATAACTTTTCAACATATAAATTAACGTACGCTTTGTTCGACTACAGTTGACTTTTGTTGACCAAAATTTACAATTGTCACATCATCTACCCGTTAGAGGGAATTTCGTCCCGAAATTTAACTCTTGAGTGGATCCTCAAGGGTTTGGGAAGAGATGTGGATACTTCTGCTTCATCTGGTCTTCGCGCTCCCAAGTAAACTCTGGTCCGCGCTTGGCACTCCAACGGACCTTGACTATCGGTATGCGGCTTTGTTTCGTCCTCTTGATTTCTCTGTCCATGATCTCTACGGGTTCTTCCACAAAAAGAAGGTTCTCGTTCACCTCGATCTCGTCGAGCGGAATGACAAGAGTTTCATCGGACAGACATTTCTTTAAGTTGGACACGTGAAAGGTGGGATGGACATTGCTGAGCTCCTGAGGTAATCGAAGTCTGTAGGCTACTGGGCCGATCCTAGCAAGGATCTCGAAGGGCCCAATGTATCTGGTGTTCAGCTTCCCACGCTTTCCAAAGCGTATCATTCCCTTCCATGGAGAGACCTTCAACAACACTCGGTCACCAACCTGGAATTTCAAAGGCTTGCGTCGCTTGTCTACGTAGCTCTTTTGTCGGTCACGAGATGCTTTCAATCGTTCACGGATCTGAACGATCTTCTCAGTTGTCTCTCGTATGATTTCCGGACCGGTGAGAGCGCTGTTAGGTGTTTGGCCTCTGGCTAGTTGAGTATCACCCACTTCGGCCCAACACAGAGGGGATCTACACTTGCGTCCATATAGAGCTTCAAATGGAGCAGCTTTGATGCTAGTGTGGTAGCTGTTGTTGTATGAGAATTCAATGAGCGGTAAGTGGGTGTCCCACGCCTTACCGAAGTCTATCACACAGGCTCTCAACATATCTTCCAGCGTTTGGATGGTTCTTTCACTTTGGCCATCCGTCTACGGATGGTAAGCTGTGCTCATGTCAAGCCTGATTCCCATAGCCTTCTGTAATGATTGCCAAAAGTGTGAAGTGAACCGGCTATCTCTATCCGAGATGATTGATCGCGGCACACCGTACAATTTTACAATCTCCTTGAGGTAGAGCCTTGCTAGCTTATCCGTCCTATCACTCTCCTTGATCGGCAGGAAGTGAGCGGATTTGGTTAACCTATCGACAATTACCCATATAGTATCTAACCCACCGGTTGTCTTTGGTAATTTGGTTATGAAGTCCATTGTTATCCGCTCCCACTTCCACTCGGATATTGGTGGTTGAACTAGTAAACCCGAGGGCTTTTGGTATTCTACTTTAACTTTGGCGCAAGTCAGGCACTTGCCCACGTAAGTAGCGATTTCTGCCTTCATGTTTGGCCACCAATACAGTCTCTTGAGGTCCAGGTACATTTTGTCGGACCCGAGATGAACGGAGTATCTAGTCTTGTGAGCTTCATTCATGATAATGTCTCTGTATCCGCCGAATTTCGGTGTCCAGATTCGGTTCATGAGGTAGCGAGCTCCGTCATCCTTAACTTCAAGGTTTTTATCCATCCCTCGCAAGGCTTCAATTGTGACGTTTTCAGGTTTTAAGGCTTCTAGTTGCGCCTCTTTAATCTGAGTGGGTAAATGGGAATGGATCGTCATTGCTAATGATTTCACTCGGCGGCCCGTGTATTCCTTTCGACTGAGGGCATCAGCTACCACGTTGGCCTTCCCTGGGTGATAACGAATTTCACATTCATAGTCACTTAGTAGCTCCACCCATCGTCGTTGCCTCATATTGAGTTCTTTTTGGTTGAGGATATGCTGGAGACTCTTATGGTCGGTGTATACCGTACATTCTGTACCGTACAGGTAGTGTCTCCAGATCTTCAATGCGAACACTACTGCTCCCAACTCGAGGTCATGTGTAGTGTAGTTGACCTCGTGAGTTTTAAGCTGCCTTGAAGCGTAAGCAATGACATTTCCTCTCTGCATGAGTACACAGCCCAGACCCTGGTTCGATGCGTCGCAATAGACCACAAAGTCTTCTGTTCCTTCTGGAAGGGACAGAATAGGAGCGCTGCATAAAGCTTTCTTTAGGGTCTGGAAGGCGGCGTCTTGGTTATATCCCCACTTGAATGTCACACCCTTCTGTGTCAGGGTGGTAAGTGGCTTTGCAATTTTGGAGAAATTCTGTATGAATCTTCGATAATAGCCAGCAAGGCCCAAAAACTGACGGATTTCTGTCGGAGTTCTTGGCGCTTTCCAGCTTTCGATGGCTTTGATTTTGGAGGGATCCACATGTATCCCTTCCTTGCTGACTACGTGGCCTAGGAAGTCCACTTTTCGAAGCCAAAATTCGCATTTCGAAAATTTCGCATACAGCTTCTCCGCTCTTAACGTCTCCAAAACTTGTCGTAAGTGTTGGCTATGTTCCTCCTTGCTTCGTGAATAAATAAGTATGCCGTCAATGAATACTATCACGAATTTATCCAGGTAAGATCGGCATACTCGGTTCATCAGATCCATGAACACTGCGGGCGCATTGGTTAATCCGAAGGGCATCACAACGAATTCATAATGGCCGTAGCGAGTTCTGAATGCTGTTTTTGGAACATCTTCTTCTTGAACCTTGAGTTGGTGATATCCCGACCTCAGATCGATTTTTGAGAAGTAACTCGCTCCTTGGAGTTGATCGAACAGGTCGTCAATTCGGGGTAACGGGTATCGGTTTTTGATAGTGAGCTTGTTCAACTCTCGATAGTCAATGCATATACGGAATGATCCATCCTTCTTCTTTACGAACAAGACCGGCGCTCCCTAAGGTGAAAAGCTCGGCCTGATGAACCCTTTACTTAGCAGTTCGTTTAGCTGGCTGGATAATTCTTGCATCTCTGTCGGGGCTAATCGGTATGGCGCTTTTGCTACCGGTGTGGCTCCTGGGATCAAATCGATTCTGAACTTGACTTGTCGTGCGGGTGGTACTCCTGGAAGGTCTTCTGGGAACACATCAGAAAAGTCGCAGACTTCGGGGATTTCTTTGATGTTATTTACTTCTTTCTTTTCGTCAACAACGTGGGCTAAGAAGGCATGGTATCTTTTCTGTAGGTATTTTCGGGCTTTGATGCAAGATACGATTCGGAGACTGGTACTGGGTTTATTACCGTAGACAACAAGGGTCTTGTCATCCGGTAGATGAAGTCGGATTCCTCGTTCGTAGCACATGATGTCGGCATGATGGGGAATTAGCCAATCCATACCAACAATCACGTCAAAACTTCCTATTTTAACGGGCATTAAGTCGATTTGAAAGGAGTGATCGTCCAGAGTAAGTGTACAGCCTACGTATATGTTGTTTGTGCTTTCTATTTTGCCATTAGCCATTTCTACTGTAAATGTTTCTTTGAGTGGTTGAGGTTTTTGTTTTAGTAAGTATTTAAACTCGTGGCTTACGAAACTCCTCTCCGCACCGCTATCGAATAGTATACAAGCATATGAATTATTGACGAGGAACGTACCGGTAACCACGGTAGGATCCTCCACCACTTCCGTACGTCCCATAGCTAGGACTCTTCCATTTCTCCCCACATTCTTGGCCTTCGGGCAATCACGCTTAAAGTGCCCTGTCTCACCACAACCATAACAGGCTTGACTCACCCCGACATTAGTGGCTTGGGTGGCTTGTGGGGTTGGCGTCCTGCAGAATCGGGCGGTGTGGCCCTTCTTGTTACAGTTCAGGCAGTGCATTTCTCTACAGGGTCCGGTATGGTGGAAATTGCACTTGTTGCACTTCGGTAGCGTCCCAATGTATTGCTTGGTGGTGGTTGGGGTGTTCGGGACAGTGGCTGCATGAACTGCCACAATCTGTTGTCTTTTCGCACCATCTTGATTTGGTTGGTTTCTCCCCCTGTTCCAGGGTTTCCTCTTGTTATCATTTTCTCTTGGCTGCTCGGTCTTTTGGGTCATGGTTCCCTGGCGCACCCCGTGGTCGACCAATCGTTGGGCCAATCGTTTGGCACTGTCAAAAGTGGCGGGACTTGCGGCTTCCACATTCCCTTGGATCTGGGATGATAGTCCCCATATGTAACGTTCCACTTTTACAGACTTCGGTGTGACCATGGCTGGGCAGAGGGTTGCCAGGTCGTTGAATCGGTTTGTGTAAGCGTTTAGATCTGAACCTTTCATTGTGAGGTTCCACAGCTCTTGTTCCAACTTCTGGATTTCCCCTCGGGGGCAGTACTCCTTCATCAACATTGTCTTTAATTCCTCCCAGCCCATCGAGTTTGCCACTGGGAGTGTCAGCGACTTGACATGGCCCTTCCACCAAGACATAGCCGTCTCAGCGAAAGTGCAGGCAGCGAACTTTACTTTCATTTCTTCTGGACACGCAGTGATATCGAAGATCGACTCAGTTTTCTCGATCCACCTTATGAGGTTAAGGACACCACCGGTGCCATGGAAAGTTATCGGCTTGCAACTGACAAAATCTTTGTAAGTACACACTCGAGAATGGGTTGATGTTTCCCCATTGGTGGAATCGTTGGTGCCGTTTCCACTTCTGTTTCCATTTACCCCATTGGTGTTAATATGGGCGACAGCTGCGGTCACGGCTGCCGTGACAGCGGCTTGAAATGTCGCCGAGTCCATCATAGGCGCTTCAGGGGTTTCGACGGGTGTGCGTCTGTTATTTCTTCGGCGAGGTGGCATGATTCTGCCACAAGGATTTAAGATTGGACGTTGGTTAGTTCTTGGTAAGGGTTATCAAAGTACGACGTTTCTAATATATGTTTATGTCGACTATATAGTGATAGGGGTATAATAGGTGTATGAAGAATCTAGATGTATGGTCCTATCATATCACAAAATACTCGTATAGTATTTTTGTTTTGTGTATTGTTCTAGTGTTTTTCTTTGTACATGGTTCTTGGTAAGTCTTTGGAAGTTGTTACAAGTAAGGTGATTTCTAAGGGGTATGAGAGGTATGTAAGAGAAAATTCTAAGTGTACGACTTCGTAGTATTCATAAAATACTCCTGTAGTATTTTAATTCTATGTTTAGTTATATAGTGTCTTAAAATACTTCCATAGTATTTTAAATTTCATGTTTAGTTCTATAGCGTCATAAAATACTCCTATAGTATTTTAAATTTTATGTTTAGTTCCTTTGGTTATTTGTAAGTGTTCGGACTCGTTGTTCACCACGACCATTCCTAAGTATACGTTAATCATATCTTGGATCAATACAGTTGATCAGGCTCTATTTATCCAAGACATCATTACCAAACACATAGGCCTATCCGTAGCGTTCAACTCATCTTACCACTTTTGTATGTTTTCGTTATGATATCGTTCTAGTATGTATGTATGTACTTATACTTTTATGAAAAGTATCGTTGTAATTTTAAAAGTATACTTGTACGAAAATGTTTTCGAGAGTTTTAGTCCCATTGTATTTATAGTTGTATATATTTAAATGGATTGATATACTTAGTTCACTATAAACAATGCTCTGATACCAATCTGTCACACCCTCAAACCGTATTGGCAGAATAGTTCAAGGGTGGATGACTTCATGAACAACATCATAACAAAGTTACACAATAGTGAAATCCAAGTAAACAACCATCATAAATAATTGTAAAGGTTACATAGTTCAATGTATCATGTTTCAAATACAATTATAATGATATCAAAACAGGCAAAAATGACGTCGTAACGTCCTTTCTTGTAGCGCTTGATTTACCAAATCAGTTTCCTGAGAATACAAGTAGTTGAAAAAGTGTCAACAATTAAGTTGGTGAGTTCATAAGATTTTTGTATAAGAAACGTCCTTTGTTTGTAACGATAGTGTTGAAAACCAAGAAAATCCAATATTTTCTTATAAAATGTTCCAAGTCTTTAAATCTCAAAGACTAAAATGTAATATGTAAACTGTAGTGTACTTTCTTTGAAATGTGTGTATCCACGTAAACAATTTATAAAAATATTAAGTTGATTATTTTCCCATGTGAGATACCATATAACCATACTGTGACTAGTTGGCCTGCTGCGACGTTCTTCAGGCGTCGGAACTGTTAGACATTTGGACACCTCAGACCTGCCGGTCAAGCTGTAGCTAGCAGCTCAGGTGCGAGGTTGTCAATCCCGTATAGATCTATACTCAAATATCACGCTCTCTTACCGAGACTCTGGTTATATAAATGTTCAGGACTTATAGTAGGTACTTATAAAAGTACTGTGAAGATTCATCTCACAAAAATGTATGTATTCCAATCAACTTGTTTACGTACGATTTGTATATAAAAACTCTTGTAATCGTCCATTATCATTTTTCCCATGATAATATAGTATAGTATAATAATTATATATTTTATATAATTATTTTTATCATGTTTGAATGTCATAGTAACTTTTTGTTCATAAACTATTCCAATAATAGTCTATTTTTAGTAATTGCGTCGTAATAAACTTATTTTTGTGAATAATTGCGAAATAACTTGTTCAAAGATTATAAATATTATCTTTTGAGATATTTCACACAAAAATAATATAATAAATTGATTATAACCATTTTTGCTAGAAAATAGTGTCTTTATTTATAAAAACGTAGTTTTTACTAGTTTTCGTTTTTATAACGTTTTTATTCAAGATCTAGCATCTTTGTACACTTTATTTGTAGTTTAGTAACTTTTACACAACTTAGTATGTCAAAGTGTTCATAATACATGGATCTGCTCATATTTCATGCCAAAATCATATTTATAACATTTTTGTTCAAGATCTATCATTTTTACACACTTTAATTATAGTCTAGTAACTTTTATACAAGCATATCATGTATCATAGTGAATATCTTACAAGGATCTAACAATATTTCATGTCAAATGTATTTTTACCCAAATACTAACTTTATAAACTTGTGTAAATCAACATATATATCATTTAAACACATATATACTTGAATAAAACAACATTTATAGTTAAAGAACTTGTATTCTCCCTCAAAAAGGTTTGAAAAGATGAAAATGAGGGGTATGAACTCACCTTGAGTATGGATCTTAGGATTCCTTGGAAGAAGATTGAAGATTTTGGTTCTAAGACCCGGAGGACCCTTGGACAAAGCTATTATCCAATGGATTTCCGTGAGTATGTGTGTATAAAAGAGTATATGAAGGTATTTAGAACTTAAATCACTAGATGATCATAACTTACCAAGAGAGCTTGAAAGATCTTTGAAGATGATGGAGTTTGGAGCTTAAAGACCCTTGGACAAAAGCTAATATCCAATGGATATGGATGGATGTTAGTGTGTGTAAAAGGTGTAAAACTTAAGTTAAGTAGTTTAGAATCAAAAGATGAAGAAGACTTACCACTTGGATTAGAGATATGAGCTTGGAATGGATTTTGGAGATGGTGGTGGTTGGTCACGGTTTTGGAGAGAAAAGAGAGGGAGAGGCCGAGAGGGAGAAGGAGAGCAAGAGAGAAGATAGAGTGATTTGGTTGGTGATCAAATGAAGCTTTCCTTAGTCAAATGTGATTTTAGGTTAGATTTTCTTTAGGTTTCTTTTGTATTATTTTAATCTAGCCTAGGATTGTGAATAGTGGGTTTAGATTGCATGGGAAATATGGGTGGGATCCTCTAGTTCAGCTGATGGGGGGGTAGGGGGGGTGGGGTGGTGTGGTTTTTATAAAATAGCAATATACTTTATAAAAATAGTGATTTTTATAAAATAGTAAGACGTTTTAGTGAAATTTTGTGAGATTTTGACGAAACGAAGTTCTAAATAATTATTTTGTATAAAAACATTGTCAAACATTTATTTTGATTGAATTATAACTCGTTGGATGTCGGAATACGCGTTTAAGCGCGGTATTCTTCCGTTTTCGCGATTTTCGGCATTTTACCGGGAAATGCATTTAGCTTTGAAATTAAATACTAGATATTATTACGTTACTTATTATATGAATTGTTATTTCATATTTGATGTTTAAGGCACCTCATTTTGTATTTTGGTCCCAAACCCTGTGTACATTTATCCGTTCACAGCGGTTTAATCGTTGTAACTTCCACATACGAACTCCGTTTTCGACGTTCTATATATCCACAGTTTCGTATTTACGAGTGGATCGTTTTATGAATATTATTATTCTCACAATAATAATTGTACGATTATCGAATTTTTACGCTACAGTAGTCTGCTGTCCGTATTTTCGACTTTTAACCGATAATTGTTTGATTTAGCATACGTAATACTTATAATATTAATAATTCACTGCAAAAGTCATGGAAAATAACTTTTCAACATATAAATTAACGTACGCTTTGTTCGACTACAGTTGACTTTTGTTGACCAAAATTTACAATTGTCACAACGTAAGACTAAATGTGATGCGTAGGATTAGAAATATCAATGGTCTTGATTAGAATGGCATGATTGTAATTATCTAATAAATTATTAAATGATTTAAAAAACGGATTTAAAAAGGGTAAAATATGGATTTTATTTAGAGAAAAAAAGAAAGTAACTGAATTTTAGGAAATTAAATTAAATCCCTTACATATATAACAACATATTTTCGAAATATTATTTCCTTTTACAAAAAATTAAACATTCTTAACAGCACTTTTTGATTTTTATTCAAATATCAGTCATTTTTTATAGAATCATTTTTCACAAAAAATTCATTCTTACAGAATGTCATATTGAAGAAAACCCTATGAAGTAAAATACGACATCAGAATAATCACATTATCTAAACTAAAATACATAAAAATAATCACATTATTTGAACCAAATTACATCCAAAAATTAAAATTAAGAAAGAATAGCATTCAAAAATATCAATTCTAACAGAATGACATTATATATATATATATATATATATATATATATATATATATATATATATATATATATATATATATATATATATATATATATATATATATATATATATATATATATATATATATATATATATATATATATATATATATATATATATATATATATATATATATATATATATATATAGGGTTAGGTTATATTAAGACCAGCAATTATTGTGTGGACGTAAGACTAAATGTGATGCGTAGAATTAGAAATATCAATGGTCTTGATTAGAATGGCATGATTGTAATTATCTAATAAATTATTAAATGATTTAAAAAAACGGATATAAAAACTGTAAAATAGGGTTTTTATTTAGAGAAAAAAAAAGTAACTGAATTTTAGGAAATTAAATTAAATCCCTTACATATATAACAACATATTTTCGAAATATTATTTCCTTTTTCAAAAAATTAGACATTCTTAACAGCACTTTTTGATTTTTATTCAAATATCAGTCATTTTTTATAGAATCATTTTTCATAAAAAATTCATTCTTACAGAATGTCATATTGATGAAAACCCTATGAAGTAAAATACGACATCAGAATATTCACATTATCTAAACTAAAATACATAAAAATAATCACATTATTTGAACCAAATTACATCCAAAAATTAAAATTAAGAAAGAATAGCATTCAAAAATATCAATTCTGACAGAATGACATTAAAAAAGCATCTTATTGACAAAATGAAATAGAAAAAAAACATATGAACTAAAATACAGCAAGCTAATAGCATTCTTTGAGCTAAAATACATCAAAAGAATGTAATTCTTTGAACTGAAATGCATCCAAAAAATAAAATTATGAAGTATGACATTCTGAAATATACATTATGGCAGAATAACATCCAAATCTGATATCTAATGAGAATTCTGGCAGAATAATTCTTACAACATATGGATAGCTAGACTTAAAATACAAATTTTGGCAGAATGGTATAGTCTTATGTCCCTTATTCTGTAAGAATATGTATAAGTGTGCTAATGTGCATATTCTAATAGAATAATATACTCATGCATATTCTGACAGAATGTTACAGTCTCATAAGAACATTTTGGGTCCTGTTGTGTGTTTCCTTCTTCTTTCTTTGCGTGTTTCTCATATTCCATTTTCCATAATATGCACCTACTTGCAACTTCATGAAAAGTCAAAAAACATACATTCATCTTCAATAGATCTTCCAAATTTCGTACTTAAAAATGAAGAAAAAGATCAATCGAATAAAATAAAATAATCAAGGAAAATCATTCTCTCCAAAATTCTGCAATGGTTGTGTTTCTGAATCTCAAACGGGTAAAGTCATCAAGATAATGGCGATGTGGTATGTAGATAATGGTGCTGGTGCAAGTGACATGGAGAAGAAGAATCATGCTGCGTTTTTTTATTCAAACTGCAGGTATGCTCAACGAATTGAAGAATCGGGATAAAGAATCGATGATGGTGGATGTGATAGCTTTGGCGTTGCTTTGTTTTCTACGTGAATAATATGGAGTGAAAAAAACGCTGAAGATAGAGATTAAATATGGATGTAAAACTAAATTGAGAGAATCATGAAAACTTCCATAATTATAGGCAACCAGATTTATGTAAATCCAATATTACTAAATTGTCCTTGGCTCATACTGGTTTGTGATTGGTACTTACGACCACACAATAATCATACTTTTTAATATATCCTAACTATATATATATATATATATATATATATATATATATATATATATATATATATATATTGAGAGAGAGAGAGAGAGAGAGAGAGAGAGAGAGAGAGAGAGAGAGAGAGAGAGAAAAAAAGAGCATGCGCTAGGTTCATATGTAAATTCTCATATATTGTGTCAATGTGTAACAGACAAAATATAGAAAGTATTAATTGGAAAGTGGTATGGTGTATGTTGTTAATCATGTTGTGGAAAGCAGTCTTAATCAATTCGTGGGAGAAAATCGGTCCAGTGGCAATGGGTCGCTCGCTATTGAAAGTAACCAAATATGTAATTTATTACTAATGATGCTAATTCATATGGACATAGGGTATGCAAAACATGTTGCTTACGATGGGCATGTACACAATGGTGATGTTAGGTATAAAGGTAAGGAAGTTGCTAACGATGATCATGCATAGGGATGGCAAATAAAACCGAAACCGACGGGGAAACCGAAAACCGAAACAAATGGGTCGGGTTCGGGGACAATAAACAAGGACGGGGATGGTATTTGCTACTTACCCGCTTCCCCGGCCCACTAGTAAATGGTAATAGGCTTTTTACATTTACCTTTACTAATTATTCCACTCCACTCTACAAGTGACAAGTCTACTGTCCAGTTTCCTAAATCCCTAATTAATTTATTCAATTAATTCTTGAAAGAAAAAGTTGCATGGTCTGATTCAATTAATTGTTTATTATCTTGTATATATATTAACTTTTAATTGCTTGTAAATCTAAAAAACTAGTGAGATCATATAGTAATGGAATGTCAACGATCCATAAACGACGTTAGTACTTTAATTTTGATAATTTGGATGTATTTTGAACTTTAAAACTTTAGTTTTCTTTCTATGGATATGTTTGGATTCAAAACTCGCGCTTAAATAAAAAAAGGTGACGGGTATTCCCCACAATGAAAATTACCCGTTTCATTAACGATTTAAGTTAAACGGGGATACCGATTACCCGCGGTTTTATCCGATTACCCGATGGGATACCCCGATTAAATCCACGCGGTTTTTTAAGCGGGCACAGGTTTTTTAAATGAGGACGGGGACAGGAAGGTTAATCCCCGGTCCGTTGCCAATCCCTAATCATGCATATTATATTGATGAAACAAGAAATGATCAGGCAAAATTGATGATGTTGATTGATGATGCAAACATACTTCCACAATGCAAACCATTGGAAGAGTTTGAGTGTTTATCAGATTATGATGATGGTGAATCTGATGATGAGCAAATTGAGCCTCAACGACCCCCGGACAATAATTCTCTGTTTAATTTTTCTGATAATGAAAATTTTGGAACTACTCATTGAGTAATGCCCGGTCCATTATAGTTGTCTGAATTGTCAACCCAAAAACAGAATGTTGCAATAGCCCGCAACCCTTCATCAAGATGTTACAACGGTATAAAAACAAAGAACTTAAGCTAGCATTAGGAATGAAATGTGTTGAAGAGATATTTCAAATTAAAATTAGCACATATCTAAAAGAAGAGTTTGAAATACTTTGTTTCGCTAAAAATTGTAAATGACGATTAAGAAATACAAAATATAAGATTATGAAAACTTATCAAGTACATAAGTTTCTAAAAGAGCACACTTGCTAAAACATACAGCTACATCCCTATCAATCAATCCAACAAGAAAGTTTCAGGTAATTTAAACGATATATAACATTATTTTTTGCATTTCTATTATTTTGTGTAAGATAATGATTTATCTTCGACCTACTAAACCACTTTTTGCATTAAAAACAATATATTTCTATTTTTAACTTATATAATTTTCAAAATCGCTACTTATATTTATTAGTTTTTATATAAATTTGTCTTATATCTTTTTTTCTTATAATGACTTCATGACTTAGGTGTTGTTTGTTTTTAAGAAATAAAACATTTACAGTCTACAGACCATATCTGTACAAGAAGAGATGAATTAAACGTCTGTAGTCTGCAATAAAATTAAAGACTGTTTGTTTTTTTAAAGTTTGCAGGCTGCTAAAATAAACTAAAATTTAAATAAAATGTTGTGATTTTTCGGGTTTATTTTTTTTGACGACACACGTGTCTTTTTTTTATAAACAACTAATATGTCAGGAACAATGACAACGGTACATCATTCTTATAAAAATAACATAAAACGGTTACTTTATATATCACATTCACATAAGAAAGTAGAAAAAATTTAGTCCACTTTCTAAATATTATTGCATCAATATTGTGAACACATATTTTTTTTCATAACAATTACATGCCTGTTTGAGTAATTATTAGTTAATTTAATTTTTATAAGATTTAATTTTTTATATTTATATAAAAATTATAAAAACAAGAAACAAAAAACAAAAAGCCAAAACAAAACAAAATTGAAATTGTATTTTTTTTTTTCCCTAGAATACTTCTACAGTTTTACGCAGTGTTTTAAAAATCGGTTCGAATCGGTTGAACCGGCAATCGGAGATGATGACGGTTTGATTAGAGCCGGTTTTATGATGATTTCTTGACCGGAATGAACCGGCCGGTTTTGATAAAATAAACGATTGAACCGGGCCGGTTTTGGTAAAAAAAAAAGTCGGTTGAATCGGAATGGAAGGGTCTTATCTTGGGCTTTTGTGTTTGGTTTGAGCTAAATACTCTTAAGTCTTAACTACTTTAATTAAAACCAGCCTACTATAAAAATAGAATATCTCGTATATGACGTTGCCGCCTTGTGTCTTTTGAATCTCATACATGATACAACTTTTGATTTACTTTTCTTGTCCTTGTTATTATTTGTATTTTATTGGTTGCTTATTGATGTCAAATTCTTTGGTTTATATATACATATGTATGCAGGAAAATAGTAAAATGCATAAAATTCTAGAAACCGGTTTGACCGGGCAATTAAACCGAAAAAGATCATCAGACCGGTTCGATTATAAAACCGTTTTTAAAAAACATATTCCCGCCCGTAAATGTCAGTTCATGTCTTCTTGGAGAAAAAGGGTGTGCAAATTTTTTGACGGCTGCAATCTTTTAAAAAACAAGTAGTTTGCGAGTCAAACATCTTCCTGCCCGAAGATGCTCTCTTATTGTTATTAAACTTCATAAATATGCTTCATTTTAATATATATGATTAATTTAAATCAATTTAATATATAATTCAATGCTTAAGTAACAAAACATTTACAATATAGTTATACAATCAAATAAGTTATAAATGTTTAAACTCAAACTATAAAAAGAATGTAAACTAAAATTTAAACACCAAAACAGTGTAAAATTTTAAAAATAGAATTTGATATTGGATTGGAGATGTCCTAAAACCATAAAATCATTGATAAATCACAACTCAAAACTAAAACTTATAAGGGTATCAAATTTCTCATTTGCTATTCATGTGGAACGAATTGCTATAAACTCCTCTCACTTAAACATCGTCATAGCAAGACACATTAAGGGTGTTAATATTCGAAGGACATGTATTATTGCTCTCATTGCTCTTATACCATTTGTAATACTCCAATCACAAACTTAGAAGTTTTTATAAGATGATTAAACTTCTCATTCTCTATCTCTATCGAGTTTTTGTATCCCGCTTGCATATTTTTATTGATCAAGCGATGAGTCATCCAATTGTATATTATACAAAACCCCTCCGATACAAATGTTGTATAACCATACATACATATAATATTCATGTACGGTGTCGTTTTGTGTATGTGTGAAAACTAGAGATTACATCGAGTCATCGGATAATTTTTCTCCGTTGTCATGGGGTTAAAACGGTCAATTTCCACTCGAGACTCCAATAGTCAAAGTCAAAATTATGACTCGGAGTTCTGGTTAACTTGCAATTGCCGCCGTACGAGTGCGGTGTAAATCCCGTCAATTTTAAGAAGCTCCTCGTGGGTCCCACTTTCCGCAATCTGCCCATCGGATACCACCGCCACCGTGTCGGCGCTCTTCACCGTCGATAGCCGGTGGGCGATCACTAAAACCGTCCTTCCTTGCATCAACGAGTCCATCGCATCCTATTCGTACAAAAAATCACACCGGAATCAGCATACGTGAAATTGTGTGAAATTGTTTGAAATTGTGTGAAATTGTGTGTGTGTGTGTGTGTGTGTGTGTGTGTGTGTGTTTTGTGGACCTGAACGAGATATTCGCTTTCGGCATCTAACGCGCTTGTGGCTTCATCTAAAAGCAAAACTCTAGGGTTCATCAAGAGTGCTCTAGCGATTGCAATTCGTTGTTTTTGACCTCCAGACAACCGTAATCCACGTTCTCCGACCACCGTTTGGTATTTTTCGGGAAACGATGACACGAATTCGTGGGCGTTTGCCATTTTCTGTTTAGGAAATTCAAGAACATATAAATTCAAATTGCAGAATTCAAAAGAAAGAACCCTAGAGGCGAAAAGCTTACAGCGACAGTTTCGATTTCAGAACTGCTGGCTTTGCCATCAAAACCGTACGCGATGTTGTCTTCTATAGAACAGTTGAATAGAACGGGCTCCTGGCTCACTATACTCACCTTGAATACAGAAAAAAGAATAAAAAAACATTTTTGTTAAATATGAAATGTAACATGTTATAACGTGAATTGGATTGTTAGACTACCTTTTTGTGTAGAAATTCGTGTGAAATTTCAGGTAATGGAACCCCATTTAGCAAAACTTTCCCGTTTGATGGATCGTAAAACCTTTCGATCAAATTGGCTATGGTGGTCTACAAACAAATATGTGAAAAAGATTTGATGATTAAATATCTTAAAACAAAGAGTAAATTACAAGAACGGTCCCTGTCGCATACCAAAAGTTGCAAGTTCAGTCAAACTTTTTCTTGTTTCAATCTACGTTTGTTGTTTGTTAAGCATTTGATCTCTGACCCACGTAAAACGGTAAAATGACTTTTTACCCGTAAGGACAAAATAGTCATTTTTATGAGTCGGGGATCATTCTCGAAACAAAAAACATAGGAACAACTTTGGGAAAAAAAAGCTTGGACCAAACCTACAATTTCCGGTATAACACAAGGACCAGTATTGTAAATTGTAATTTACTCTAAAACAAATATAGCTATCTTTATATTTATTACCTTTCCACCACCACTAGGACCCACCAAGGCTACTTTCGAACCAGGTCTCAGTTTTAAAGTAATCCCCTGGACATATACCGATTTTGTTAGGATACAAAATCACTAAAAGAGACCGATAACAGTACAACAAAGTTGTACTGTGTCTACATGCAGAAAACTGAAAAGAAATAAAATGGTCAAATTTTTCGAATTTATTACCTTAAGTACCATATGGTTGGGTCTAGACGGGTAAGCAAACCAAACATCATCTAGTTCAACATCTCCATCTGGATCACTACAATTAAAAAACCATAAATCAAACAATAAGTAACAAATTATATATCTACGTGGCAAAAAGATACAAACACACACACACACACCCGATTGGGCATTGGATCCCAGCTTTCGCCATGCTGGACACACGGTCTAAAAGCTGAAAAACTCTCCTACTTGCTCCAGCAGCTTTCATGGCAGTCGTATATAATCCTGATAATGAAGATATCGAAGAGCCAACTGCAATTTTGTTTTTTGTTTTTTTGTTTTTTTTTTTGGTTATTTAAAATCGACACAATCAGAATTGGAGATTATTGAGACGAATAAAAGGAATACCAGTGAGACTATAGAGAATAAATGACGTTAGAGAGCCAGCTGTCATCGATTTTGTTATAGTCAAGTAAGCGCCATATATTACCACTGTAATCACAGACAACGTCGATGCTCCACTCATTCCACCAGAAAATATTCCCGTGACTTTCTGCCATATGGACAAAAAAAATATAAGACGGATTTCTTTTTTATTTTTTCCTTTTATTTCCCCAAATTCGTCAGTCATTTTCACAGATATTTTTTAAAAAAAACAATTATTCAAATAGGGTCTTACTGCTTGTCGGAGTCCAAGATTTAACGTTTCATCAACTTTTTCAGAGTAAGTTGAAATCGCATAAGATTCTTGTGCGAACGATCTCACTGTCCGAATCGCCCCAAAAGATTCCTGCGGGTAAATTTTCATTGACTATTTATATAAAAAGTCAACCAAAAATTTATAAAATTTGGGACCTAACAAACCTCAGCGATTGAGGCAGCAACAGCAGCTGCAGCTTGTGTTGCATGAGAGAGTTCTCGAAGGTACCTTCCGAAGTAGCGTACAGCTACCGATATAATTGGTACAACAACCAACGCCAGCACTTCACAAAAAATAAAAAACAAAAAGAATATATTATTTGTATATTACATTATTTTAGGTTGCATTTGTTTCGATGATGAGAATCATGAGGGCATTCATGTCTTTTGTACAGAGTCTCAGTCTCACCTTTTTATGTGAAAATAATAACGGCGATTTTTGTCTCTGTCTCGTCTAGTCCAATACATGTCAAACACAGTACACGTTGTACCGTTTCTGTCTTGTGTAACTACATGATAAAGTAATTTACATTTTTGGTGTCTCAAGTTTAGCTGAGTTTTACAATTTTGGACCCAAAAAGTTTTCTTTTACAATTTGGGTCCTCATTTGAAGTGTTTGTATTTGGTCCATGTTCCAAGTAAAATTACTTTTTTGGTCCTTAAGTTAGCTAACTTTTGCAATTTTGGTCCTAAAAAAATAGTCATTTTCTCGGAGCAGTGACGTAAAAACGTTACAAAGACCTCAAACAAAGACCAAATTTGCAAGAGAATACTTTTTGGGACCAAAATTGCAAAAATTAGCTATACTCGGACACCAAAAATGCAATTTATTTTATATTGTAATTGTAAATGAAAACTTACGTGTTAGCTTCCAAGAAGAAGAGAACATGAAACCAAGACCAATAAATGCAGTAGTCAAATTTCGTAGTGCCTCAGAGAGATTAGTGGTTGCAGCATTCTTTATTATTTGGGTGTCTTCAGAAAGTCGACTGAGTAATTCTCCTGTTCGAGTAACATCATAAAAGGCTATTTCCTGCAATAAACCACGTTGTGTGTTTAACGAATTCCAATTATTTAAAAAAGGAATAGATAAAAGAGTAAATTACAAGAGAAAAAAAAAAAAAGCAATGTATATAATGCAAAAATAACTGAAAGTACATTGCTATTTCTTTCAAAGAACTCACCTGCTGCATAAGGTGGCTGAACAAATCCTTTCTCAAACGAGCAACAACCCTTTCACTAGCAGACGAAAACAACCATGCCCGAAGCGCTGTTGAAAATGAACTAAGACCAAAAAGTTACATATAATTACAAAATCGCCACTCCAAGAGGAATTTACATTTCATTAAATTTAAAGGGAAAAAACACACACCCAACAACCACCACCAATACAACCGCTAATATAGTGTCCTTGACAGCATTCAAAGCTTCAGTTTGCTCTTCAGGTGTCTTTATATCTCTTGATACAATGTCGATAATCTTCCCGCCAAAAGATGGCTGACCATGATAACATCATAACACGCTTTACAAATGTTTGAAACCGAATTTAATGTTTTTTTATTATTAATCTTTGTTTTAGATAATTCTACCAACTCGGAAAGTGGCGTACTATAAGCAGGCTGGAGGTTGAAGCTATCAACAGTGCAATTGTTGCAATAATGAGCCTCCCTGCATCTGGCTTCGCCTACAATTGGACCGACATGAGAAAACAAGTGGGACCTAATTGTTTTTATAAGAAAATTGTATACTTACCAAAAGTAGAACCCTGGAAAATCCAACATTTGCTGCCTAAATTCATGATAAAAGTTAGGGTTTCTCAAAAAGGAATTGCTTATTGAAAACAAAAAGATGATGATTACCTGTACTGCGTCTCCATACTCAAGGTCCGTTGCTGGACCATTTGATGATCCGATTTCATTATCGTTTCTCTTGACCTAAAATCAAGATATAGTAATTGATTGATTCTGGTTATTAGCATTAGATTTTTTTTTCTCCGATGATGAAATTCGAAGTTAACGCAACTGAAAAAGCAATAACTGGTTAACTACGAATTAGCAAAACCCATGATTCAGTTTTGATAAATTTAGGGATTCAGCAAGAAATACAATGGACACAGACGTAATTGGTCAAGAAACAAAATAGAGAATCTTACACTTTTTCTGATTAGGGGAACTCTATCACCACCAGAAGAGATGATCGATCGGCTCGTCCAATCCAAATGCTTGTTCTTCCCCATTTCACAAGATTTCAATAAACCCTAAAGAAACATGGAGTTTGCAGGTTTGTTGTAAAATCTTATACTTATGAAAAAAATGGGAATTGATTCGCTTGTCAAGAACACATCGACGAACGCAAAGCCGCATGTTTTTGGGAATGTTGACTTTTGTTCAGTCGTATAGAATGGAAATAAAAAGCTGTTTCGTTGGTAAAGACATCAGATTCTCTTTTTCCGTTGAATCTTTTATATTTAATATATAATATATAATATATATAATATATAATATGACGTTATCATCTAATCAATAAAAAGTGCATAATGATCGAAGTTCGAACCCATACTCGACTGACAGGTGCTTCATTATTTTTATGCGTTTGTGAAAATTTAACAAGTGTTGGAGCATCTTTTATCGTGATCAGGTAAGATTGTGTTTTATAGATCTAGTCTAAAGGAGAGCAAAAATATCATGGTATCGAATGGAACCAATATCGAATTGGCATCATATTCTAGATTTTGATCGGTATTCGATTATTAGTTTTCGGCTATTTTGGTTTCAATATCAGTATCAGTATCAGTATCGGTTCGGTTCAGTTCCGATACGTTTTTATACTTTTAAATTCAAACTAAACTCCTTCCCCGAACCGGTTTAATACTAGTACCGTACCATACAATTTACTTCGGTTTGGCATTCGTTACTTACTTTTATGGTATTTCGGATTCGGTGTTTTCGATATCGATATCAGTTCGGTTCTGATATCATGCTCATCCTTAGGGTGGACGGTGTAGTAAGCGGGATCGGCGATAGATGGGATTGGATTGGGCGGTACCGCCGGTACCACCGGTACCGCTGCCCCCTTCCCTTCAGTTTCATCGGGCTCGGCTATGGCGGGTCGAGGCGTGTGATGGTGAAGCCGGTGATCCCGCATCTTGCTTCCATATATATATATATATATATATATATATATATATATATATATATATATATATATATATATATATATATATATATATATATATATATATATATATATATATATATATATATATATATATATATATATATATATATATATATATATATATATATATATATATATATATATATATATATATATATATATATATATATTTTTTTTTTTTTTTTTTTTTTTTTTTTTTTTTTTTTGCAAGTTAGGGATGAATCTACTACATGAATCGTAATATACTACAGGCTACACAAGGTACATTGGCTATCATCTACAGTATCTCGTAGTCTTCGCCTTCTCCGAGGAACCCGCACAGAGACTAGACCCACTAACGCAGCAGCAAACCCTTGTGCATAGCACACGCCGACCCCGTAACGACGCCCTGCAGGCAACTGGCTGGGGGGAAACCAGCCCCGGGTACACACTTTGCACGGCTAGCACAGAGGCTACACTGGGGCATTAATATCTTTAGCCACCAAATGCACGTAGCAAGGTTCGAACCCGCGACCTCGCATACGCGAGGCACGTGCCTTACCCGCCACGACCACCGTGTTGTGTGTTAAAAATATGATGTGGCATCGTGGGTTCGGTGGGAACTGCTTCTATGGGTGAAAGATTGGTGAAAGATGGGGAAAGATGGAAGTGAGAGGATAGAGAAAAGCTGACGTGTCGCGTGAGTTCAGTGGGATCGGAAAGATCTACTCCCCCCACCCTAAACTGGTCTTCATATTATTTCTAATTTGCCGATTAGCTTATTGGTTTTTATCAAACATTTATGGTCACTAGACCTATGAATACACATAATCAAGTTGTTACGTCAAAAGGCAAATCGCATTGTATCGTGTAGAGCAAAACACAGAAGATTAGTAATATTTTGGAAATGCAATATTTAAACTTTAAACCTCTTATATACACCAATATTATGTTAAGATCTTATGTCTATGTTACAAACAACCACTCTAGCATTTTTTATCTTTGTTTGATCCAAAACAAATATGATTTAAGGGTTTTCTTTGAATTGATCAAATTTGAGTACGAAAATAATACGAATTATGTCGGATTTACTATATGTATGCACGATTTTTTTTTAAAATAAGCTCTAGTACAACTTAATTAGATTTTTTATTCGTGTTTGAGGTTGAAATTTTGTATACATTATAATTTAGGGTTCGGTTTATAACTTTTCAGTGTAAACGAAAATAAAAAACTTGCCAATGTGATAAATATGATCATGATAATTATTAATATAATCATTTTATAAATAGATTATTTGTTTTCGATTTAACAAAAATAATTTTTTTATTTACCTTATTTGAAGCATTAAAATATAACTCAGGTTAACTCGGTTTTTCATGATTAGATTGAAATTGTTTTATCTTAACGAAACTTATAATTTTAGGCTCAATATAATTGGATTTAAATTGTGATACAACAAGAATTAAAAGCAAAAGTGAAAACGATTAATCAAAATGTAAAAGAGAGTCTTACATTTTGTTCACCAAGCATAAACATGTATTATAAATTGGATTGTTTCTTTGTTATTTTAATTTGTTTTCAATATAGTGATAGAGTAAAAACTGGTTAACATTTATAAGGCGTCTAAAATATTGTTAGTGTTTCATGATTGACATCTTATATAATAGATTAATGGGTCTTGTAAGATTGGCGTAAACCTTTCAGATGGAACAGTCTACCATTGAACAATCTACCATTTTTATCCTAAAGTAAAAAGTTTAATTTTATTTATTTAATCTACTAGCACTAAAGTATGACTCATATTAAAGCTAACTTTTTCGTGATTGAATTGAAATTGTTTAATATAAGCAAAAAATTAAAAAGAGAGCCTAAAATTTTGTTTCAGAATGAAAATGATTGATCAAAAAGTATAATAGAGATCCTTACTTTGTGTTTGATGAAAGAAACTCCTCCGGTGAACATAATTGATCGGCTTGTCCAATCCAAATATTTCTTCTTCCCCATTTCACAAGATATGCAAAACCCTTAACAAACATAAATGTGCACAACAACGTCTTAACAAAGGTTTGTTCACCTCTAGAACCTACATCGATGGAAATATGTTTTAAGAACAGAATAATTAATTAATATGCTACTGATAAGAACATGTTAATGAACCGAAAGTTTGAGTGTGTTGGGAATGTTTACTTTGCGTTTAGGTAATTTTTGCTCAAATTAGAAAAACGGGTGGTTGAAGTGATCTATTGAAATGACATTAGGCCTTCTTACCTTTTCACTTTTAAGATACCTATAAAGATCAGTTGTTGTGCTACATAATTCTATATAAATAGTAGACAAAGTTACATTATAAGTCCTTGTGGTTGACAAAAAATATTTTAATCAGTCCTTATGAGAATTTCTGACATGGGTTGTCGTTGTGATTTTCAAAACTTATACCACAAGGCCATATGGAATATGGTTTCCACCGGCAGAAAATAAGTCTCTTTAATTGCAATTTCCCATGCATCCCTTTTTATGTTTTTCTTTTTTTTTAAATTGTTTATAATTAAAAAATGAGTAAATTACAGTTTTGGTCCTTGTGGTTTATCCATTTTTTGGCATTAGTCCTAGACCCTAGTTTTGCAAATCGAACATATATGTCCCTCGGGTATCCTTTAGCTAACACATTTGTTCCATGTTGGTGTTACCGTCAACCTTGGTCGGTTAAATGACCAAGATGTGCCCCTCGCGTGAGGGTACTTTGGTCACTACACATACTCCTCTCACCCTATTTAGCTGCTGATTTATACCTTCTTTCTCACTATCACTTTACTGTAAAATCAGTTTCTCTGTAATCAAGAAAGTAGATTGACCGCTTCACGAAAACGCAATGGTGATACGTAATTGTGGGAGCCAAGTCGTTGTAGCCATGTCGTGAAAACCGAACCGAACCGGACCAAAACCGAATTAGGATTTTTTTTTAAACCGAAGACCAAACTGAATATGTATATTTGGTTCAGGTTCCGTTCGTTATGTCAGTTTTCGGTTCGGTTCGTTTTTCATGATTAAAAGTAGTGTTAGGGGTAAGAATGTTCCAGGGACCGGACCGAAACCGAATACTCATTTTTTAAAAACCAAAACCGAACCGAATATGTATATTCGGTCCTGGTTCAGTTATATTTTGGTCTATTTCCGGTTCGGTTTAGTTTTTCCGGTCCATATGTTCATCCCTAGATTAAAGGTCGAAATGAAACTTTGATTAAATAGGTTCTTAAATCGATATAGATGTAAAGCCACAAAATTAGAACCATAATCAACCAGATAACCTAAAAAGTTGTTAATACTACTACCAACAGAAAATTGTCTCCAACACAACCCTTACACATATAACATTGAAACAACACATAACTTAATTGTTCTGAAATGCTAATTGTAATCACAAAGTTACACCATTGTTTCTTTAAGCCTGGTCACCACGAACACCACTGGCACCTCTACCCTGATCCGTTTGTCCTCCTTGTCCCTTACGGGTCTTGGAATTGTGACCTTTGTTGTGACATTTACTGCAAGCAATGATTATGAACTTCCTTGTCAATTTTGAACCATGTGAATAAGGTTGGCATCCTTTTCCTCCTTTTATTGGGCCTTCCAACCTACATTGTATGTCGTTTTTGGCTAACTCAATTTAGTTGTACACAAAAATCATATTGCTTTATTATCATTTATAAATTATGGTTTGCCTACTTATGATGCTTTGGATGAGCCAAAGTTGTTGGACAGTCCAATTTTGGACACGTATTTAGCCCACTGATTGGGCCAATTGTGATATTGTACATCTTTTTCCATGTTTCCATAGTATAACATGAGTCCACCAATTCCTTATAGTGACATATTTGTTCTCCATGGTCAGCCATGTCCCACAACGCATAAATGTCATGCTTACATGGTAAACCTGTTAGTTCCCAATTTCTACAGCTGCAAGTATTCATTTTCATATCTACTACAAACTGATCCAAATGTTCCCTAGCAACTTGATATTTCACATTACCTGTGCAGATGGATGTACATTGGGAAGCAACTTTTTTATTTTTCCATCAGTGCTTGGGTTGTTGGTGTTAATATACCTTCGCTTCTATCGATTAACCTCTGAACCGTGACTATCTTCTTGATGATGTATTCTCTACTGAACTCCAAAGATGAAATAATAGGCCTATCTCTTCCATCCACGATTTTCCCATTGAAAACCTCATATAAGTTGTTTAACAATATATATGAGTGTACTCTACCTATTATATGATGCATATATATGTTGTTAAAGTTTATAAAATCACAGTATCATTTTAGATAAGCATTGAAAAATATAATACCAGAAAATGACTCCTAGACCAATACTTGGCTGGTATTATCCTCAACCAGTCATACGTTTGTGTGTTTAGGAGTTTCAATCTTTCCATTGACTTATTGAAATATGGAACAGTTGTTGCCCTAGCACATATCCACAAAACTTCTTTTAATAGTTATCAATTTCAATGTAGTTTCATGTTTTCATGTATATATCTGACATAGTAACGATGCTCAACACAAGGGAAAACTTTTGCTAAATCTAGAATTAACCCCTACAACATTTAACATAAATCAAAGGTAAGTTAAAGTAAGTGCAACAATAATTGAATTTACATACAAATGGTTACCTTCTGCCTGTCACTAATGAATGTAAAATTGGAGTTACAACCCAGACCTAAATCATCCCCTAAACATTTTAGGAACTATGAGCAAGAATTTTTTGTTTCAACCTCTACAATGGCATATGCTAATAGATAAATGCCACAGATACCATCTAATCCCACTATTATTTTAATTTGGCCTGGGTATGGACTTTTCATGAAAGTATCATCAAGTCCAAGTAATTACTTTTTCCATGCTTTAAATACATGTTTTAACGGACCCAGACAAATGCATATCCTTTGTGAACTATCTCGTTTCCAAGCTGAAATTGGGTTATGACTCAACTGTCATTTTAACTGTGGTACCTGGATTTTGCGTTTGTAGTTCCAGAATATAATCCCTCAGTATCATGTATTGTTTCTCGTAGTCTCCATGTAGTCTGTTCAAGCCTAAGACTTTGGCCCTAAAAAACTTCATAAAAGGCAGACGAATCTTGTATTTCTTATGCAGCTCCTCCCTTAAAGCAACAATTGGTATCCTTGGATTTCCTTCGACTTGTTGAAAAATATTGTTTCGTTAATAACATTGAGTGTGAGATCCTATAATCTAGTTTGGATGTATTTATGTTCATCTACAAAAGTTTTTACTATCCTCTCGTCCTCCATTTTTTACCTAGATACGTGAAGAACTCAAGGGCATTTATTTTGTTCTGAATCTACTACATTACCCTTTATTTTGCCTTTTTCCCCTAGCCCACATTCATTGTTATGTGGTGCAACCCCTCTACAATGGCCCTATTTCTTAGCTTTTTTTTTACAACATGCAAATCTTTCTTGCTTTTAATAGACAGGTTTATAATTGCTTCCTTTACGTGTGCTTTGTTCTTAAACACCTCCCCAATTTGGAAATCAAGCTCATGCATGACTCCATTAGAATATGTTCTTGTTTTCCTTATATTTGAAAACAAAGCATCTATTGCATAACCCAGAAACTCCACAGTTTATGAACTTGTTAGTGTCAATTACCTATATATCAGAAAGATCCCAATCATTATAACCTTCATTCTCTATTTACTCAACGAGTGGATCTACCACACTGTGGAACTCATCCATATCCACATGTACATATTCAATAAGCTAATGATCCTATAGGTGAAATTCATTGTCAAAAACTACTATCGTACCCACCACTATTGAAGCCTGATCCCCATGTTTCATCTCTGTCACCAAACCTGTTACTTAACCTTTCTTCAACATCCAATTGATATTACGCTTAGAGATTCAAATGATAGTCTTCTCTAATGTTCCCATCATAAGGAATGTCATGGTCTCCTAAGTCGAAAAAAGGGTCAAAAAAAGTTGACTTCTTCTTGAAGAACCCTTTGTGCATTATTTTCCAGAACAAGGTAATCCTAGTTATCGTGGCTAATATTACGTTGTTCTTACTCCACATGATGGCTGTTGAAACACTCATTTTCTAATACCAATAATCCATCTAAATCGCATCCATAGTAATAAGTTGAATATTATGAAGTTTTTACTTCAAGGCTTTGGTTTTGATAAATAACTAAAGCTTTTGAATTGCGATCATGAACCTCCACATTTATGATTTGAGATTGTTCCCATGCAATTTAACTCAAAATCTAGTTTTTTACTACAAGATCCACTTGGTCTACACTTCTTCTTCTATCTTTCGTATTCAGGTGATTTATGCTCAATTATTTTCTCTATGACAACATTCACAGGGCCACAGGGGATATGAAGTATGTCATCACATTTGTTCTACCATGTTCAAGATAGACCTTTATCTCTTTACAGTGCACAATAACAAGCTAGATAAATCACATATATATCGTTACTAAGGGAAAGAAGACCGACATCAAGATATCAACTTGTTAGCGAAAAAACCCTTTTAAAATTCAAGTTTGACTAAATCCGAAAAGTCAACAACTTTGTTCCTCATTTTTCCAAAAACTTCAAGTTTACAATTCCAACACCGAGTTATTGTCTTTTAAACAAACCTTTAACATTTATATCATACTTGTGTTTGAAAATCAACACGGTATAAGTAATGGATTTTTAGCTTTTGACATAACATATTGTTCACACAACTTCCGATCTTGGAAGTTTACAAGTTCAACAAAGATCAATTCCATTCCAACCCTTTCCAATTCATATGTCTAACATCAATGTGTATTAAAAATTTATTCCAGCTACCTTTAGCAATTACCAACTCAAAACAAAATATATTTGACATAAAACTCAATTTTAGGTGTTATACATCAATAGTTCTTCATCCATTCAACCATCTCTGTTGACATGCATTCAAGGATTTCAAACCCAATGTTCAAGATGTACAAACCTTATGTGTTTTTTAACTCATAAGAGTAAAAGAATCCAAAACCCTTGTTCATTTTCAACACACATGAACAAATTTCGGGTTTAACAACTAGGGTTTGAAAAATAAGCTTATACCTTTTCTAATTCTGTCCAAGAACTCACAATTCTGAAATTGATAGCAGATTAGTCATGAAATCAGAAAAAGAGGCACTTATTGATCCTCCCGTACTGTCACCGGCCACCGTAAGCACCCCCGACCGACGGTAACAGCATCGGTGGCGAAATTTCCTTCAGCCTCGGTTGTTATCTTCGATCTACTATAATGGCAGATTTCCCTCTCGCACCTTCTTGCTCAAACTGCTGCCTGACTCCGCATTTTCTCTCTCTCGATTTCAGGATCGTGCACACACATATTCGGTGTATCTGTGTGTGTGTGTTTTCACTTCAGCCCTTGCTTCTTCCCGATTTTTCCTTTTTTGGTTTCTTTTTATGCATCCAAGGAGAGAACGAGCCCACTGGTAGATAAAGAAACTGATGGCTGACTTTTAATTCTCAAATGAAAAAAATACCCCCCCTCTTTCTAGCCTTAGAAACTTTCATCTTTTGTTCATTATTTTCTTGATTTTCATCTAACCACAACTTTCTCGTACGACATCCAAATTTTACAAATCTTATACACTTATAAAGGTGGAAATGAGGTTTACAACTTCTCCTTACTAGCTTAAGCCTGAATCCATTCTGAATTTCTGCTATCGGCCCTTGAACATGATCCTTTGGCCATTTTTGTCACTTTTTGGCCGTTTGAAACCTTCATAACTCCTTCGTTATAACTCTAAATGACATGAATCTTTTTCCTATATTCTTGTTATCTCAAATCTTATAAAAGTCATATTGATGATTTTTTCCCAATTCTTTTTATATTTTGAGATATAAAATTTTAAAGATAGACCCTATAATTCCTTCTTTTATACGACTTTGTTTCTAATTGGGTTTCAAGGGTTACTCTTGTCTAGCTAGAGTTACTTTATTAATAGTATAAGATCATTAAAACAAGTTGATGCACATACAAAACATCATATTCGTCAAATGACTGAAATGTCATCATAACATATTATCCATTCAACTTAACATTAGGTTTACATTCTACTTAATTAAGTTTACAAAAACAAGAAAGTTTCTAGTTGTCACACCAACCATTAAGGAAACCTCAGTTATAACACAAGTATATGACTCTCTAGGAGGTCAGATTATCCGGTAGTCGGCTCTCCAAGCAGTCTATTCATCAGATGGTCGGATTCCTCATTCTCGTAGCTCCAATTACTATTAATTATCAAATAAATACATATATTTAACTACCAAGGCAAACGCCTTTACTTCAGGGTAAAAACTGACTTCTTATTGCAAAACAGACTACATAGCGTGGCTATTTCCAAGGCTAGCGCCGCTATTGAAGAACTTCATCCATAGTGATGCCATCATCAATCCATAGCATCGGTAAGTATGAACTCAGCAACAACTTTACTTTTGAATTGATTCAGACTCCTTCCTAATCTTGTTTTCAACCTCTATTCAGTTATCTTTGAAGCTTCAAATATACCACAGCCTAGAGTTAAGATTTAACCCCAAATTTAGTGTTTGTTTTAAGATTTCTATTTTAAACATCAATACTCCAAATTTATCATCTTTATTAGCTATCACTCGATTTATAGAATTTGGCAGACCCTTTAAAGCTAAGGTTTTACAACTATTTACCCATCATAGCTTTAAAACAATAACGCCTCCAAAAATTAAGGTTTTACCTTCAAGATACCAATTGTATGCACAACTCTTGCCCCTTTTAAGTTCCTCTTTCGAATTCCAGCTTTAAAACTCCAAGGGATTAAGCCTCTCTTCCTCTGTAGTAATTTTATGGCTTATGAGCCAAATGGCCCGCTTAAGACATATAAACTGATCTGTCCAGCCTTCACTAGCGTCGTTTTGTACACCGCTTGGCCATAGCGTCGCTACCTCTTATGATAACGTCGCTACCAGTACAAAGCCCTCAACATTGAATCGCGTTCTAATTCACCTTTGTGTCGCTATCAGCAAGTGATGGTGCTCAAATGTTCTTTTCCTTAATGATTTTATACAACTTTTTTTATTCCATCCCATTTTACAAAAATGGTGTTACATTCCTAGACAACATACGACCCTAGCCATTTGAAAGAGACCATACCATGTGTATTAGTAAAGGTTTAATCATTCATATTGTAACCTTGGGAGAAATAATATATCATCTCAAATACTATCAATTATGCAACTCAACAAAGATTTCAAGAAGAATATGACAAATTTCAACCTTGAAGGATAAAGACCTTCCCTACAAGATAAACGTGTTGAATGAGATCAAGAACATTAGGCCATCCGAGTTGTATTAGGAGTTTCCTATGAGAAGAAAGGTGGATAATGGGATGGAGATGGAATTGGAAAATGCGAATGAGAACAAAAACATATTAAGTCATAGGGAGAAGTAACATCCCCACCCCGAGTGTGTCACACCCCCAAACCATGATGGCGGAATCGTCTGAGGGTGGAACGGGACATAGCATCACAACCATTGCATACATTGAAACATAAGTAGATAACAACCATCATACATTATAATTGGAAAGCTACATTATTCAAAGGTATTGTTTCAACCCAATTACAATATGATAACGAAATAAGTAATAGAGACGTCTTCGCGTCCCATTCCAATATGTTAGTCGGACCTGACTAATTGTTACCTGAGAATACAAGTAATTTGAAAGAGTGTCAACATTACGTTGGTGAGTTCATAAGATTTTTGTATGAGAAAATCCATAGTCCTTTTTTTCCTTGTAAAGAGATAGTGTTTGAACCCAGAAAATCCAATATTTTCTTATAAGTGAATCGTAGTCTTAAAACCCAAAGACCGAAAATGCATACATGTTTCTATACTTGAAAAATAGTATTACGTAGTCTTATTCTTGTATGAAACCATTTAAATACATGTTTATTCGTGTATTAATTGTAGATCTAATTTCGTAAAACCTTTGCGTAAGTAAAATCGTACTTTTATTTGTATCTTGCTGAATTGTAGTTTTAATTCCATAAAACTCGTACGTATAAGTAAACCGTACTTGTATTTATATCTTGATAAAATGTAGTTTTAATTTCCATAAAACTAGTGTGTATAAGTAAAACCATACTTATATTTGTAACTTATTAAGATGTTTTAATTCCATAAAACTTGTATGAGAAATCCATTTCCTTGTAAAATAGAGTATCGTAACCCAGAAAATCCAATATTTTCTTATAAACGTGTTGTAGTCTTAAAAGGTCCAAAGACTAAAAATGTATAACGTAAATTGTAATATAGTATAAAACTATCTGAAGTGTATATTTTCCACGTAAACAAAATGTATAGTATTGAAAACCAAGAAAATCCAGTATTTTCTCATAAAAATGTCCAAGTCTTTAAATCCCAAAGACTAAAATGTAGTATGTAAACTGTAGTGTGAATCCCTTAGAAATGTATGTTTCCACGTAAACAATTTATAAAAATATTACGTTGATTATTTTCCCCATGAGAGATACCCTATAACCATACTGTGACTAGTTGGCCTGCTGCGACGTTCTTCAGGCGTCGGAATGTTAGACATTTGGACACCTCAGACCTGCCGGTCTAGCTGTAGCTAGCAGCTCAGGTGCGGGGTTGTCAAGCCCGTATAGATCTATACTCAAATATCGCGCTCTCTTACCGAGACTCTGGTTATAAAATTCAGGACTTATAGTAGGTACTTATAAAAGTACTGTGAAGATTCATCTCACAAAAATATATGTATTCCAATCAACTTGTTTACGTAAAATTTGTATATGGAAACTCTTGTAATCATCCATTATCATTTTTCTCATGATAATATAGTAGTGTTTAATAATTATATAGTCTTATATAATTATTTTTGTCATGTTTCAAATGTCATAATAACATTATATTCATAAACTATTCCAATAATAGTCTACTTTTAGTGTTCCGTAGTAATAATCATATTTTTACGAATAATAACGAAATAATTTATTCAAATGATTATAAATGTCATATTTTAAGATATATCCCACAAAAATGGTGTAATAACTTGGTTATATCCATTTTTGCTAAAAAGTAATATTTCCCGGTTATAAAAACGTAGTTTTTATTAGTTTTCGTTTTTATGACGTTTATGTCAAAAATCTAGTGTTTTACACACTTTATTTATAGTCTTGTATCTTTTACACAAACATAATATGTCATAATGTTTATAATACATGGATCTAACCATATTTCATGGCAAAACATTTTTACACAACAATTAGTTTTATGAACTTGTGTAAATCATCATTTATAGCATTTAAACATATGTAAACTTGGATAAAACAACTTTTATAGTATTTAAACTTGTATTCTCCCCCAAAAAGTTTAGAAAAGATGAAAATGAGGGGTATGAACTCACCCTTGATGCGTGTTTTACTTAAAAACAATGTTGTTCTTGCGGGATTTGCGGTAGAAGACAAGATCTAAGCTTCGGAGCTCGAATGACCCTTGGACAAAGCTATTATCCAACGGGTTTACATGGATGTTAGTGTGTGTAAATGAGATAAAAGTGGTGTAATAAGGTTTAAAATCACTAAAGGAAGCTAACTTACCAAAAAGATTTGAAAAACACTTGAAAACGAAGAACGGTAGTGGTGGAAGGTGGTGGCCGGCGGTGGTTTGTGGTGGTGGGGTGGTGGTGGACGAAAATGATGAAGAGGATGGAGGATGATCAGATTTTGAGAGAGAGATGAGGTGATTGGAGAGATTCTTGGTGTGATCTAGTGTATGTTGGTAGTATATATATATGATTTCCAAGATTGTGTTTTATATTTGTTTAATAAGAAAATCATTTCTAGAGTTAAAAGCCTAAGATTATGAATAGTTACCCATGATTGTGTTGGGATTGTCTTGGTTCAGCTGATGGGGGGTAGGGGGGTGGGGGTGGGGTGGATTGGTTTTATAAAAATGCCACTCTTTTATATAAAAATAAGTAGTTTTTATAAAATCGTAAAACGTTTTAGCGTAATTCTATGAGTTTTTGGAGAAATAATATTCTAAATAAATATTATGTATAGAAACATTGTTAAACATTTATTTAGATCAGTCCATAACTCGTTAGACGATGAAATACGCGTTTAAGCGCAGTATTCTTCCGATTACGCGATTTTCAGCATTTTACCGGAAAATATATTTAGCTATGAAATTAAATACTAGATAGTATTACGCTTCATAATATATGATTTGTTATCCCATTTTTTTATGTTTAAGGCACCACATTTTGTATTTTAGGTCCAAACCTTGTGTACATTTATCCGTTCACAGCGGTTTAATTGTTGTAACTTTCACATACGAACTCCGTTTTCGACGTTCTATATATCCACAGGTTCGTATTTACGAATACATCGTTTTATGAATATTATTATTTCCAAAATAATAATTGTATGATTATCGAATTTTTACGCTACATTAGTTTACTAACCGTATTTTCGGCGTTTGCTCGATAATTGTTTTGAATTAGGGTATATAGTATTATAATATCTAATAATGCATCGTAAAATTATGGAAAATTACTTTTCAACATAAGGATTAACGTACGCTTTGGTTGACTACAGTTGACTTTTGTTGACCAAATTGACAATTGTCACATCATCTACCCGTTAGAAAGAATTTCGTCCCGAAATTTAGCACTTGAGTAGATTCTCAAGAGTTTGGGAAGAGATGTGGGTATTTCGGTTTCATTTGGTCCTCACGTTCCCAAGTAGATCCAGGTCCACACTTGGCGCTCCAGTGGACCTTTACTCTTGATATGCGGCTTTGTTTTGTCCTATTGACTTCCCTATTCATGATCTCTACAGGTTCTTCAACGAAGTGGTGATTTTCGTTCACTCCAATCTCGTCAAGCGATATGACGAGAGTCTCGTCGGACAGACACAACTTCAGGTTTGACACGTGGAAAGTGGGATGTACATTGTCGAGTTCCTGTGGTAGTTGAAGTTTGTAGGCCACCGGACCGATCCTGGCAAGGATCTCAAATGGTCCAATGTACCTTGGATTTGGTTTTCCATGCTTCTCAAGTGTAACATTCCCTTCCAGGGTGAGACCTTTAACAGCACTCGATCGCCAACCTGAAATTCTAAGGGCTTGCGTCGTTTATCCGAGTAGTTCTTTTGTCGGTCACGGGATGCTTCCAATCGTTTCACGGATCTGAACGATTTTCTCTGTCGTCTCTCATATGATCTCAGGACTGGTGAGAGTGCTGTTAGGTACTTGACCTCTGGCTAACTGAGTATCACTCACCTTAGCCCAGCACAGAGGGGATATGTACTTGCGTCCGTATAAAGCTTCAAATGGAGCAACCTTAATGCTCGTGTGATAACTATTGTTGTATGAAAGTTCGATGAGCGGCAAGTGGGTGTCCCACGACTTACCGCAGTCTATCACGTCAGCTCTCAACATGTCTTCTAGCGTTTGGATTGTTCTCTCGCTTTGCCCCGTCGGTTGTGGATGGTAAGCTATACTTATGTTGAGCCTGGTACCCAACTCTTTTGCAATGATTGCCAAAAACGTGACGTAAATCGTCTATATCTATCTGAGATAATGGATATTGGCGCGTCATGCAAACGTACAGTCTATTCGATGTACGTCTTTGTCAGTTTCTCCATTTTGTCTGTCTCTTTTATTGGTAGGGAGTGTGCGGACTTGGTTAACCTATCGACAATTACCCATATGGTGTTCAGCTCACCAGTTGCCTTGGGTAACTTAGTTATGAAGTCCATGGTTATCCGCTCCCACTTCCACTCGAGTATTTCTGGTTGTTGTAGTAAACCCGAGGGCTTTTGATATTCTACCTAGACCATGACACAAGTCAAACACTTGCCCATATAAGTAACAATCTCCGCTTTCATGTTTGGCCATCAGTATACTTTGTCTTGTGAGTCTTTTCTAGAACTAACTCCCTGAAGCCACCGAACTTTGGTGTCTGGATTCAGTCCATGAAACACTGCCAGGGCATTGGTCAACTCAATAGTTATCATGACCAATTTCGCAGTGGCCATACTGAGTCCTAAATGATGTCCATGAAACGTCCTCCTCCTGAACTCTAAGTTGATGGTACCCAGCTTTCAAATCGATCTTTGAAAAGTAGTTGAATCCCTGTAACTGGTCGAACAGGTCATCGATTTTGGGAAGTGGGTATGTGTTCTTGATAGTCAACTTGTTCAATTCTCTATAGTCAATACACATTCCAAAGGATCCATCCTTCTTTTTCATAAATAAAACCGGTGCTCCCCAAGGCGAGAAGCTCAGTCTAATGGATTCCCTTTCTAGTAGTTCGTGTAGTTGACTAGATATCTTCTACATCTCTGCTGGGGCTAGTCTATATGGAGATTTTGCTAGGCAGCAGCTCCTGGGATCAAGTCGATTCTGAACTCGACCTGTCATGTTGGGGGTATCCCCGGAAGATCTTCTGGAAACAAATCAGGAAAGTCACAGACTTCTGGTATGTCAGCAATTTCCTTCCTTGATCGCATCTGACTAGACCCCTTTGCCTTTGAGCAGTCTCTCTTGAAGTGCTCGATTTCGTCATACCCAAAACAAGCGCGACTCAAACCCAAGTTGGATGCTTGATTGGTTTCCCAGTGCCAGAGTCTTGCAAAAGCAGGCTGTATGTCCCTTCTGCTTGCAGTCATAGCAGGTCATCTCTCTGCAGGCACCAGTATGATGAAGATGGCATTTGTTGCGCTTTGGGAGATTCCCGAAATACTGTTTCGATAAAATTTCCTAAAGGTACATACTAAGGATAGGCAGCAAAGTTTTGATAGGTCTTAAATACTATTAAAATTCTGTCCACAAAACAATTTATGAAATGATCGAGGATTTTTGGAGCCACAATTTCTGTTGCGAGTACTCTCTCCACAATAGAACCATATTCGATGAATATGTTTAGGGAGTCATTGTCTCTAATGGAGGCGGTGAAAGTTCATGATATATTAATCCACATGATCTAGGTGATGTTAGAAGGGTTTAGAACGATAAGTAACTTCACTGTTATCAAAGTGCATTACAACTCCGGGTGAATGAAGATGCTCACGTGGTAACCAAACGAGGTAGCAAGAGACTGAAGAAATTCCTTATGATAAAGGCCTAAGTCGTCGATGAGGGACTCGTATAGAACTATTTTTATTTCTATTTTGATGATTTATCCAACTGTTTAAGTCAAGCCAATTGCAATTTGCAAGGAGTCGGAATAAAAATGAGTTTAGGAGTCAGGAAATCATTTGAAATTGTAAGGGTAGGGTGCTACCTTGAAGGAAGGCGTAGAAGTATTGACCATCGAGAATGAGTACATTCTCAATTTAGTGATTCTAGGAAGGTAATCCTATCGAGAATGAGTACATTCTCAATTTAGTGATTCTAGGAAGGTAATCCTTTGGAGGATAAAGAATCGTAACTTTTAACTTTTCTCTCTTCAAAATAGAGGACCTGGCAAATTGTTTGCACAACTTTTCATGGTGTGAATGCAGTTCCATACCTTATATAGAGTCAGCGATTAAGCTATTAGTTTGACGTGTGGCGTAAGGCTATGTAATCCATGATAACAATAAGAATGCTAGTAATGCTAGAAGGACTCAAACGAATGTATGAAACGATATGGATTGAAGGATAACTCAAAGTTGTAAGAAATTTCCATGTGTTGAAGAAGTGCGGAGTTGAACTGCGAATGAATAGCGTAAGGTCGATGATTGTTTTAGAAGCATGTGAGTAATTTGGAAAGTATAACATGATGGTACACTTGAGAATATCACTCGTGTATCTGAGGGCCTTGAACTAAAACTTAGAAATTTTTGACATAGTGGAAGGGGTTTGTGAATTACGATATATGAAGTAAAGGTGGTTGGCTAAGCATTCCCAAAAAGGGAGGTGTAGAATCGAGGGATATCCTAGCTTAAGTCTTAAGGTCAAGATGGAAACGGTCCTAAGGCTAAAATTGTAGCGGAAAATGAAAGTCTCCCGTATCGGTCAAGTATGAGTTGAACTTCTGTGTCTCCTTATGAGTCATATCGGGAATACTCGCCAATGGTTTTGAAGTCGTGACTACTCATGGTAACTTAACTGTCTCTTAACGCGAAGCTCCTGTTGTCGCCCTTCTCGGCATTAGAACTGTTTTTCTTAGTCGTAACTCAGGTACGCAGACGAATAAGAGGTATCAAGATAATATTGATATTAGTGTCGACTTAGGATTGTCAATAGTGTCTCTTAATAATAACTAATACTATAAAAGTATTTATGTTAAGTGTTGACGTAGTTACTAAGTGTTGTAGGATTCTCGAGTTTTTACTCCGTTGTCCATTATGCTCACACTTAGTTATATGTCGGTCAAACCCTATTCAAACATAGTTGATCAGGCTACGTTTCTCCATGATTTGATAACATATTGTACTAAGTCTAATCATAATGTTCAACTTAAACTCTAATGTTTTTGTATTGTTGTATTGTGATACTATCTTTGTTTGTATACGTATACTTTTATATAATTATTATTGTATTTTTAAAAGTATACTTGTACGAAAAATGTTTTACAGAGTTTTAGTCCCATTGTATTTATATTTGTATATCTTAAAAGGATTGATATACTTAGTTCACTATAAACAATGCTCTGATACCAATCTGTCACACCCCCAAACCATGATGGCGGAATCGCCTGAGGGTGGAACGGGACATAGCATCACAACCATTGCATACATTGAAACATAAGTAGATAACAACCATCATACATTATAATTGGAAAGCTACATTATTCAACGGTATTGTTTCAACCAAATTACAATATGATAACGAAATAAGTAATAGAGACGTCTTCGCGTCCCATTCCAATATGTTAGTCGGACCTGACTAATTGTTACCTGAGAATACAAGTAATTTGAAAGAGTGTCAATATTACGTTGGTGAGTTCATAAGATTTTTGTATGAGAAAATTCATAGTCCTTTTTTTCCTTGTAAAGAGATAGTGTTTGAACCCAGAAAATCCAATATTTTCTTATAAGCGAATCGTAGTCTTAAAACCCAAAGACCGAAAATGCATACATGTTTCTATACTTGAAAAATAGTATTACGTAGTCTTATTCTTGTATGAAACCATTTAAATACATGTTTATTCGTGTATTAATTGTAGATCTAATTTCGTAAAACCTTTGCGTAAGTAAAATCGTACTTTTATTTGTATCTTGCTGAATTGTAGTTTTAATTCCATAAAACTCGTACGTATAAGTAAACCGTACTTGTATTTATATCTTGATAAAATGTAGTTTTAATTTCCATAAAACTAGTGTGTATAAGTAAAACCATACTTATATTTGTAACTTATTAAGATGTTTTAATACCATAAAACTTGTATGAGAAATCCATTTCCTTGTAAAATAGAGTATCGTAACCCAGAAAATCCAATATTTTCTTTTAAACGTGTTGTAGTCTTAAAAGGTCCAAAGACTAAAAATGTATAACGTAAATTGTAATATAGTATAAAACTATTTGAAGTGTATATTTTCCACGTAAACAAAATGTATAGTATTGAAAACCAAGAAAATCCAGTATTTTCTCATAAAAATGTCCAAGTCTTTAAATCCCAAAGACTAAAATGTAGTATGTAAACTGTAGTGTGAATCCCTTAGAAATGTATGTTTCCACGTAAACAATTTATAAAAATATTACGTTGATTATTTTCCCCATGAGAGATACCCTATAACCATACTGTGACTAGTTGGCCTGCTGCGACGTTCTTCAGGCGTCGGAATGTTAGACATTTGGACACCTCAGACCTGCCGGTCTAGCTGTAGCTAGCAGCTCAGGTGCGGGGTTGTCAAGCCCGTATAGATCTATACTCAAATATCGCGCTCTCTTACCGAGACTCTGGTTATAAAATTCAGGACTTATAGTAGGTACTTATAAAAGTACTGTGAAGATTTATCTCACAAAAATGTATGTATTCCAATCAACTTGTTTACGTAAAATTTGTATATGGAAACTCTTGTAATCATCCATTATCATTTTTCTCATGATAATATAGTAGTGTTTAATAATTATATAGTCTTATATAATTATTTTTGTCATGTTTCAAATGTCATAATAACATTATATTCATAAACTATTCCAATAATAGTCTACTTTTAGTGTTCCGTAGTAATAATCATATTTTTACGAATAATAACGAAATAATTTATTCAAATGATTATAAATGTCATATTTTAAGATATATCCCACAAAAATGGTGTAATAACTTGGTTATATCCATTTTTGCTAAAAAGTAATATTTCCCGGTTATAAAAACGTAGTTTTTATTAGTTTTCGTTTTTATGACGTTTATGTCAAAAATCTAGTGTTTTACACACTTTATTTATAGTCTTGTATCTTTTACACAAACATAATATGTCATAATGTTTATAATACATGGATCTAACCATATTTCATGGCAAAAACATTTTTACACAACAATTAGTTTTATTAACTTTTGTAAATCATCATTTATAGCATTTAAACATATCTAAACTTGGATAAAACAACATTTATAGTATTTAAACTTGTATTCTCCCCCAAAAAGTTTAGAAAAGATGAAAATGAGGGGTATGAACTCACCCTTGATGCGTGTTTTACTTAAAAACAATGTTGTTCTTGCGGGATTTACGGTAGAAGACAAGATCTAAGCTTCGGAGCTCGAATGACCCTTGGACAAAGCTATTATCCAACGGGTTTACATGGATGTTAGTGTGTATAAATGAGATAAAAGTGGTGTAATAAGGTTTAAAATCACTAAAGGAAGCTAAATTACCAAAAAGATTTGAAAAACACTTGAAAACGAAGAACGGTAGTGGTGGAAGGTGGTGGCCGGCGGTGGTTTGTGGTGGTGGGGTGGTGGTGGACGAAAATGATGAAGAGGATGGAGGATGATCAGATTTTGAGAGAGAGATGAGGTGATTGGAGAGATTCTTGGTGTGATCTAGTGTATGTTGGTAGTATATATATATGATTTCCAAGATTGTGTTTTATATTTGTTTAATAAGAAAATCATTTCTAGAGTTAAAAGCCTAAGATTATGAATAGTTACCCAAGATTGTGTTGGGATTGTCTTGGTTCAGCTGATGGGGGGTAGGGGGTGGGGGTGGGGTGGGTTGGTTTTATAAAAATGTCACTCTTTTATATAAAAATAAGTAGTTTTTATAAAATCGTAAAACGTTTTAGCGTAATTCTATGAGTTTTTGGAGAAATAATATTCTAAATAAATATTATGTATAGAAACATTGTTAAACATTTATTTAGATCAGTCCATAACTTGTTAGACGATGAAATACGCGTTTAAGCGCAGTATTCTTCCGATTACGCGATTTTCAGCATTTTACCGGAAAATATATTTAGCTATGAAATTAAATACTAGATAGTATTACGCTTCATAATATATGATTTGTTATCCTATTTTTTTATGTTTAAGGCACCACATTTTGTATTTTAGGTCCAAACCTTGTGTACATTTATCCGTTCACAGCGGTTTAATTGTTGTAACTTTCACATACGAACTCCGTTTTCGAAGTTCTATATATCCACAGGTTCGTATTTACGAATACATCATTTTATGAATATTATTATTCCCAAAATAATAATTGTATGATTATCAAATTTTTACGCTACAGTAGTTTACTAACTGTATTTTCGGCGTTTGCTCGATAATTGTTTTGAATTAGGGTATATAGTATTATAATATCTAATAATGCATCGTAAAATTATGGAAAATTACTTTTCAACATAAGGATTAACGTACGCTTTGGTTGACTACAGTTGACTTTTGTTGACCAAATTGACAATGGTCACAGAGTGTCATCTAATCGAGGTGATCAGACCAAGAAAGGATTACGTCAAAAATTTTAACACTATGGAAATTAGCCAAGGGTTACAAAGGACTTGACCCACTAGCATACAAGTTTGACAAAAGGAGTCATGAGAGACCGTATAACGAAGTTCAAAAGGTTCCAAAACAATTTTGTGGTGCAGCAAAAGACAACCATTGGTATCATTGTTAAAAACAGATCTAGAGTACCGGGCGGTTGCTAAACCAGCTCAAGAAATTATGTGGTATACTGCTAGTACCCTTAATGGTTTACTTTAGAAAGTCGACTATGATATACCACTTCATTTGGACAACCAATTTACGATTCGCCTAGCAGAAAAGCTAGTGTTTCATGCTAGAGAAAAGCATGTGGAAGTGCACTATCCTTTTATCAAAGATAAATGTTTGAAGGAAAAAATCAAGATGTGACAGATCAATATTGATAACCAAGTAGCGGACTGGTTTACCAAAGGGCTGAATATTGGAAAATGTGAGGACTTTTGCTGACAACTCAACATGGTACGACAAATGGAGCTAGTGTTGAAGGAGCATCACTAGCCCAATAAAGCTTAGCCTAACAAAGTTTAACAAATTATCTAGAAGATGTTAGAATGTTCTAGATAATCCTAAAAGATTCTTGAACATTGTGGAAGACCATGTAAGATTCCCAAACATACTAGAAAAACCTAGAATATTCTAGAACGTCATGGAAGACCCTGTTATTGAACATACTAGAAGACATTAGAAGACCCTGAAATGCCCTAAACTTCCCTAGGACCTTATGAAACGTAATAGAAACATATGAGAGCTTGTAAATAGATAGAGTATGATAGATGATTCTATAATAGTCATGGATGTATCTAGTATGTAGGAAGATTAGGGATGAGCAAAGGAACCGAACCAGCCGAAACCGGCCCGACCCGGCCTGGACCGGGAACCAGAATATGGTGAAAATGGTTGGATTAGATGTCTAAGCCATGACTTTATATTTATATTTATCTTGTTAATTGAAGCAAAGTCCATTTGGGTTGTCCTCATAGCTGGAGGTCAGGATAGAGTTCAGTAGAGTAAAAGGTTGATTTATTAATTGTGTAATAAATCAATAGAATTAATTAAATGGTTTATTAATATATTTTAGTGTTAATATATTAATTAGAAACTAAATAATTAATTAAGATTTAATCTAGAATTAATTGGATTTAATTTAGTGATTAAATTAATTAATTAAAAGTGCAGGGACCGGTTTTGTAATTATTCAATAGTTGAATATTGACTGGCCAGTCTAAGGGTTAAAGGTGGCGAGATTTGTGGTGCCACCACAAGGATCTCGAAACCCTAATTAGGGTTAAGGAAAGCCTTGTCCAAATGGTTAACAGGCTTGCCTATTTGGAGGCTCCTTAGGGTTTCAGCTGTAATCCTTGGAGGCTATAAAAGGAGGCACCTGGCCACCCTAAAACCTGCGCCACTTTCACCAGATAAACTCTGCTGGACTGTCTTCTCCATTGCTTTGGGTGTGACTTGCATTTGAGGCAGGATACTTTTGCTGCTAGCTTCAAGAACAAGATTCGAAGGTTGGTTCTTCTGATTTAAACTTTAGAAATTATTGTTGGCCTTTAGGTTATAGTTTATTATCTTCAGAGAAGAAAACATAGATCTTTCTAGGGTTGCATGTGAACCATAAGATTTATTTGTGTTTATTGTTTGCTAGTAAACCCTTCAGTGGTATCAGAGAATAGGCTGTTTTCTTGTGAAATTGATATAAACTGCTTAATTGATTTTTGCCTTGAGTGTTTTTGCCAAAAACTCTCTTGGAATGGCCTCAATTTTGTGGCTTAGGCTAGGGTTTCCTAACCCTAGCCGCCACCCCTTTATTCCCCCTTGATTTGCTTGATTTACTTGCCTTTTATAAGTAGGTTGTTATTTTTGGTAACTGTATCTAATAAATAACTGGAACCCTTATTTGTTGGCTTGTATTTTTCGAAAATTGAGGGGCCTTAAATAGATAAAATTAATTTGATTAATTTATAATATATATCTTAGATTTAATTAGTTTAATTAATTGTTAATTAAAAGATCAATTAAATCAACTTAAAGAATTAATTAAATTTTCGAAAAATAGAAATAAATTTGTGAAAATTCTTAGAAAATTAATTCTAAAATTTTTAATGAGATTAAAATATATCTTATATATTTATGATTAAAAGTTAATATTTATATATAAGATAAATTGGTTAGTCTTACCGCAAGTAGGCTTCATTCACAAAACTGTCCTATAAAGAGGGTATAAGGCGACTGCCTATAAAATGGTTGTCTAATGGGTATCCACTCTTACCCACCGCTCTCCTGGTCAGTTGAGTGTCGTTAGCCGAACGAGTTTGATAGAACCGCTAAGCCTCTTAAAAGTATAATGCTATATTTGAAAGTACTAGAACCTCAAACAAATCCCAATCTAGTTACTTTAGGTTTAAAAATGTGAATTGGTGCTAATCCATGGAATTGCACATTGCACTTTGTGGAACGTTGGTGGAGCGTGTGTGGTTTACCGGCACGCCAATTGGGGTCCACAAAGACTTGCAATGGGTTTCTCGATTTTGTCATTATTAACGGAGCGTGTGTGGTTAACCGGCACGTTAATTAGAGATGACAATTGACTTCGAGAGTACCGAGCAAATTTGCATGGTTATTCACACCCGGTTTGTGATCCTCGGCATCCCAGTCACAAACAGTGGGGCACATCCGAGACTAAACATGCCATTGAACAGTTCAATGTGTCTCAACAGATCTAGGAATTTCATAAGATGAAATTGATAAGTGTATTATCTACCTTAATAACCATTATGTTGTGATTACGGCATCCCTCTTCACACCATAGTTGGGGTATTTTGGGTCCTAGCCTTAATAAATAGTATATTGGGTAATTATTTAAAATGATTAATTAAACTAATAAAATTCTGTTTATTGTAGATGTCTGAACCAAGTGTCTATTCTCCTCCCTCTTCTCCTTCACCCATTTCTGAGAGCATCAGAAAGCACCTGCTAAATATGGAAAGGCTGACTGGCCTTAACTGTAAGGAATGGCTTCGTAATTGGAGACTGGCTCTCGGCATTGCGGGCAAGCTTCATCTCACCGAGTATCCGATCCCGGTTCCACCGAAACAAGTCATCATAAAGAGCCTTTATGATAAGCATGACTTATTAGTTGATGAATCCGAAAAGATTCGTGACCTCATGCTATTGACCATTGACCCCGAGTTCCGCAAGGATTTTGAATCCTTGGGGCCATATGAGTTAATGCAATCAGTTGAGGAAAATTTCCAAAAACCGGTCGAAGAGGAACGAGCTAGGATCTTCAAAAGACTTGCAGAGTGTAAGTTAAAAGAAGGAAGTAGCATCGATTCGCATGTTCTTCAGATTGAAGCGTACATAGGCGAATTGTACAAACTTGGTTATTCCATGAGTCAGGAGTCGAGTGTTAACACTCTATTCGCTTCACTGACTAGTAAGTACGATCTGTTCATTCAGACGTATAGAAAGGAAGACCAGAAAAAGACCTTAATGGAAATGCGTCCACTCTTGACTTTATACGAGTCACTCTCGGACAGGCATAGCTCCAATGGTTCAGCTACTTCTGGATTAAGTCCAGTGGAAAGATACAACAAGAAACGATCCAGATCGTCTGGATATGTCTTAAGCTGGGAATCCACAGAATCGGATACAGTCGCGGAAAGATTGAAAGACGCTCCAAAGTCAAAATCTTTTGAAAGCTCAGGTATATCTAAAAACCTCAAAACTCCTGTTCCATAATTCCTTGATACATAATGTGATAGTCACATTTTGGTTTGTATGCAGGGAATCAGTAGAGTACGGGACATTGGCGCATAGGAGCACATTTGGATTGGATTTCCGGCTCATGCAGTTTTGAAGTTTAGTTAGATATTGAAATATTGTTATTAGCTTCTCAGATACGTATGACATTGTCTATCATACAGTACATTGTTCAAGGATTTTGTTTTTTAATAAAATTGTCGTTTAATTTCTTTTAACATCTGTTGTTTGAAATTATCCTTGAAATGTTGTATGATTCTGTTGAATGCATGATTGATGATAACCTAAATATTGAATACATCCAAAGTGTTTGGATCTTAGGAATTGTTGTTAGTTCTATATGCCCAAGGATGATCATAAAATGATATTACTAATAATACATGATCCTATAGGGTCACACCAACAACAAGTTTGACACCAATTGATCATTTAGAACGTTAAATTTGATTTAACATCAAATGATACTAAACTTGCAATTTAATCTTGTAGGTTATTATTATTTGAGGTAAATAATAATAACTACAAAAATTAAAGGTTGATTAATAATTCATATGTGATGAATTAATTAAGTGTAACAATTATATTGTTAAAATTGTTAAACGATTTAATTGATTTATAAGTAAGCCTTTTATTTAATTTAATTGGTAAATTAAATAAAAAATATATATATTGTTATATATATATATATATATATATATATATATATATATATATATATATATATATATATATATATATATATATATATAAAATTATACAATTAAGATTGTATATTTAGATGGTTTATTTATGTATATGATTCTGGGTTAAATGTTATCCCATTTAAGAAATAAGAAGATGTATTATTTATAAGCTTTTATTATCTAAGTTTTATAAATAATAACAACCCACTAGCACTTCATTTGTCATCATAAAATCAGCCATATTGGAAGGAAAAGAATGCATTAAGAACTTAAAAGAAAAGGAAGATGCCTTGTGTCTTCTAGCTTTTGATTATAGAAATCAAATGGATCTTTCTTTTAAGCTAGTTGCATGTGCTTTTCTTTTGCCTTGGTGGGATATATGTTGGACGAATTTGAGGGCATGTGTACATCATTCTTGCTTCAAGAAATCAGCCAAAAACTCTCCTTAAGTTCTTAGAAAAAATTGGTTTTTGGTTTCATAAGAAAAGGAGTCATATCTTGCAAGTTGTGGAACTAGCATTCAAGGGTGTTCAAGCTTGTGGTGGATCAACTATAGAGGGATTCTAATTTGATTCCTAGCTATCAAAATCATCCAAACCAAACCCAAGAACAAAGGTTATGATCTTGAACTTAAACTATGTTTGTTCTTCATCTTATCTCTACATGCATGTAACATGATCCTCTTGAAAATGGAATTTGTGTTCATGATTTTATGCTTCCGTTGCAAACTCTTGTTTTTGAAACTAATTACATGAACCTTGATTTCCAACAATTGGTATCAGAGCCAAGGCTATATTGCATGTTTAGATAATAAGTTTATTTGGATAAACTTGGTTTTTGGAAGCCATGAATGTTCATATCCTTAAATGAAAGTTTCATGCATGGCTTCTTTGGCAACATGCAAATATATAATCTATGATTTTATGTAACCAACTATATTTTATGTATGCATGCATTTGGTTACATAGATGTTGCCTTAGAAAAACAAAGTGTTGATTTTCTTATGATTTTATGTGATAAAATGGTGCATAAACAAGCCAAGGACCATATGATGCATGTTTTGTGTTTGTATTCGATATGGTTGTAATCTATTCATTTATTCAAATGGTTTGTAATAATAATTAATTATTTCCTTCTTAATATTTATTTTGTAAATATTAGAATATTTGTATTTTATTTATTTCACAAAATGTAACAAGAGAAGGAAGTAAAAGACCAAGAGAAGATTGCACCCAACAGCAGCACTTTCTGAAGAGCTGCTGTCCAGATTTCAAAATTGTTTTGGAAGTGTTTTATAAATTCATATCTTGATCATTTGGTGATATACTTGTTGGTAACTTTAATATCTAGTATATACATTAAGTTTCAACAAGTATTAGCATCAATATGGCCAAGAATGAATTGAAAAATGCAACAAAAACCAAATTTTTTCTTCCTGCTGCCCATGATTTTCGCAAGTTTTGAAGTGGCAGAAGAAAATTCACATCTCACTCTATGATGTCAAGAATTGGTGGTTCAAGTGTCATTTGGTGATATAAGAAGCTTGGCAAAATTGTAGCCAAATCGGATATCATTTGGTTGAGTTTTTGTCACCTTTTTGTCCCTAGGTTTGGACTTGATATTTCATGTGTGGCTCACATGAAATATCAAACTAGTTGGCTTGTGTTTATGCACCCATGCATGCTTGTGATGTTTGAATGTTTTATTATGTTATGTTGTGGATGAAAATAAGATTTTGCATGCTAGACAACCTAGATAATTAAACATAATCATCAAGGAGTTTGTATTTTCAAAAGTTGACATTTAAAACATAAGATGTGATAAAATTGGTTTTATTAAAATGGGTTTTGTTATAAAACCTATTAAGTCAAGTTTTGAAAATGATTGAAACAAGTAATAAAATGGAGATTTTATGAACTCTTACAAACTCCAACCCTAAGTAATAATGGTAATTATTTAGGATTATTAATTGGTTCTAATATATGTGATCAAACTCAAACTTAATATTGGATATTAATTGTAATCTTGACCACAAACAAAGAATCAATAAAATGGAGATTTTATGATTTAGGAACCAATTAACAAAATAAGATTTAATGGTACCATGTTCATTGGATGCATGCAATCTACATGATACCATATGTTTTTCAAAATTAGAATTGTAAAACATTCAAATCCCTTATGAAATACGAATCAATGCCGTCCCTCTTAAAGACACTCATGTATCACTTGTATTTCCTTGTGGGATAAAGGATACCTAACCACTTGGAATCTTCTTGTGATACAAGAAGTAGTTTTGCAATATTGATGGGATAAAGGATACCTAACCATTAATAGTTGTCAAAACTACACGTCCGTTTAAGTAGGATGATTCGTTTGGAAATCTCTTGTGATAAAGGTCACCTAAGCATTAGAAATCCAAGGCATAGATGGGATCAAACATGCCAAACTTATAAATGTTATAATGGGATCCCATAACTCTAGAAATTATATTTGGATATAATTGGTAAATCGTTACCTACCTTGTTGATTCGAATAGGCGGGATAAAGGATACCTAACCACTTATTTGTAATGCAACTTGGATTCTAGACCTTAATTAATTAAAGTTTATGAAACAAGAAAGGGTGTTAATTATTAAGGACTTAATATCATAATTTACTAAATAGAACCTTGTTAAAATTTTGTAGATGGCACCAAACAACACACACTCGGCTCCTAACAAAACCTCACTACGGTCTCTCCTTGAAGGAGAAAAACTTAACCATACAAACTTCTTGGATTGGCACCGTAGTGTGAGAATTGTTCTCAAACAAGAAAAGAAAGAATATGTTCTCAATGAACCACTTCCAGAAGAGCCCCCTGCCATTCCTAAGCCCGCACACGATGCATGGCTTAAAAAGATGGATGATTCCATCGATGCATCATGCCTCATGTTGGCAACCATGATTCCTGACCTTCAGAAGGATTTGGAGAATCATTCAGCCTATGACATGATTCATCAACTAAAGGAAATGTTCCAACAACTTGCAAGAACGGAAAGGTTCGAAACTGTTCGGGCTTTCCATGCTTGCAAGATGGAGGATGGGCAGTCGGTAAGCTCTTATGTGCTCAAAATGAAGAGTCACATTGATCATTTGGCACGTCTTGGAGTTGTGATGCCCGAAGAGCTAGCAACGGATATGATCCTTAACTCCTTGACAAAGTCCTTTGATCCTTTTGTCATGAATTTTAACATGAATGGTTTCAACAAGACTATCCCGGAATTACATGGGATACTAATTACCGCGGAAAAGAATCTGCCTAAGAAAACCACTCAAGTTCTCATGATCAAGGAAGGTGGCACAAAGAGAACTAGACCAGAACACCCCACCAACTCCAAGGGCAAGGGGAAAGCAAAAACTTTCAAAGGAAAGGGCAAGAAAGTTGTCCAATCATCCCGTCCGCCCAAGAAGAAGGCAAAAGTTGCCAAAGAAGACGCGTGCTTCGAATGTGGCAAGGTTGGGCATTGGAAGAGAAATTGCCCTACCTATCTTGCGGAGTTGAAGAAGAAGAATGCCGGTGAAGGCACTTCAGGTATCTATGTGATAGACCTAGAACTTTATAATTTATCTCCTAACACATGGGTATTTGATACTGGTTGTGGAACTCACATATGTAATATGTTGCAGGGGTTCAAAAGGAGTAAGCGACTGAAGGCAAATGAAGTAGTACTTCGAGTTGGAAACAATGCAAGGGTTGCGGTGGATTCAATTGGAAGTTTTGATTTATTACTACCTAATGGCTTGTGTATGACATTGTTGAATGTTTACTATGTTCCTAGCTTGACTAGGAATATTATTTCGGTTGCTAAATTAAGACAATGTGGATTTGATCTTTCCTTTAATAATGATGATATTTGCGTTTACAAAAATAATGTATTCTATTTTGAGGCTAGGCCTTTAAATGGAATTTATGAAGTAAACCTTGATGAAAAGACTAACCATGGCTCTTTATACCACACTTTCACCAAGAAACCCAAATTTGATTTGAGTCAAACCTATCTATGGCATTGTCGCCTTGGGCATATAAACAAGAATCGCATATCCCAACTTCAAAAGAGTGGACTTTTAAAGGCAAATGAGAATGACTCATTTGATATATGTGAATCTTGTTTACATGGCAAGATGACTAAAGCTCCTTTCTCCGGAACCAATGAGAGAGCAAAGGACTTGTTAGGAATCATACATACGGATGTATGTGGTCCTTTCAAGCCAATGACTAGATATGGTGAAAGATATTTCATTACCTTCACTGACGACTTTAGTCGTTTTGGATATGTTTATTTAATTAAACATAAACATGAGGCGTTTGAAATGTTCAAAACGTTTCAAAGTGAAGTGGAAAATCAACTCAACAAAACAATTAAAGTTCTTCGTTCTGATAGAGGAGGTGAGTACTTAAGTACAAACTTTATGGATCATCTTAAGACTTGTGGAATTGTTTCACAACTTACTCCACCTGGAACACCACAACATAATGGTGTGTCTGAGAGGCGGAACCGAACACTATTGGATATGGTTCGATCCATGATGAGTAAAAGCACTCTACCTTTATCATTTTGGGGTTATGCTATACAAACAGCTGCTCGTCTCCTAAACATGGCACCTACTAAGAAGGTAGATAAAATGCCTTATGAGATATGGCATGGAAGGGTTCCATCTTTATCCTATCTCAAGGTATGGGGTTGTGAAGCTTATGTTAGACAAGAAGCTTCAAACAAATTAGAACCCCGTTCAACTAAATGTATCTTTGTAGGGTATCCGAAAGATTGTCTTGGATACTATTTCTACAATCCCATCGAGAATAAGATATTTATTTCTCGAAAAGCTGAATTCCTAGAAAACAAGTTTCTGACGGAAGAGGCTAGTGGGAGGTTTGTGGAACTTGAGGAACTTCAGGAACCACAACCTGATACACAAGAAGTTGAATCTAGCATTCAACAAGAAATTGTTGAACCTGAACAAACGGTTGATCAGGAACAAATTGTAACACAAGGTGTTCGCAAATCTGGTAGGGTTCGAATTGAACCAGAAAGGTATGGTTACCTTTTGATGGAAGAGGAATGTTATACGATAGATTCTGATGAACCCGTCAACTATCAGAGTGCAATATCAGATCCTGAATCTGATAAATGGCTTGAGGCCATGAACACTGAGATGCAATCCATGCACGATAATCAAGTTTGGAACTTGGTTAATCTTCCCACCAATTGTAAGACTGTTGGGAACAAATGGGTTTTCAAGAAGAAAATCGACGTGGATGGAAATGTTCACACTTTTAAGGCTAGACTTGTCGCTAAAGGATACTCACAGACTCATGGTATTGACTATGATGAGACCTTTTCTCCAGTGGCAATGATCAAGTCGATTAGGATACTTTTTGCCATAGCTGCGTACTATGATTATGAGATATGGCAAATGGATGTCAATACCGCTTTCCTTAATGGATACTTATTGGAAGATGTCTATATGGATCAACCTGAAGGTTTTGTCGATCCCAAGCATCCCAACAAAGTGTGCAAGCTTAAAAGATCTATCTATGGATTAAAGCAAGCGTCTCGAACATGGAACATCCGTTTTGATGAAAAGATTACGAGTTTTGGATTCATCAAAAATGAGGATGACTCCTGTGTTTACAAGAAAGCTAGTGGGAGCATTGTCATAATCCTAGTATTGTATGTAGATGACATACTTTTATTTGGAAATGACATCCCAACCTTAAAAGGTGTCAAAGCGTTCCTTGAGAGTTGTTTCTCAATGAAAGATTTAGGGGAAGCTGCTTATGTATTAGGCATAAAGATCTATAAAGACAGATCTAAGAGACTTATTGGTCTTAGACAAAGTGTATATATTGATAAAATCTTGAAAAGGTTCAAGATGCAAGACTCCAAAAGAGGATTCTTGCCAATGCCGCATGGCACCATCCTAAGCAAGTCTCAGTGCCCAAACACTAGGACTGAACTTGAAAGGATGAAACATGTCCCATATGCTTCGGCAATTGGGTCCATCATGTATGCCATGTTATGCACTAGGCCCGACGTCTCATGTGCCTTAAGTATGACTAGTAGGTATCAACAGAACCCAGGTGAAGCCCACTGGACTGCTGTAAAGAACATTCTTAAGTACTTGAGAAGAACTAAAGATATGTTCTTAGTTTACGGCGGTTTGGAAGAAAGCTTAAAGGTAAAGGGTTACACTGACGCAAGCTTCCAAACAGATAGGGATGATTCGAAATCTCAATCTGGGTATGTCTTTATTTTAAATGGAGGAGCCGTGTCTTGGAAGAGTTCCAAACAATAAGTGATTGCACAATCCACTACAGAATCAGAATATGTTGCTGCTTCAGAAGCTGCTCAAGAAGCTGTCTGGATGAGAAAGTTCATAGAAGATCTAGGGGTTGTTCCTTCCATTCGGGACCCTATAGAAATTTTCTGTGACAATCTAGGTGCTATAGCTCAAGCAAAGGAACCTAGATTGCATCAAAAAACCAAACACATTCACCGAAGGTATAACTACATTAGACATGAAGTTAAGAATGGTGAAATAAGTATTCACAAGGTTCATACAGATCAAAATTTGGCAGACCCATTCACGAAACCTTTACCCCAAACTAAGCATGAAAGTCATGCTAAGGGTATAGGACTCCGTTTTTCTAATGAATGGATTTGATTTGTGTTTAATGTTTTATAAATATGAACTTATGTAAACGACAATAATTATGTAATATATGTGATGTGATGTTTCATTCATAATTATTGTGTTTTATTAGCATGTTTAATCCTTGAATAATTTAGTTATTCTAAACGTCCATAGTCGATCATAGTTGTGGGAGCAATTATGAAGTAAGACTAATATGAATTGGATTGGTTGACTTTTATGGGTAAAAGTAGCAAAAGGTTGCAACCAAATTCATAGGTATTTGTCAGTGAACAAGTATTGGACTTGACCCGTTTCAAGATCACTCCATGGATCATCATCATAAGTGATTCTTGAATAAAGGTATTATCATTGTATCCTTTGACCTGAGATACATATTTGGGACTCAAGTATAGAGTGTACTATGCTTTGATATGGTTTACTGTTGTTCTTGAAATACAGACAACCATAAAGGCCATACTCATGCATAGTACTAACTATATGAGGGGCGTATGTAGTCAAGACGGGATTTGTTCCTCTTATGTGTTGAGAGTTAGACATCTAAGGCGCCTGTTTGAAAGTTGAACATAAAATGAGAATGATTAAGATCCATGTCTCATGTTCAACATGATGTCTGTGACAAAGGGATAATTGATAGATAACCTTATACATCAATTAGAGCCTCGTGTTTTCTGAAGAATTGAATGTTGTTGAATGGCACAAAGTCATGTGTTATTGGGGGCAGTGAAATGTTGCTAGACGTTTTCCACTGTCGATATCATTCTATGATGCAACCTTGTGCAAGTGGGAGATTGTTAGTTCTATATACCCAAGGATGATCATAAAATGATATTACTAATAATACATGATCCTATAGGGTCACACCAACAACAAGTTTGACACCAATTGATCATTTAGAATGTTAAATTTGATTTAACATCAAATGATACTAAACTTGCAATTTAATCTTGTAGGTTATTATTATTTGAGGTAAATAATAATAACTACAAAAATTAAAGGTTGATTAATAATTCATATGTGATGAATTAATTAAGTGTAACAATTATATTGTTTAAATTGTTAAACGATTTAATTGATTTATAAGTAAGCCTTTTATTTAATTTAATTGGTAAATTAAATAATATATATATATATATATTGTTATATATATATATATATATATATATATAATTATACAATTAAGATTGTATATTTAGATGGTTTATTTATGTATATGATTATGGGTTAAATGTTATCCCATTTAAGAAATAAGAAGATGTATTATTTATAAGCTTTTATTATCTAAGTTTTATAAATAATAACAACCCACTAGCACTTCATTTGTCATCATAAAATCAGCCATATTGGAAGGAAAAGAATGCATTAAGAACTTAAAAGAAAAGGAAGATGCCTTGTGTCTTCTAGCTTTTGATTATAGAAATCAAATGGATCTTTCTTTTAAGCTAGTTGCATGTGCTTTTCTTTTGCCTTGGTGGGATATATGTTGGACGAATTTGAGGGCATGTGTACATCATTCTTGCTTCAAGAAATCAGCCAAAAACTCTCATTAAATTCTTAGAAAAAATTGGTTTTTGGTTTCATAAGAAAAGGAGTCATATCTTGCAAGTTGTGGAACTAGCATTCAAGGGTGTTCAAGCTTGTGGTGGATCAACTATAGAGGGATTCTAATTTGATTCCTAGCTATCAAAATCATCCAAACCAAACCCAAGAACAAAGGTTATGATCTTGAACTTAAACTATGTTTTTTCTTCATCTTATCTCTACATGCATGTAGCATGATCCTCTTGAAAATGGAATTTGTGTTCATGATTTTATGCTTCCGTTGCAAACTCTTGTTTTTGAAACTAATTACATGAACCTTGATTTCCAACAATTGTGTCCCTTATGATTGTTAAGATGAATATTATAAGAATCAATTCAACCAAAAGTCCAGTTGGACAGGACTTTGGAATCATTTGACTTAGAGTCACATGATGAATTGAGTTCTTAATGTGTTAAGAAATGAATCAACCAAAGATCCAGTTAGACAGGACTTTGGAATCATTTGACTTAGAGTCAGATGACGATTAAGTTCTTTATAAAGCACATGTGGCAAGAAATGAATCACCCAAAGATCCAAAGGATAGGATTTTGGAATCAGTTGACTTAGAGTCAACTGAAGATTGCAAGTCTTGAACAGAATTAACAAAGTCATAAGTTTACATAGAGATGTAAAAGAGATTGAGATTAGAAGCAACGAACACATCAGTTGCTGTGTATTGCTCGAATCTCCGAATAGAACACAATTGTTTGTACTTCACAATATTTGTCAGTCGGTATGACGAATATGACCTCGCTTATCAGAATAAGCGATTGGATTGAATCTTTGAACAATTCAAGGACTTCAAAGGAAGTACAAGACCCACAGAACCTGAGTGACAACATAAACTCGGAAAATGTTTCACAGTTTATTTCCTTCCAAGAACATTTATAGTTATAGTGTGTCTTAGAGAAGATGATGGAGCGTTGGTCGAAACAGTTCGATCCTCAATGTATGAGATACATTGCAAATTAGTTTCCGATACATTGAATACTAAACCAGTCAGACCATATTCCAACCACATCTTCGACTAAGTAGGTTTTGCAGACACTGTTTGAAATGTAAAGCTGGGATTGTCCCACTTGTACATTAAAGGTCCAGGGTCTTGTAGTGTTCGTCCGAACCTCATGACTAGCCTGAACCTAATCAGAAATGTCATTTCACTGGCTATCCCGCTATACCTGGAAAAGAAAGAGCTCTTTTAGAAAGAACTCATATTCTAAGGAGACAGTGGGAGTTGAGACAGTCCTGAATGAGTTCAGGATTAGCCAAGTGAAATAACCTTTAGTCATCGCTAGGCTTAGAGCAGAAATCATATTTATGTTTTAATACTGACATAACCTTCTCTTGACCAGTAGTACTGATCACCGTCATAAGTAGTTATGATCGGGGTGACATACCCAATAGTGGTAAAACACTATAGTTGGTACGGATTTTCAATCCGACTACTTGGAAGCATTGGTGAGCCCGGTTGCTGCCAATTAAGAAAACTTTAGGACGATATACAGTCCATGTGACAGTTTGATTGATTTTACAACTGGTCTTAAAACAAGTGGGAGTAATCATCAAAAGAAACCAACATGGACATAAACGTACCTTCAGAACATCTGGTTGAGTGAGACGATACTCAGAGTCAAGTAATTGACTTCGAGAGAAGCGCTCTCAATAGAAGATGAAATCCGAAAGCATACTGCATATTGTAAGTCGTTAGTGGAGCGCGTGTGGATCACCGGCACACTAATAGGGACTCACAAAGAATATGCCAGTATAAAGGTACATGGGCCCGGGATTTCCCCGCGGGCATCTCGCAAGAAAGGATATTCAGATTCTCAAAATATGCCAAAGGATTGGATTTTGAAAAGGGGCTGAAAGATATCCATTAAGATGTCAGAAAGGTTTGGATTCTCAAAATGTGCCAAAAGTTCTGGATTTTGTGAATAGTCCATAACCGTGTCAAAGCCAGTGGGAGTGTTGCTGTTACATAATGTTTCTAGGAAACGTCTCTTTTCATTACAAAGTGTAATGACTTGGTTTTAAGAGACGGATCGCTATGAAAGACTTAATAAAGATACAGCATGCTCAGTAGGATACAAACGTCTATAAGATAGATCGAAACCCTGCCAAGATGATCTTGATGAGACTCAAGATGTATAGCTCAGGAAAGGAGTTTCCTGTCATTGCAAAGTGTGATGATTTGGCATGAGAGGTATGAAAGGTGCAACGTGTTCACATAATCCATTGACATATATCAGATAGATGTTGTTATCAGTATAGAACTGGCCATTGTAAGCATGATCCTGATAAGATTCAAGATGCATGAAAAAAAGTCTCCGAAAGGATATAGTTATTAAAAGTCGTGACACAAGGATTATAAATAATCCTAAGATTCCAAATAGGTTTGGAATATGACTAGATCGTATCCAACAAGTTTCTTGGATCGATCAGAAGTGTCATGAACATGTCTTGATGACGTAATGCTTAGAGCATAGTGAGTTAGATTCAGGATATGACCTGGCTGGAATACTTAATGGATTTTGTACCTACATGAGAAATCATTGGAAAATGATTAGGGGTGAATGTTGATAACAATTTGAAAAGAGTTTTAAAATAAGGACTTAATGGTTAAAGAATTCGTTGGCATTCCGATGGAGCGCGTGTGGCTCATCGGCACATCGTAACACATCGAAATAGTCTTAGGGTGCAGTCATGTGGACTAAAGATCCCAAGAACCATGGAAGGTCACAGTACATAGAATGGAGTTGTTAGTAAGAATGACGGTATGACCAAAAAAAATTGAAATATCATCGGAAGGATATCCGATCGGATAAAGTGTATAAATGTGTAACATTTGAATACATAGAAAGAGTGAAAGGTCAAGTAGACATAGATACATAACACGAATTAAATAGTTTAAAAGAAATCTAGAAACCGATAATAGTTTTATGTAAAATCCGACTTGGTGATTACCTCGTGGAGACTTGGTAATTAGGCAAGAGTAGCCACCAATCAGATTTTAAGTTTCAATTTTGCATGTTTCACTTCCCGAATAATTTGATTATTCAAAAGTCCACAGTCGCTCATACTTTTCGGGAGTAAGTATGAACAAAGACTGTCATGAATTGGTTGTAGATTGTCTAAGGAGTTAGACATTGCAGTAAGACTGCTACAATGTTCATGAGTACTTAGAAATAGAGATTTGAGTATTGGATAAACCCGCGCTCAATAGATTGCTTCATGGATTACATCACGAGCAATGTTGAGACGATAATATCGTATGATCTTGAAGCGGAGACATATGAGTTGAAATTTACGAGTCGGTTGTGCATTGATGATGCGAAACGCATCGGTAACTCGATGTTATAAAACACATTGTTGTGTACGATTTGATAAGTAAAAGACACAACCATATGAGTCAAAGCTTATTTGTTCCTTGACCCTGATGGGAAACAGATATCTTTAGGCCGCTCGATGATTTTGAAGTTGACTAAAGTGCTGGCCAGCCGAGACTAAATTGATGTGTTCAATTAGAAGTCTTAAAGTCATAAGCAGAATCGGAAATCGGGAAACAGAGTATCGGACAGAGATTGATCTCAATCCATGTCTCGTGTCTGAAAATATCTTGTTGGACAAAGGATCATATGATCACTTATCTATGGACAGAACTGACTGGGTCAGAGTTCAGCAGCAGTTTCTAGGAAGCTGCAGGTTGTTTATTAATCAGAAGATAAATTAAAGTTATAGACTTTTCCAAGTGGGAGACTGTTGGATTAGGTGTCTAACCATGACTTTATATTTATATTTATCTTGTTAATTGAAGCAAAGTCCATTTGGGTTGCTCTCATAGCTGGAGGTCAGGATAGAGTTCAGTAGAGTAAAAGGTTAATTTATTAATTGTGTAATAAATCAATAGAATTAATTAAATGGTTTATTAATATATTTTAGTGTTAATATATTAATTAGAAACTAAATAATTAATTAAGATTTAATCTAGAATTAATTGAATTTAATTTAGTGATTAAATTAATTAATTAAAAGTGCAGGGACTGGTTTTGTAATTATTCAATAGTTGAATATTGACTGGCCAGTCTAAGGGTTAAAGGTGGCGAGATTTGTGGTGCCACCACAAGGATCTCGAAACCCTAATTAGGGTTAAGGAAAGCCTTGTCCAAATGGTTAACAGGCTTGCCCATTTAGAGGCTCCTTAGGGTTTCAGCTGTAATCCTTGGAGGCTATAAAAGGAGGCACCTGGCCACCCTAAAACCTGCGCCACTTTCACCAGATAAACTCTGCTGGACTGTCTTCTCCATTGCTTTGGGTGTGACTTGCATTTGAGGCAGGATACTTTTGCTGCTAGCTTCAAGAACAAGATTCGAAGGTTGGTTCTTCTGATTTAAACTTTAGAAATTATTGTTGGCCTTTAGGTTATAGTTTATTATCTTCATAGAAGAAAGCATAGATCTTTCTAGGGTTGCATGTGAACCATAAGATTTATTTGTGTTCATTGTTTGCTAGTAAACCCTTCAAAAATATGGAACCGAACCGGACCGCCGGTTCTACCGGTTCCGGTTCCGGTTTTTGTCGGTTCTTAAAAGTTGGAACCGGTAAACGCGATTTCAAGTGTGTGTAAAGAATCGTTCATTGTTAACATCAGAATCTAGATGCGACAATTTCGTTCCATTGGTTCCAACGGTGCTATTCGTCGTATATGTTGCTAGTTTCCCTTTACAAATCATCATGTTTTACTAAATCGACAAATGATTCTTATTTACATGATATTTCATGATCTCGATTTCTGCAAACCATTTCATCTCTTAGCTAAATGACAAAGGACATTTGCTCTCAAATCACAATTGTTTGTCTGTTATAGGTATTGCAGATGATCTTCATGGGCATATCAAGTCTCATTAGAGAAAAATAACGACACAACCTTCTGAAAAATGTCTTAGCAAGTCTGCAACATTTCATTCTCCGATTCTGAAGTAGCAACACATGATGACAACGTTAGATCTGTTGATCCATCTAGCTTCAGCTCTTTATATTTTCTTGTAAGTATTATTTTGTTGGGTTAAAAGTTGTGATCTTTTTGGTGATTTACTCTCAATTAATTTTGAGAACATTAGGTTGCAGGTATATATCATGCGTTGATACACATATTTTTGTAGAAAATTTGGCTTTATGTTCTTTTGTGAGATTCTTTGTACAACTGAATTAGATTTCATATCATTTTGTGTAATAATATTCGTTATGTAGCACATTTTATTGTTTACTCTTGGTTATTCAAGCTATTAGACAACATAATTGAAAATCTTGCCGGTCCGGTTCCATCCGGTTCCCAGTTCCAAAAATCCCAAAAAATTGAGACCCAGTCCCGGCCCGATCGGTACTTCAGGTTCCCGGTTCCCGGGTCGGTTCCGGTTCGGTTCCCGGTTCCAACCGGTTCCCTGGTCCATATGCTCACCCCTAAGGAAGATCTAGTAAGTTAATGTAAAGAGGTGAAAATACATATAAATAGTAGTAGGGAAAATCTAGAAACTTCATATAAGGAGGTGAATAGTTATACACATATAATGTATGAAGCTCGTTTGCTTCAAACCATCCAATAAAGAATCCAACAAACCAACGAGTAATAGTCTCTAGAGTATAAGTTTTATCAATCTTAATAAAAAAAATGTTGGTATTTCGTTAAAAAAAAAAACTTGTGCTCAACATCTGGCATTGTATATCCTCGATATTAATCTCATATAATCCGTCTATTGTCGTAATCACAGTAAAATTAAAGAAGCCTTATATGTATATATGAATTTCGCAGCTACCATACATTGATTAAATTAAAGAAACATAACTAACTAAAATAACGTCATAATTATTGGTTAATTAATTAAGCAAAACTTTTACGTGTTCTTCTCTGCTAAAATATAAACCAGTCGAAATTGATTGATTTTGAACATATTTTTTCATCTCAAATTAATTTAGTTAAACTTTTGTATTAAATATATTTATTTATAACAAAACTCTCAAATTTAGTTTAATTAGAAGTTAAAACTACGTATTGAATATATTTATTTATAAATAAAAACCAAATGATGCCCATTTCAATGGTGCATCAAGAAAACATTACTTCGTATTTTGCAGCAATTCTACATAGAACACATTAGCTTGCAAGTTACATTAACATTATACGATTGAGTTGCAGTCGGCCATCATTTCTTCTCGTCGCCGAAGAGGTAACCCAGGGAAGAATTTCCACCGGGGGCAGCATGAACCTTCGTCGAAGGCCGATTCTGAGACAAATCACACACAAACATCACTGTAATCGGAGTATCAGATTACCCAAATGTTGTAAATAAAAAAAATTCGATCGATATGATCATACCGTGATGAAATTGCCGCAGTTCTGTCCATCGGCTCTGTGGTAATTGTTTGTTGAACCGTCAAGAACTTCATCAGTCGGATTTTGGTTGATTACATTGAAAGATTCAGGAGTCTGTTCGGTTTCGGTATTTGTGTTAGCATCAGAAGGTTCTGAAGAATCCTTAGGAGGCTCGGTGGTTGCCGCAGCATCGGTAGGGTTTTCCGGTGGCGGCTGAGCGTTGCCGCCGGTCTCTCCAGGAACACCCCCCAACAAGTAACCTAAAGAACTCTGGCCTCCGCCACAACTTACACCTCGGCCCATTCTCTGCATTCCCTCGCATCAATTTCAGAATTTGAACAAATGCGTAAATCAAATCAATAAGAAGCATATACTCATAAATATGTTTAATTCCAATTTGATTCCGTTAGCGGTTTTGTGTTCGTTTTAATTTGACTCCGTTTTGTTCGTCAATTTTTTGGGTGCAATTGCAAAACTGAAGAAATTAAGCGGATTAATGAATAGATCTAAGATGAGTATGCTCCTAAGTCGATTTAAATTACAACTCTGCATCCAGGATAACAATGCAATCTGGAAAAAGCTATATGATACGAAGAAATTAAAAAGCAGACATGTTCAATGTTGATTTGGGTAAATAACAAAATCTGGAAAAACTATATGATTTGACGAAATTATTAAGCAATGTTCATCTCCATATAAAACAAAATCTGGAAAACTAACTATACAATACGAAGAAGATAAACAGTAAATTACGAATGTTCATCTGGATAAGGAATGAAATCCGGAAAAAAATTTATATGATATGAAGAATTAGACAGATCAACAACGTCAACTGAGATCACAGATGTTGATCTGGATAAGGAAAAAATATCTGAAAAAATATTGAAGATAAGGTACACCATACCTTCGTGTAGATCAAATCAGGAGAGAAATCAAATTATGATTGCAGGAATATGGAAACAAATGAGGAGGGGCAGAGAATTTAAATGTGAATGGATGTGGGATTGTTTGATGCTAAATTTACTTGCGGTTGAATGTTATGGTATGTTTTTTGGAATATTAATACCCTTTCATTAATTCTGAATTTGAATTTAAATTTAAAATTTAACGGTCTCATGAAAAAGTAATTAGTTTCAATGTATTTTCTTTTGAAAAAGAGAGTTTGTGTTTTACTCTTTGGTCATGGAAATCAAATTTTGGTCGACACCAAACAAATATATTTGGCATATTAACAAAAAATCATTACAAAAAGGCATTCTCATGACCATCTTTGGGGAGATCAACTAACACTTTGGAGGAAAGTGAAAATACAAACCTCTCGATCTCCCATTAACTGCTATATGAAATTTTCATTGATATAGTATCAGCCTTAATCATCTTGTCTCAATCACTCAAATTGCATCAAATATTTGTTGGCATTCTAGATGAGTGTTATGATGTTATTTGTGTAGATGATCCTACTAAAAGAGAGAAGATTATGGTGATTAAAATATGCAATTTTCGTTACAAGCATCTTATTCATATATTTTATATCATGTGGCTATTTTAAAGACATTAAATCCTCATAAGTTGCATGTTTGCCTTCTCATGAAGTAGTAAGGATTAGTTGAACACTTTAGATTCATTCTCATGTTTTTTTTCACCCTATTGTGATCTTTTTAAGCTACTTGTTTGCCTTCTCACGTGTAAATAGATGAAAGTTTACAATTCAAACAAGTTACTATGATATACTCGGACATGGACTATCAATATCATCGTATTCATGATCGACTATATCTAACGACATATTTCTTTATAAACCAAAAAAGGAGATGATTCTATATGATATGCTTCGATACACATATTATATACATTACTAGTCTTTAGATAGTGATATACTCGCGAACTCATGATGGTCATTTCCTAATTAAATTTTGCTTACCTATTATTTGTGAGATTATTTAATCTCGTTGCTTTACTTTATGTCTAAACTTTGCATGGGGTTTCCATGAAACTGTATCGTCAATTTGCGGTCCTACTTTATTCTATTTATAACGTACATTGAAGCAGTTTAAGATAAATTAGTCTTTTATTTTTGGTTTCTCAACAAATATGTCACTAGAAATAGCCAATCATGAAGACAATGATAATATGAGCTTGTTTCGTTTGAGAGCTTTTGGAAACGTTTAGCGTTTAGCTTTTAAGAAAACGCTCAAAAAAATGAAAAAACCTCGTTCGACAAGAAGAACTTTTAACTTTTACTTTTAACAAAACGCTCATAATCCAAAAGCTATTTCAATTAGCTTTTGGGAGCGTTTAGCGTTTAGCGTTTGACTTTTGAATTTAACATTATTTTACACTTCTAAAAGCTAATAGCTGCTTTTGCCGAACACTTCTGCACTAATAAAATTCACAACTACCAACTAACAGCTAACTTCTACCGGCTTCCAGCTAATCGCTAACCGCTAACCATTACCAGCTAATTTTGCCGAACACGCCCTATAACTTGTATTGTTTTTATTTATGGATCTTGAGGAGGCAAACTAGAAGCTTAAAAAGATCCCAAATAGGCAAAATCACATGTAGAGAGATATGAAGTGTTTAATAACCAAAACATATGGTCTCTGATCAGGGATCAACTACATAAATAATCCCACAATACTTATCTAAAATGTCAATAAATATTTTAGGCATTTTGAACATTTATAATAAGATGATGAATGCTCTGACTATATTGGTGGCCTTTAATTTTATAAAATTATATAGTAGTTAGTGAGTTGTGGAGAGGCCTAAGTTTTCACTTTCCACTTTTTTACGAACCATGCAAGTGTATCTTTCGGTTATATTTATTATTAGACTGTCAACTTGTTCTCTAGTAGACTATTATATATTAAAGTAATTGTTTATACGTTTATGTAAGATAGTTTTTAATTGCTAAAGAGCAACCTAACAATGCACCTAATAGTGAACAACAAACATTATGTGAGCAAAATGGTTGTCAATTACTAATTAAGGAATCAGCAATCTCCTACTATAAAACAACATATTTGATCTTAAACTATAACAAACTTATACATATTATAAATATGATCTAAATGATGGTGTTTTATCATGTTCTTCTGGCCAATTTTGCAATGGAATGATCAGAAATGCTGCTTAATGGACATTCTCTACAAAATTATGGTTTTTCCCTGGAGTGCTTCTACTCCTTTTGTTCGGATATCATTATAAGATTCTTGTTTGCCTTCTTTTATGTTAGCTTCATCTCATGTAACACTTGGTTTTCATCATTTAATTTTATCACCTTTTCTAGAATTTAAAGATGATAATAATAAATAAATAAATAATAAGAATAATTCCAGAACAAATTAAATAACATAAATGGGTATAACTTAAATGAGGGACCAAACGGGTCAATTTAGAAACCTTATATATTAGCTTTATGTGTCAAGGGGCTAGTTTTGCCAAATATGAAGAATTGAGGGGGGAAATATGACAAGTGTAGTAATTTGCCATGCAAGTTGCGGATAAGGGGTGGTGGGGGAAAAGGAGGCTAAGCTATCGAAGAATCGCCTGAAAAAGAAAAAGAGGAGAAGGAGAAGTAAGAGTTGTGATTTTATAAGTCTTATGTGTTGTTTCTTTTCCTTGTTTTCTTCTCGCTGCCAAAAACCACCGTCGAGGTTGTCGGTTAAACACTGCAGCACCACCATAGGACCGCCATGTAATGATGGCGTTTGTTGTTGACTCTTTCCATCCCATGATCTTCTTGGAACTTCTAGAGTTATTGCTTTTTTTCTTTCAAGTTTTAATCTTTGGCGGGTATGTGGGTTTTAAACCATCGTGTGGCCACCGTAGCACCATCGTTCCACCACCACCTCACCACCATGTGAGGGTGGCTGTGATGTGGTGGGTTCTTGTGCCTTATAAGTATTGATGGAAGTGTAATCCCAAGTTTAATAGTTGTGATTTTATGTGAAAAAGATCCAAACTTGTAAATCATTAGTTCAAGCTCTTGTCTTAACCATTTAAGAAGGTATTAGTAACCATAGTGATATCCTTATTTAAAACTCATATTCCATTGAAACTAATGGGGTAAGTGCTTAATGATTAAGTGCTTAAGGGTTGGGCAAAAAACCTTAAATATAAAGAATGTTACGGTCATGTAATCTGCCTCTGTTTTGTAAAAATCACCATAAATTCCATATAAATCATTTGAGGGCAAGGTCAAGGCTTGTAGTTTTCTATGAGTGTCTAGTTTCTTCCACCCAAAAGACTTGATGTGATTACAAACCCAAGTGGGTTGAAAGTTACAACATTAACAGTCTGGTCCAAAAATTAAAATACTTAACTTGTAAAATTCATAAGTAATTCTAGAAACCTCCAAATGACATGAGGTCAGCGCATGTGGCTTGGTATGGATGTCTAGTTTCTTTTAAACAAATTTCTTAACATGATCTCAACCCTCTAAGTATAGTGAAAGTTGCAATTTTTTTGGACTGATCCTGAAAGTTGATTGAGTTCAATAATTAACTTGTAAAATTTGTAATAAATCAACTAGAAATGATTCGAGTGTGTACCTTATACCCATAGAAAGCTAAAAGAGTTTATTTTAACAATGTGTACTAACATTTCTAAAATAATGGGTATAAGGTGGGTTGATCAGTCCATGAACAAACTGTTATGTCAAAAGCAAAGCTAAAAATAAATAATGTATAAGTATTATTATGTAATGGTTTGTAGTGTGATCTAGGTAGGTGACTATTGGTAATGTATGTATGTTGATCAAAGGTATGAGTTCATATTGGTTCACATCATTCGTATTATTCAGACATTTTGCTATCAGGTGACTTACACTAACTTATATATTTTGTTGACTATACATGTGTACGTTCACTAAGCTTTGTGCTTACTCGTTATTAATATTTTTAGAACCCTCCAGGATAGATAGGGGAAAGGATCCGACATGAATGCACACGTCGTTCGCATTCACTGGTTCAGTTAGTTATTTATCGTTCTTGACATTATGAATTTGTAACCTGAGTTTTAGACTTCCACAATTTTTGTTACAGTAAAAATTTTAATATAGTGTGACAGGTTTTGACGTTAACAGAAGTTAATATTACATTTTAATGAAAAAAAATTGATCGTTACATCTCAAACACATAGAGTAATGACGAGATGGTGGTAGGCGAAGCACCGGCAATCAATATCAACTTGAGAATGGCATACTCCTATGTTTTATATGGAAATACAGGGTATATGAAACACCGAAAATCAGTATCGACTTGGGAATGCCATACTTCTATATTTTTTTATGGAAATGTGATCAAATCGATATCATAATGAATGACCAACAATTCGAAAAACCCTAATAATCATATTGCAAAAATTAGACAATTACATAAATATATAACCTCAAAATCCTTAATTATACGAAAACATATGACCTTTCGAGTCTTTAGCAGATAAAATTAGAGTAAATTACAATTTTGGTCCTTGTGGTTTGCATGAAATTTCACTTTTGGTCATCGTTTCGTTTTTCCACGCTGATGGTCCCTGAACTACACTTTTGCTTACACTATTGGTCCCTTGGCCAGGTAAAATGACCAATATACCATTTTTAATTTCTTTTTCTTTTTTCTTTTGAAATATTATTGTTTTGGTAATTAAAAAAAATTCAGCCAAACCCTCCACCCCCCACCCCGACGGTGAACTCTCCGACTTCTGTCCGAAATCTCTGTCTGTCTCTTTCTCTCTCACCGTTGGCAACCATCTTTTGGTTTTGGAACTGTCCCTATAGAAAATTCGCGTTGATAGGTTATGGAATTAGGAACAGATGTCTACCAAAACTCAACACGGATTCTATTATTTGCTCACAAAATTATGCTCAAGTAGATTATACCACAAAAAAACGAACTTAAAGCCTTTGCAAAACATATCAAAATGAATCGTACCTGTATATATCAAAATTGGGCTCTCTATAAAACAGCTCCGGGAACTCTTCTCGAAGCGTCCGAATCGCATGTCCCGTATTCACATAATAATTCTGATTCTCCTCATCCTCTTTACTCGGCTTCACGGATGTCGCAGCTGAATTACGCGTCCCTTTAACATCAATTAAAACCCAGGGCTCCAAATCCTTCAAACGACGGCAACGGTGGAACCCCAAATGTGGATTCATCTGCTAAGAAAACAGAGGAAGGCCCGCGGGTTCTCGGAAGAAGCAATTGGATGCTTTAGGTATATATCGATCTTATCTGATTTTCTGTTTTTCGTATAAATTGCTAACTGTTATGCCTCATGAATCGGCGACTCGCCGACTTCTGGATCAAGCGCCATCAATCAGCGACTCATCGCTTCAAGTCTTTCCAATTCGATTGAATTGCTCGCATTCATTGTGTTGGTTTTAGGTTCGATTGAAGCAATCGCCGAGAGAGATTAAAGGTCCGATTGAATCAATCGTCGTGAACTACTAAATTACACCGCCACTTCTTCCCGTTAACCTCCAACACCTCCATGGGTCCATATCGGAGCTATTGCGGAACCCTAGATGCAACTCACCCAATCCAACTGTTCAAAATAAACAAATTAACAAGTTTATCAATATTTAAAAACCGAATCGGAGTTGAAATCCGACCATAAACACACAAATTAAGAGGGGTAGGAGTTGAAATCCGGCGATAACAACCCAGACGGTGATGAGAGAGAGAGAGAGAGGGGGGGTGGGGGTGGGGGGTTTAGGGTATTTGTTCTTTTTTTTTTAATTTCCAAAATAATAATATCTCAAAAGAAAAAAGAAAAAGAAATTAAAAAGGGTATATTGGTCATTTTACCTGGCCAAGAGACCAATAGTGTAAGCAAAAGTATATTTCAGGGACCATCAGCGTGGAAAAACGAAACGATGACCAAAAGTGAAATTTCATGCAAACCACAGGGACCAAAATTGTAATTTACTCTAAAAATTATTACTATTGTGTGCATGATTGAACATTAGGTTGGGAACGAACAAATATTAATACTCACAAAGAAAATTGTGACTCGCAAACTATTATCGAGTTTTATTAGATGGGACTGTGTATCTATTATAAAAATTCTTCCATGAAAAAGAAAAACTAAAATCACCAAATTTATTGGATTTGTTTTGTTTTTCATTCTCGTAAATTCGCATTGCAGTGTTAGCAGGGATAGTTTCTTAATTCTTATAGTCCGGAAATTTTTTGATAAGATAACAAAGAAGCCTTTTCAATGGAATGAACTCAAAACCTCAAAGAAATAAAAAGAGTAAATTGCAAAATTGGTCTCTATGGTTTACCAAAAACTGTGGATTGGGTCCAAAAAGTTTTCAACTTGCATAAGAGGTCCAAAATCAAGAATTTCCTGTGGATTTGGTCATTGACAGATTTGAATGGAGTAAATTGCCCTTTTAATTTGTTTTTCCATTTTTAATACCTATTTTAATATTTTTTGTAATTAAAAGTTAAAAATAAATCTTCACCCATCTCTCTTTCTCTCTCATTTACACATCTATAATAAACCACTTGCACATCCTCCCCTTTACAAATACGATCGATTTCTGGTCCATGAATCAAGATTGGAGATCCGAACTCGTTTACTACTCCAAGAAAAGCCGGAATCAACACTCATAAACACCTCCCCCATTTGTGATTCTTGATCCTATAAATCCAAGATCCATCACTATCGACACTCAAAACACCACCGTCTAGGTTCAAGCTGGGGCAACATTAGGTGATCTCTACTACACAATTGCAAAGAAAAGTTAGAATCATCTGCTTCTGATATACAGCCCCCTCAATTTCTAATTTTCAATTTAAAACAAGACATATAAATGGAATCGAGCTTCTAAAACTGAACAACAATGAAATCACGTAATGGAATTGATTAAAAACAAGACATATAAATGGAATCGAGCTTCTGAAATCGAACAACAGTGAAATCCTTACAACAAAAATCAGAAACCCTTCTAATGGAATCGAACAACAAATACGTTTCAAGAATTAAACAACAAAAATCAAAGCATTTAATACAATCGATCTTCAGAATATCGGATTGCACCTGCAGTTATCAGATTTCATTAGGTACCTTTTGCTTCAATCGTTTGATTCAATCGACATCTTCAAGGTCTTCTTCAAAAGAGTACCACTGTCCCCCACATTTCTGATCAATGTCGTCTTCAAAGGGTGGGTACCTTTTGTGCTTGCTATTCAATATCAGGGTCGTCAATGTTGTCTTCAAAAGAGTTGAAGAAGTTGACGCTAGGGAGCCTTTCAAATGGGGGTTATCAGAGGAGGGAGGAAGGATTACCAATGTCCCTGACATCTCTGATCATTGTGAAATCTTCGATTGGGATGGAGAAGATAGAAGGGTTGGTAGGGAATTAGGGATGATTCATAGAACTTGTGACTCGATCGATTGGGAACTGGTGGAGAAAGAGATGGCGTGGAGAAAGAGACGGCGAGAGATGAAGAAAGTAAGAGAGAGAGAGAGAGAGAGAGAGAGAGAGAGAGAGAGAAAGAGAAGTTGGGTAGTGGTTAGACTTGGCAATGGAGCGGGTTTTGACCCTGATCCGTTCCAAACCCGTGCAAAATATATGGGTTTGGATCGTTATTTATGATCCGTTAACCCGCTAACGACCCATACCCGTTAACCCTTTAAGTAAAAGGGTTGGGTTTGGATCACTATCGATCCGCTCCGTTAATAACCCGCCCCGTATAAAATTATATTAAAATAAATTTATTATATATAAATTAATTACTTTACAATTACGGGACATAGAGGTATAGCCGATAGCATATAGGAAGTCACACGCAAACACAATACTCGAGAGTCAGGTCCTCGAGGAGTCGTTCCAAATCCTGATTCGTGAATCTTGAATATCATTCGACTCCAAGTGGAATAAAGATCAACGATGGCTTCGATCTTAACAACTTCCATCGACAATCATCAGACAACAATCGATTTTCTCATGCATGTTTCCAATAGTAGACGTTTGTTTTGTTTTGGAATTGTTATTTTAAGTATTAGGCTATATTAGACGTTTGTTTTATTATGAAAAAATTATTTTATAAGTATCAAGCAAAAATGCGATTCATGTTATATTTGTTACAATGCGGGTTACGGATCGGGTTTGGGTATCCGTTGATCCGGTGGATAAGGGTATGGGTTTGATTATTCAAAACCCTGCGGGTTACGGATCGGGTTTGGGTTAACTTTTGAAATTTGATAAACGGGTTTGGATCAATGCCGATCCGCTCCAAACCCGCTCCATTGCCAGGTCTAGTAGTGGTGGGTAGTGGGGGTATTTTCTTAATTTTTAAATTATAAAATAATCAATATTGATATTATAAAATATAAAAAAGAAATTAAAAGGACAATTTAGTCATTTCAAATCTACCTAAAATTCTTGATTTTAGACCTCTAATACAAGCTGAAAACTTTTTTAATCCAATCAATGGTTTTTGGTAAACCACAGGGACCTATTTTACCGTTTACTTTTACTAAAAAAAAACTGAAATGAATAAAAAAAATTCCAAGACGGAAGATTGTTTAGATTATATATTATACCTTTTAAGGATATATTAATAGTAATTACCATAAAAATAGTGGTATTCAAAGATAGAAATATTTATCTTTTAATATAATCATTTAACAACATATAAAAGTATATTTCTCGATAATTCAATTTATTAATTTGCATAGTTAAAATTTATGAAACACTAAAACAAAATTAATTAGTTCATATCCCATCTCCATATGAGACAAAAACATCCGCAAACACATCGGCCTACAAATTTCACACTGTTTTGTAGACCCGCCACTGAAAGACAAAATCATCTAAAATCACACCAAACTTGTTTGGACTTATTTAAGTCGTTTAAAAACATCCTCATGAAAACCGGAAAGCTCGAATGCACATTGTTACACACAAATTACTCGGTAAATCAGTGATATTACATCATTGATATAAGGATAAATTGCATAAAAGTCACTAACTTTTCCAATTTTCTCGATTTTGACACTGTATTTTTAGTTTTTGCAATTAAGTCATTATGTTTTCAGAAAATTACAATTAAGTCATTATGTTTTCCAAAAAGTTGCGAAAATGACCATATGATAGGCTGACAACAGGTTACCAGGTCATATGGTCAAATTTTCAATTTTTCAGAAAACATAATGACTTAATAGCAAAAATAAAACATAGTGTCAAAATCGAAAAATCTGGAAAAGTTAGCGAATTTTATGCAATTTACACTATGCAATTTATATAACTTAATCAATTTACATGCCTCATACGTGTCCAAAAAATAAATTTGTTGTTACTTTGTTTTTCCATTTAAAATTATCAAATTTATTGTCCTAAAAGTGGAATTTCAAATAGATTTAGGATAAATGCATACGAAACCTTCTTTTACTTAATAAAAAATTCTAGTTTAAACTCTTAATACTTTTTGTTTCATTGAAATTAAGTTTTTTTTTATTGAAAATGAGTATATATTTTTTGTTTTATTGAAAACAAGTACTTTAATTTCGAATAAGACGGCGCCTTTCTTTATTTTGTCTATTTTCACAATTTTTAGCGATTAAGTCTTTCAAAAAATCTAGTGATTAAAATTATACATTTTATGTCTTCGAGTATGCAAATGCTACTAGCTTGACAGGTTGTATTGCCAAATATTTTTTTTTTCAATAAGAAAGTTGATGGACTCGATTGAAAAAATGGTAAAAGTATATTGAACTTTTTATCTACTTAGCTTAAACTATCTTTGTAAATGAACGAACATCAATATAGATTTTTATAACCCATCATATAAAGACATTGTTTACATAACCAATTACCCAATAGGATATTCACACTGAGGGCATGTAAGTTAGTTGTTATTCGTATGCATTTATCCAAAATCTTTTTGAAATTCCATTTTTAGGACAATAAATTTGATTACTTTAAATGGAAAATCAAGGTAACAACAAATTTGTTTTTTTGGACACGTATGGGGCATGTAAAGTGATTAAGTTATATAAATTGCATAAGGTAAATTGCATAAAATTCGCTAACTTTTCCAGATTTTTCGATTTTGACACTATGTTTTATTTTTGCTATTAAATCATTATGTTTTCTGAAAAATTGCAAATTTGACCATATGACCTGGTAACTTGTTGCCATCCTGTCATATGGTCATTTTCGCAACTTTTTGGAAAACATAATGACTTAATTGCAATTTTCTGAAAACATAATGACTTAATTGCAAAAACTAAAAATACAGTGTCAAAATCGAGAAAATTGGAAAAGTTAGTGACTTTTATGCAATTTACCCTTGATATAATTAGTATCCATACATAACAATTCAATATTTAGTTTCCGAACAGTACTTTTAAAACATAAATTATTATGTATACAAAAATTGTTGTATGCGATTCACTTCCCGACAATATATTCCAATGGATCAGATTGAGTTATTATAAATACTTAAATGGTCATCTTAAAAAAACCTCTCATCACGAGAATATGATGTCCCAGGGTTTTATTTTATATTAGTTTTAATATATATATATATATATATATATATATATATATATATATATATATATATATATATATATATATATATATATATATATATATATATATATATATATATATATATATATATATATATTATTTTTATTTATTTAATTAATTTATTTAGGTATTTATAATTTAAATAATTATTTAACATTTTGACGTTTAGTTCGAATATATTTTCTAATATGTTTTTTTTTTACGTTTTATTCGTTTGCATTATTTAACGTTGTAATTTACTATTTTTCTAATTTTTGACGTACTAATTTTATAAATTTTGACGTTTTGTTTGAATACACTTTTATATGTTTTGTTCGTTTATATTATCAAATGTTGTAATATAGTGTTGTTCTAATTATTCTAATCGAACTATTTTTTATTGCATAAATAAAGATAATAAAATACATGTCAACGATTTTTCGAAGGGTTTTATGTTAAATTGATGTTTAATGGTAGTTCTGCTTTATTCAAAACTTGCTTTTATTGATGTTTCGTGGGCGTGGATGCGATTATGAATATATATCAACGATTTGTCTAAATCTGATTGTGACGATGGAAGATATTTTTTTAGCAAAGCATGCTGGATTTCAAACCTGTTGGTTGTATGATTGCCAAAATTTTGAAATTTATCAGTCCATGCTGATACAAACATTTCCTTAAATCCTGATGAGACGTAAATACCTGAAACCAATTAACCAAATCGAATATATATATATATATATATATATATATATATATATATATATATATATATATATATATATATATATATATATATATATATATATATATATATATATATATATATATATATATATATATATATACACCGAAACCAATTAACCAAATCGAATAAACCAAAACCGATTTAACCGAATCTTATTTGGTTTGGCTACGATAAATTTGGAAAATTAAAAAAACCGACTTAAACCGAAACCCGATATATATATATATATATATATATATATATATATATATATATATATATATATATATATATATATATATATATATATATATATATATATATATATATATATATATATATATATATATATATATATATATATATATATATATATATATATATATATATATATATATATATATATATATATATATATATATATATATATATATATATAGATGTAGGTTCAAATACATTTTTTAAATATTGTGTGATTGTAGGACTGATTCTTGTCCAATCATTTGGGAGGGGTGATAGGTGTATTTCTAAGCATGTTTTCATGCCTTTCTATCCTTATTTTACCTTGCATTTCATCCTCATTATTGCATATTTTCATGTTTTTCGGGATTTCAAGAATAGCAATCTACTTTCACACTTTGTGGTTGTTTTCAGGTGCTTTTGAAGGATGAATCTTGCATTGGATGACAATGGGAAGCTACACAAGAAATTTCAGAAGAAACGGAGCTCAAACGAAGAAGTTACAAAAAAAATAAAATCATCCCGAAGACAGAATGTTACACGACCGTGTAACTTTTGCCCTATAAGTTACACGGCCGTGTAACTTAGCTATGCCACGTGGATGCCATGTCAGCTCAGGGTAGGGCCCAGGATGAAATCCAGGATTACACGACCGTGTAATTTTGGCCCAAGAAATTACACGGCCGTGTAACTTTTCCTGGTGACCAGATCTGCTTTTTGGCTCACTTTGAGTTGTTTATTCCTTCTTGTGCTGTCATTCCCATGCTACACGACCAGATCCAGATCCAACCTGATTTTGAGGCCATGTGATGAGAGAAGTGGGTCTAGGAATGATGATGTTTGCCATTGTCCATTTTACCATTTTGCCCTTGGTGTGTTAGTATAAATAGATGTGTCTAGTTAGCCTTAGAATCATCCATTATTCCATTAACTTCTGAATACTCTCTAGATACATTGTGTTTGTGTTTGTGTGCAACTTCAAGTGTGGATTATCTTCATTTTGTAAGTTCTTTTATCTTTTACTAGTCATGAGTGGCTAGTAACCTTATTTTCTGGTTTTGTATTAAGGATTATGATTGTGATTTAATATAAAGTTTGATGTTTGATTTTATATCTTTCTAGTGATATGATTTTGAGATTTAACAAGTGTTTGGTTTTTATTTATTTCATATTGGCCATTTGATCTTAAATATCAATCAATCTAATCATACAAATTATAAAATCCGTAACTGTTTTATAAAATGTTATTTGTGATAATCATCTTTAATTAGGTGAAAATCATATCTCATGTTTTAACGCTTCAACGCTTGTTTAGGAGTATTGAACATTGTTGGGAACATTCACATAAAACATAATGCAATCTTTCATTCAAATTCTATGATCTTATCTAGATTTGATTAGTAAGATTAGTCTTAGTTAAAGAGCTTCTCTTGACTAAGGTACATTAGGTGAATGGTGTATGTGCGAGCTTTCGGCATACACAAAGTACCAACTTGGAAAGATTAAAGTTATAAACATCATTCTTATTGTTATTTCCAATCATAAGACTACAAATGCAAAACCAGAATTTGTCCCCAAATTATAAAAACAATCATTCTATATATTTTGTCCCAAGTTATTTGTTCTCAACATTTACATAATTGTTGTCCAATTATTCATCAAAACCCCCCTTTGGTTACTTTCTTTACAAGTTTGACTTCCGTGAATTCAAGGTGTAATCCATTAGACCATCGCTCCCTGTGGATCGACCCTGCTTGCCATTCATACTACACAGTTAGTATTTATAACAAGTAGTGCAATCACGAAATATTGGTAATTAATAAATCATTTCAAACCATATTTCAACTCTTTTATTTTGTTGATTACGACACTCAACAAATTGGCGCCGTTGCCGGGGAGCACGGTATTACTAATATTTTATGCCAAGATCTTCACGAACAGGTACGCCTCTTGAACTAGATTCGGAGATTGAGAAAACCGCGAAAAGGCTAAGGAAGCAAGCTAAACTTCGCAAGAAGCAGCAAGCTTCCCAAACCGCTTCTTCATCAAACCCTCCTATCATAGACATTTGGCAAGACCTTTCTTCATCCGAAACTGAAACAGAATCCGAATCAGATAACAACGTCCCACATACACCTCCCTCTCAAACAAACCATACTCCTATGGCCGAAAATCCACCTCAAGAACGAACACTTCGCCAATGGGCAACCCAAGATGTTACCCAACAACCTCTCTGCATAACCTATCCGCACATGACGAACTTCGAATTGAAATCTGGGCTCATTCATTTACTACCTCAATTTCGGGGAGTAGAAAATGAAGACCCGCATAAATTTTTGAAAGAATTTCACGTCGTATGTGTAGGGATGAAACCACATGATGTCTCGGAAGACCAAATCAAGTTAAGGGCACTCCCCTTTTCATTGCTAGACTCAGCCAAAGAATGGTTGTATGACCTACCACCGGGGTCGGTCACAACATGGAATGGTCTAGCAAGGTTATTCCTTGACAAATATTTTCCGGAGATGAAAGCTTCAAGTCTGAGAAGGGAAATAATTGGTATCAAGCAAGGGAAGAGAGAAGCTTTACATACGTATTGGGAACGATTCAAAAAGTTGTGTGCCCGATGCCCGCAACACGGTATTTCCGATTACCAATTGTTCCGATATTTTTGTGAAGGCCTAACACCAATGGAGAGACGTTTAATAAACGCTTCAAGTGGAGGCTCATTAATCGATCAAACACCGACCCAAATAAGAGCATTGATCGAGAAAATGGCGGAAGAGTCCAAACATACACAAGGAGAGGACGAATGGTATGTAGATCCACCACGAGGAGTAAAAGAGGTAAACACTCCTTATCTTGAAAACCAAATTTCTGAACTAACCAAAGCTGTGATGCAACTAACAAAAGAAAAAGGAGTTGAACCAACGGTTAGAGCATGTGGAATTTGCTTGCAACACGGACATCCAACTGACATGTGTCCCGAGTTACAAGATGATCAAGAGCAAGCAAAAGCCGTGGGAGGTTTTACCGGGCAAAATCAGAGACAGTTTGATCAACCCCGGAACAACCAAAATTGGAACTACCAGTCCAATCAAAACTACCCACAGCAAAACCGTAACCAATACCAGGAGAGATCCCAACAATACTACCAAAATCCTCCACCACAGAATTCTGCAGGCACAAGCATGTCCTTAGAAGACATTGTGAAAAGTTTGGCAACAAGTACTCAATCATTTCAACAAGAAACAAAGTCAAGCATTCAAAATTTAGAGCGACAAATGACACAACTTGCAACATCGGTTAGCAAGTTGGAAAGTAGGATGAACTCTAACAAACTACCAGCCCAAACAGAGTCAAACCCAAAGCACAACGTGAGTGCCATCTCCCTTAGAAGCGGAAAGGTTTGCAAAGATCTAAGCATACCCGAGGATGCGGAAAAAGAAGGCACAAAACAAGCGGAATTTCCAAGCCATACCCCATCACCCCCTTTTCCTTCAAGATTCTTAGAATCGAAGAAAGAAAGGGAAGATCGAGAAATCATGGCTACATTCGACAAGGTGGAGGTAAATATTCCCTTACTTGAGGCAATTAAACAAGTTCCTAGATATGCTAAGTTCCTTAAGGAACTTTGCACATCTAAAAAGAAACTCAAAGGGTATGAAACCATAAAAGTCAATGAGAATGTCTCGGCAATCATACAAAAGAGATTGCCACCAAAGTACAAGGATCCGGGCGTATTCACGGTTCCTTGTAAATTGGGAGACACGAACATACCGAGAGCCATGCTTGATCTCGGTGCCTCAATCAATGTTCTACCATTTTCTATTTTCAAAAACTTAAAAATAGGAACATTGAAACCCACCGGTATCATCATTCAATTGGCCGATAAGTCTACAGTACGTCCAAAAGGCGTGTTGGAAGACATATTGGTCCAAGTGAATAACTTGGTCTTTCCCGCTGACTTTTATGTCCTCGATATGGAAGATGACGACTCGCCGAATTCAAGTTCTACACTCTTAGGGAGACCATTCCTAAAAACATCAAGAACAAAAATTGATGTTTTTAATGGTACCTTATCTATGGAATTCGATGGTGAAGTTGTAACCTTCAATATTGATCAATCCATCCGCTACCCAAGCGATGTGCCACCCGAAAACCTAAGGGAAAACAATTCATTGTTACCAAATGAACATGAAAACAAAAATTTAGTAGCAATGGTTTCTATGAACGAAACAACAACTGGACTTACTGAAGGGTCCAAGCCTGTGGATCGCCAGGATCATCAACGCAATGATCTGGATTTGCAAAATAGAGATCCACCTCCTTTACCAAAACAAACGAGAAACAAACACCATTTCAAACGGTTTACCGAGTGTTTCTCTACCAACCAAGGAGTGGACATGGAGGAATGTCCAAGGTAAGCTTTCCTCAGCCCCCGTGTATGGGTCCTTAAACCCAAACACGGGCCCGTGTCGAGCCAAAGACGTTAAACAAGTGCGCTAACCGGGAGGCAACCCGGGGGTATTTTTGTCATTTTTTTTAAAAGTCTGATTTTTTGTGTTTTTATAATTTTTCTGTTTATAACTTTCAATTACCTACGTGAGAAAACGATCGGAAATGAAAACGGACTACCGAGGCTCAAAATGCGAAAAGCGAAAAACGAAAAAATGGACAGTGTGTTACACGGCCCGTGTAACTTTTGACCTATAAGTTACACGACCGTGTAACTTCAAAATATGGTCAAAATCAAAACTGGTCACTAGCTAACTTTACACGACCGTGTAACTTTTCAAGCCAAAGTTACACGGCCGTGTAACTTTGGCCAGGGGCATTTCTGTCTTTTTCGCATATTATATAAACCAAACACTTCATTTTTATCATTACACGGTCGCGAATTGCTTCAAAACCCCCTGCCGAGTCCGATAACCACAAAGCCAAGATCGATTTCTTCAATTTTTCTTCTAATTTCTTCAAGTTTTGTTAAAATCCAAAGGTTAGTTCCATCATTTCTCATCTTTTCCTTCATTTTGAGCACAAGTAACATCCAAATCCATGGTTAATTTCGGATTTCTTGAAACCCTAGAAAATAAGGGTTTTGAATTTTTGTTGCTAAATTATTGAAATTACTTAGGTTTAAGCTTAGGGAAGACAAGGATAGAAGGAATCAAGGTCAACATCACCATTGTCAAGCTTCAATTCGGTGAATTCTTTCCAAAACTCAAAATCTTCATAATTTTTGGTTTTTGGCTAGATAATTGGTTCTTGGCTTTGAATTGTGAAACCTTTGTGTTTAAATTTGTGTGTTTTATTGTTTGAGTGTTGTTTTTGTTCATTTCCTTTGTTGAAACAAAAAAAAAAAAAAAATATGGCCTCATCATCCCGTACCTATTCTAGGGGTAATAAAAGGCAAATCGTATATTCGGCCTCTAGTGGTTCTTCCGATGAAGAACCCGAACAGCAGGACTTTGATATGGGTGATGCGGGTATCTCATTCATGACCGATGCCCAAGAGGCACGTTTTTATAACTTCTTGGAAAGAACTGGACAGACACAAAAATTTGTTGATATCCCAACCTTGCGAGACTTACACATAGAGGCAGGAGTACGCAAACTCATGTCCAATGTTGGTTGGGAAGGGTTGATGAATATAAGCGAGAAAAGCTATTCCAACCCAACTATTGAATTTTTATCATCCGTCGAATTTAACGCTCATACAACAGTTTTGTCTTTTAGAATGTTCAACAGGTCATACAAAATCACACAAAACCAATTGTGTGAACTTATTGGCGCGCCGGTCGCCAACACTTATGACCAAAGAGGCAAACTGAACAGACAGTTCCACCGTGAAGTTGGCAGTTTCTGGACCAAGATTTCCACGGAAAATTTCTACCGTCCCAGTAATGCCAAAGCCTCCAGCATCATCCACCCCGTCCTAAAAGTCACGCACCGCATCATTGCCTCTATCCTCTTCCCACAAGAAGAGATAAGCAAAGCTGGCCTAAATGAGCTTGAGCTTCTCTACTGCATGATTAATCCAGGGCTTAAAACCCCAAATTTTGGATCCTGGATCATGTACAAACTACTTAAGCTAAGTAGAAGTTCATCTGGCCAGCTACATTGCGGTGGCATAATCACTTTAATAGCCAAACATCCAGCCCTGGGCATCAGGTTTCCTGATAACCTTGAGATAGTCAGAGGAGAGCGATACCTCACCTCTGATGTTCTTGAGGGTATGAGGTTATTTCGACGCCCCGAATCAGACCAAATTTGGCAAGCCGACGGACGCGACTATCTGCGGGTCAACAACAGAAATGCCCGAATCCTACGATTAGCCAACCCTGTCTCCACCACAAATTGGAAGCCTCCTTCCAACATGGGCCTACAACTACCCGCTCCCAACCTACCCCCTCGAGAGCCCAGTCCACCACCAAGACAACCCCAGGAGCCTGGCCCTTCAAGCTCTGCTAGCTCATTTCCTCCAGAGCACAGTCTATACATGGAGCAATTTTCTAGCATCAACTCCCAGCTTGCGGATCTTCGCCTTGATTATCAAGGCATCTATGATAATCTTGGTGAGATTGATACACACCAAATGGAGCTGCGCCAAGACTTTGAGCAGTTTAGAGAGAACCAATATAAACATAACCAAGATGTTATGTCTATACTCTCTGACATACAAAGGTCCGTTGCCTTCAACCCATGGCAACAGCAGCAACCACTACAGCCACCGCAACAACAGCAGCCAGGCAGCCAACCACCACCACCCCCTCAATTCCCGCCTTACCCATATTTCCCACCGTACCCATACCCTCCATTTCCGCCACGGGGACCCTTCCCCGACCCTCAGTAGGTTGTTTCTTTCTTTCTCCTTCCCTAATGCATTGTGGACATTGCATTTATTTTAAGCTTGGGGATGGGGAATAAATCCCTTGATTTTAAAAAAAAAAAAAATTTATTTCTTGCATTTATTTTAAACTTTTGCATGCATTTTTGTTATCTCTTACTTCCCACCTATGTGACACCTTTAAATTGCAACTATAATACATCTCATAGTTAAACTTCTTGTATTTTTGTCCCCTATCTACATACAACATCACCATCTTTTGAAACTTTAGATCTTCATTAGGAACTTCTTTTTATTAATTTTCTAGCATAGATACGATTGGGAGAATTATAAAACACACATGAAATTGAATCAAAATTATTCTAGCAAAGGATGCTTTATTCACCCGTGAGTTCATCAATGTGTGTAATCGACTAGGAGAAATACTATGGAAGTTGCACTAGTTCCCCCTCATGACCATACATTTGCATATTGTCTATTAAACATAAGGTTTATCTCAAAATCGCGGTTTTTCAAAGTCATGGACAAAAATCTTATTTTCTATATTTTTTTAGTTTTGTATGGTAGTAGGTATCATATGACCTTGTTTATATTATTTTGGTCATTAGTGTTTTTGAGTTTTTCATTTATGTTTACAAAAATATCATAAAAATTATTTTGTCTAATCATTTTAGCAAAATTTTGTGAAAATGTCTTTATGGTGAAAATCCAGAAATCATTTCACTTGGTTCTAAAAGATTGGTCTAAAAAAAATATATATAAAAAAAAATAATAATAATAATAAATAATAATAAAAGACCGAACCAAGTGATCACTCAAGTCATTTAAAGTGAAAATTTTCTACAAAAATACAATAAAAACGATTACTTGTTTTGAAAGCCTCCTCCTTTTTGCTTTCAACAACTAAATCCAATTTTAGTTTGGTTAAAAAAAAAAAACTTCATTGACCATGTTTTAAAAGTCTTCATATATCTTGAGTCAATTTTGAAGTTTAAAAGATTTAGTTGTTTCGGTCATCTAGGTATCTATCCTTTGTAAATAGGAATCGAGTTGTAAATTTTTGTCCCTCTGTTTTGGAAAATCATGTGTTTAATAAATAAATATGCAAATGAGGTCGGTTGGAGGACTTGAGCAAAGTCAACTTAGTATAAGCTTCCTAGATTCGATATCCGAGCGCCCCTCCTATAAAAATGAGTGTTTATAGCCAAATCTTGAAAATAGAACTTGCAAGGTCACACATCTTGTGACACGAGTGAATAAACACGAGAGGAGTGAACAATTGTGAGCACGTCCTTTGCTTGCGAGACGCTTTGAATAATAAGTGAAGGTTTCATGTGTGAGTTTATCTTTTGTCCCAACGTGCCTATGCTAAGTAATTGATGAAAATTTGTTCCTTTTAATGGTCTTTTGTTTTGAATAGATGGTCTAACTTATATGTGTGTAGGGTCCAAATTGACATGATTTTTAGATATGATTGATGTTGTCTTGGTTGCTACCTAGGGTGTCTATTCTTTTTATACTTTGTAGTTTGATTTCCACATTGTTTAGATCCTTGTTTTCCTTGAGGACAAGAAAAGTCTAAGCTTGGGGATATTTGATAGGTGTATTTCTAAGCATGTTTTCTTGCCTTTCTATCCTTATTTTACCTTGCATTTCATCCTCATTATTGCATATTTTCATGTTTTTCGGGATTTCAAGAATAGCAATCTACTTTCACACTTTGTGGTTGTTTTCAGGTGCTTTTGAAGGATGAATCTTGCATTGGATGACAATGGGAAGCTACACAAGAAATTTCAGAAGAAACGGAGCTCAAACGAAGAAGTTACAAAAAAAATAAAATCATCCCGAAGACAGAATGTTACACGACCGTGTAACTTTTGCCCTATAAGTTACACGGCCGTGTAACTTAGCTATGCCACGTGGATGCCATGTCAGCTCAGGGTAGGGCCCAGGATGAAATCCAGGATTACACGACCGTGTAATTTTGGCCCAAGAAATTACACGGCCGTGTAACTTTTCCTGGTGACCAGATCTGCTTTTTGGCTCACTTTGAGTTGTTTATTCCTTCTTGTGCTGTCATTCCCATGCTACACGACCAGATCCAGATCCAACCTGATTTTGAGGCCATGTGATGAGAGAAGTGGGTCTAGGAATGATGATGTTTGCCATTGTCCATTTTACCATTTTGCCCTTGGTGTGTTAGTATAAATAGATGTGTCTAGTTAGCCTTAGAATCATCCATTATTCCATTAACTTCTGAATACTCTCTAGATACATTGTGTTTGTGTTTGTGTGCAACTTCAAGTGTGGATTATCTTCATTTTGTAAGTTCTTTTATCTTTTACTAGTCATGAGTGGCTAGTAACCTTATTTTCTGGTTTTGTATTAAGGATTATGATTGTGATTTAATATAAAGTTTGATGTTTGATTTTATATCTTTCTAGTGATATGATTTTGAGATTTAACAAGTGTTTGGTTTTTATTTATTTCATATTGGCCATTTGATCTTAAATATCAATCAATCTAATCATACAAATTATAAAATCCGTAATTGTTTTATAAAATGTTATTTGTGATAATCATCTTTAATTAGGTGAAAATCATATCTCATGTTTTAACGCTTCAACGCTTGTTTAGGAGTATTGAACATTGTTGGGAACATTCACATAAAACATAATGCAATCTTTCATTCAAATTCTATGATCTTATCTAGATTTGATTAGTAAGATTAGTCTTAGTTAAAGAGCTTCTCTTGACTAAGGTACATTAGGTGAATGGTGTATGTGCGAGCTTTCGGCATACACAAAGTACCAACTTGGAAAGATTAAAGTTATAAACATCATTCTTATTGTTATTTCCAATCATAAGACTACAAATGCAAAACCAGAATTTGTCCCCAAATTATAAAAACAATCATTCTATATATTTTGTCCCAAGTTATTTGTTCTCAACATTTACATAATTGTTGTCCAATTATTCATCAAAACCCCCCTTTGGTTACTTTCTTTACAAGTTTGACTTCCGTGAATTCAAGGTGTAATCCATTAGACCATCGCTCCCTGTGGATCGACCCTGCTTGCCATTCATACTACACAGTTAGTATTTATAACAAGTAGTGCAATCACGAAATATTGGTAATTAATAAATCATTTCAAACCATATTTCAACTCTTTTATTTTGTTGATTACGACACTCAACAAGGGGCACTTTAGTAAATTAATTAATAATTACTTATATTTATTTTAATTTTATCCCCTATTTTAGGTAATTTGACTATTTATTCCTGGATTATCTCAATCTCTCTCTACCAATTTCATTATTATACGATTAAATACACCCTCCACCATCAATTTTTTTTCTCTCTCTCTCTCTCAAAACCCTAACCCCAAATCGATTGGTGATCTCTTTCTCTCCATGTGTGTCTTTAGTTTTCATCACCATCCGCACCGGTTGCCATCGCCGCTAACTAACATGTGCGTTTTCAGTATTGGTCGGTAACCGACAAAAATGATGGCGAAGGTCTGATTGCAGAAGAAGCCAATCGGAAACTCAACACAATAAATTCCGGTGATTTGATACTATTGCCGACAAAGGAGATGAACTATGGAGAAGATGATATTGGCGAAGGAATTAATAAATCAGATTTATCATATGCGAACTCCTTCAACTGATTTTCTATATTTTTTTTCTTTGAAGAAGATGACTAGAGGAAGGTATCGATACTTTGTCTTTGCTCTAATTTATGAAATTTGGTGGTGACTGTGAACGACGATGGAAACGGTGGCGAAGTGGCAAAAAATTTAAATGTGAAAAGGAATGTATTATAAATTCATATTTGAAATGGTTATCAAAAGTAAAAGTCAAGGAACAGAATTTTTCAATGAAATACAATACGTGTCTAATTTTGGTGGATAAGCATTAATTGTGGTTTTTAGAATCGAAACTTTCTTGCCGGCAATTGGGTTCAAGTATTTCACAAACTTAAATTTGGATTCGTATTAGAAATAACTTCACTTGAAGCATGAATATTATTTGTTTGGTGTCTCTCCCCCTTTTCTCCCGTATTCCATTTTCTTCTTTTTCCTGTTTTTGAGTTTTGTTCCCATATTTTAGCTTTTCCATTCTCACAGAATGAACGTGTAAAATTCATTCTTGAATAATGGTTTTCTGGGTTACGAATTTTGCCACATTGTTCATGAGTGAATTTTGACACTATTCTCGTAGAATTATGTATTTTTAAACATTTAGCAACATAAATATTACTAAATGGAAGATTCATTCTCGGAGAATGAGCGTATAATCACACCAAACTTCATAGTTAATTTTGTAAAAAATTTACAAATTATACTATATTCTCGAAGAATATGCAAAAATATGTATAATATTAACTACATTCTTCAAGAATAATTTCAAAAGGTCAAACTAAAAATACGTAAACTGTACATTGTTTTCTATTTAGCATTCTCGGAGAATAGGAAAAAATAACAACAAATATATAACATTCTCGGGGAATAGAAAAAAATAACAACTGTATGTTCTTTTCTACTTAGTATTCTCTGAGAATGGGAGTGTATTCTTTTAAGAACGGTAATCTGTGGATGTAATCGTATGTAACTGACATCCTTACGCCACTTCCTAATTTATTAAAATCAAAATGTCTGATTTACCCTTCTGTCCGTTATAATATAGAAAGTGATTAATTTTTTTCCTTTTAATTACCATCATGTCATTGTTGATCATAACCCTCCATTTTTTTTGATCTAATGGTCCAAAATTGGTCCTACATTCACACAATACTTACCAAATGTATTTAATACTAACTCTATATATATATATATATATATATATATATATATATATATATATATATATATATATATATATATATATATATATATATATATATATATATTAAAACTAATATAAAAAGTAACCCTAACTGATGGGACATCATATTTCATTATGAGGGGGTTTTTTTACCAATACCCATACTTAAATAGTAAATGATTATGAAAACTTGAACCCTCTCCCAACTTATTTTCTTATTCGAACTTTATTGAGCAATTGACAGATAAGTCAAAAGCATAAAAAATCCGAGAAACGTGGTTCAAATTAAACCGAATATTGGTCATTTGGAGTAGGGGCAAGCCTGATGCGGTTTTATGCGATTTAAACTAAAATCGTCTGAAAACGGCATATATCGGTTTTTAGATTGTTAAAATCGCATCGTTCGGTTTTTATATTTAGTGTTGTTTGCGGTTTTAAGTGCGGTTTAGTTTTATATGGTTCGGTTCGGTTTATAAACTGTGATAGCTATGGTGCGTTTTTAAAACCGCTAAACCGATGGATTATAATCAAATATTTTTTCCGCTTATAACAAATCGAACACAAATGTAAAACGGTTTTATGACGGGTGCTAAAAGAAGATCAAAACTATGGCTAAAACATATTTGAAAATACTTAATATAATATTTATGTGACGAACAATGCATATTGTAAGTCTTGAAACTAAAATTTCGTCTATATTAGCGACTTAGATTGAAATTAAATTCTCCTTTAGCTTTATTTCAAAATAACAACTTAAATAAGCAATATATTAATCAAATATTTAAAATATCATATGTCGCGATTTTGCAAGTGCGGTATATAATGCAAAACCGCACTGCACCGTAAATAATCGATTTTTAAAAAATAAAAAAACCGCATCATCGTTTTATTCGTTCGGTTTCGGTTTTTCGATTTGCGGTTCTGTTTTTGCTCACCTAATTCGGAGAGGAGTTAAAGAACCCGTGAGTAGTCCAACAAAGGAACCGTCTGACCCAAATTCATTTATTTAGGGCAACGCTTTTAACATTTTTAACGTTTATTAAGATTTCCGGTCGTTAGATATTTCTCTTTTGAAATATATCGTATGAGTCTAGTGTCAATCACATTATATTTTAGACAATGACTCTCAATTATTTTGATTTGATTTCAAATCTTGTTATTTGCCACACTTTCCACAATATTAAATTGACTTTCTAAAACCATTTTCTTGTAACTTTGAAGAATAATACTATGGATTTCTCTTCCTCTCATTAATTTTGCAATATATATACGAGAGGCAAAACAATAGTTGCTATGATGCACGACAACAGTGTAGGGATTAGCTTCTTACAATAAAGCCTAAAATCATGGAAAAATATCATAAGATATCTTTAAGAGTTATGCAAATTGGTTTTACTTCTATTGCACCTCATATTATCTAGTAAATAAACAATGATACATCAACAAATAAACAAAAGAAATCTAGCAATTCAGATATCATTTAATACGGAGACGATATTAGATTGGGCATGTATAGATGGATTGTTTATGTAGGGTTTGTACGACAAGACAATATTAGGACTCGGGCGCGACCCAAAACCACCTTTAGAAACTCGACCTGGTCCTAAAAAGATCTTAGCCGGTTATTTATCCTATTTATCCTGAATTAGTTAAAATGGCTTGGTTCAATACCCATGTAAAAAGTCTAGTTGTAGGATGTGTATAGAAATGCGCAAAATGGTAAAATCAAACATTTCTGACAAACAGAATGGATTTTATACCATTATCCCTTTAACATATAAAACATATTGAACTTAGTCTTATCTTATGAAAACATCAATAAATGTGGAAAACTACCCATATTTCCTCCCATGGTTGGAGGAATATTTTTTTTCAAATAACATCAGTATATATGAAACCTGAAAGTTCACTAGTCATATCACAATATTTTTTTCAAATAAAATGCTGCTTTGTTAATTTATCGAATAAAAATGACCCGCATATCTCATAAGATTAATTTTTCAAATCAGTATAATAGCTGATGTGTGTGTCTCACGACAAAACAATCAAGGGCAAGATCAATTTGTGATTCAAGTAAGTATTTCAAATTTCGATACCAATTCGTAAGCATAAAAGTATTGTACGTGCTTTTTTGAAAAAATTCGGCTCGGAATTATTGGAAGAATTCTTTACGGAAGAAGAACAAGTTTTTTTCTTTGACCTTTCCAAGCGCTTTGGGCGTATATACAGGAATCTTTCTCATTATCATAGTGGATCTTCAAAAAAAAAAGAGTTTGCATCGAGTAAAGTATATACTTCGACTTTCTTGTGCTAGAAATTTAGCTCCTACGCATAAAAGTATTGTACGTGCTTTTTTGAAAAGATTCGGCTCGGAAATATTGGAAGAGTTCTTGTAGTTTAACAATGACATTCAAGTAACATGATAAAAACAATTGACATATTAAAAGCAGCAAATGGGTAATTTGTATATATTCAATACCAAAAAAAGTAATAAAATATTTGTAATAACATGAATTCAAATTTCACAAATATTTGAACTATTTGTTTTATTGTAGACTCTTAGGTTGTTTTTTTTTTTTCTTAGTCTGTCCGTTCCATCTTCTTCTTCCACATTTAAAAAAAAAATGCGAGTTCAAAACTTATATTCGATACTTAGAAAATTAAAAGCTACAAAAAATAAGTTCTCAAGAAGCCAATCATATTAGTTCTATCTTCTTTCATATATGATATACCCATAGGCCCATATACATAAAAACATTTGTCTTCCAATCCAGTCTCTCGATTTGACATAATTGAAGCTAAAGTCGTTATTTCAAGGCCCAAATGCTTTAACTTATCGGGTTCCCATTTAGTTCTAACAATTCCACTTTCCTTTCTAGTAAGGTTGGAAACTCCATCTAGTTAGTGGTTTAATTATCCTATTTTCTTCAGCATCCGATAATATATTGGTTTGATCTTCTTTGAGATACTCTATATACATAAAAGATTTCTCTTCCAATGTCCTAGTTTTCCATAATTGAAGCCAAAGCCATTATTTTAAGGTTCGAATGCTTTAACTTCTTTGATTTCCACTTAGTTTCAACAAGTCCACTTTCTATTTGTAGTGGCTTGGAAAATCCATAAGTGTCGTGGTTTGATTCTCATATTCTTTTCAACATCCAACAACATAGAGTCTCGTAAGAGAATTATCTTTTCTTTTAATTTTACAATTCATTAAAAATCAATGATAACTCTTTGGAAGATTTGTTAAAACAATAAGAGCAACCAAATATTGGCTTATAAGGAAATCAAGACATTCCAACACATCACTTAAAGATTTTTAGAAAGTGAATTTTGTGATTAGTTTCAAAAAATGGCTCCTAGATTTTGAAAATGTTTTACACTTTATTTAAACATGTTTTAATACTTTTGAAACTGAAAAACCATTTTTCGTTCATTTGTTTGAGTTTTTTTTTTTCTTTTTGGAACGGCCAACTAAACTAACCCTACTCCTATTCTACACCTCATATTCTACATCTTTTGTTCCTAACTAGACTAGAACCCTCATCATTTGTTTGAGTTTAACATCAAATATGAAACATGCAATTATACCAAACATACAAAAGTAAAGAAACATGATATATATAACATGACTTTTTGTGTAAACTAGCCCTCACGAGCATTGCAATGGTTAATGTGGCCATTTCCTAAGGGATGTAACTATTACATAAAAATCTCTTTTACATTTGGGGTCTTGAGTCCTCATTTTAACACGCTCTCAACCTTGTCTCCTTTTAAAATGTGCCATTTTCTTTATACTTTACATTTGGAAAAGGGGGGAAACTACCTAATTCCACGGAAAATAAAAGAAACGGCGTGGGGTTGCCATTTTTAAAATATGTTCCTAATTCATTTTGATTAAATTAAAGATGTTTCTATCTTTTGAATATGTTTCAAAATATTATTTTAAATTTTAAATTGGCTAATACAAGAGCTGTTTCACATGCCATCACAATGGCCAACGACATCACTTCACTGACGCCGCAAGCGGCGACGACGTTGAGCTTGTGTATCAAATTTAGTTCATTTTTGAGATATTTTAGGTCTAAACACCCCGACTTTGACCCCGTGGATCAAATTTGTTACAATGGAATGCTCTGATACCATTGTTGGAATTCTTGAAAAAGGACCGAGTTACAGTGTAAGAAAACACTGATACGCTGGATCACCATGTAGCGTAGATATAATCTAGGTCACAACCAAATAAGTATTAGCATTCGTATATTTAGGTGCACTCTAACTGGTGTATGGTATGCACATAGACCAAAGTAGTTTACTATTGCGGTATCCACACACAAACATAAGCTACCGCTAATAAACAAATTCTAGCTCTAAAAAGCGATGAACACACCAAGGATCACGGTTTTTGATATCACGAAAAAAAAACATTTCTCTCGAAACCCTAATTTTACAAAAAGACATATAACCATCTAATAGCTAAAGGAAACTTCTTAAATACCTATGAGCTTTATGGTTATACTATGCTTGGGCTCCCCTAGGTTGCGCCTAAGACCTTGTTTGGTAGCCTCTTAATAATTAAGAGGCAGTCTCTTAATTTTGAAGATTCAATATGTTTAGTAGCATTTGAATAAAAATCTTTTAATTTATCAAAAAGTCTCTTAAAAATTAAAATGTTAAACCATATCTGAAAGCCACCCACATCCAGCACACCCACCACAACCACCCACTCTCCCCAATCCCGTACCCATTCACTCCTTCCCCACCTCTACCCACTCCTTACCCACCCACACAACCCCTACTTACTAATCCACCCACTCTAGAAGCCCCCATTTAGGAACAATTTAACTTGGTCAATATTGTGAGTGGTAGTAAAAATGAAATTCATGCAATATATCTGCTACTCATGGAAGGAGATTCAAGAATTTACATTCAACACCATGTTGAAAAGTCATGTATTGTGAAAAAAAAGTCACAACGAACCCATCACAAACTCATTTACTCGAGAAGGAGTGACTTTGTATTTTTTTTTTTTTTTTCATACACATTGTGTTGTTGACATTATAAATGTGTGGGTGCGAAGTTTTGATGTAGTTAGCAGACTCAAAAAAATAGTATTTGGAATTTCAGGAAAGTATTTTAAGACAACATATACATTAGGTCCTAGTTTTGATGAAGTTAGGAGGTGGAATTTGACATTTTATATGATTAAAAGTATATTAAAACAAAAAGATACATTAAAATCATTGTACTTGTGAATGGGTGGGGCGATTCCGAATAATAATTAAGTTGTAGTTGAAGCATTGCATTATATGTTAGAAGCTTTTAAAAATCCAATAACATAATTATCCGGTGTTAATTATTCTTTTAGTTGTTGAGTACTTAAGTATAGATTTACCTACTACTAATGTTAATTGAATATCAAGTCATGTGTGGAACCTATGGCACCCGATAGGGGAACTAATGGAATCAAATGAATTTAATATTTTAAAAAGTTGCATCATGTATTTACGTGTGTCGAACTTTAAGTCTAACTATAAATATTCCTTATTTTTATAGTTTCAATAAATGATATAATCAATGCCTTGAAACTAACCCACAAAAACCTCACATTTGCTAGTGACCAAATAAGAAACTTTAATACATAATACGTTAACAAACTTATTTGACGTTAATAATATAAAGTATGGACGAATAATAGCAAAAGAAAACAAAGCAAAGTATTTAATTCAAATTTACATAAACATAAATACATAATCACTACCACCTATCTTAATTCTTACCCAATAAATATATAATCCAATGAATATTATTACCTAAACTATTGTAAACATCAACAAATGAGATTTATTCAAATTTATGAAATAGAAATTTTAAATTAAAACGCGCATGTACATAACTACTGAAATAAATCTATCTATGCAATTGTAAAAACGTCTAAATTGCAGGTTAATCAAAGAGGGTATGTGCTGTCTTTTTTTTTTTTTTTTTTTTTTTGACTGAATTTTATTTGATTTTTGCAATTTCAAGTAGTAATTTATGAAGGGCTTGAGGTTTTGAGAAAAAAGGGGAATGATCAGAACCTTTGAGACGGAATACCTTCTCCGGTGGGCTTTCATTTATCATGCTTTGTTGTAGCGCGATCGGAATGGAATTGTCATCCGGAGTTTCTATGTAAAACCTTCTAACCGACCCGTAATTGGAATCGGAAAGAGATAGTTTTTCCAGAACCGGCGGGAATGGAATCGGCCTCATTGAAACAGAAGCTAATGCCACATCCTGAAAACGAAAACAAATTCATGAGTTTTACAAATCAATTGCGGTGACTGAAAACTGAGAAGGGCATTTATGTCTTTTTGCACAGACCTTGGGAGGACTGTGATTGAATAAAAGGTCTTTCAAGAGTGTTTTGTCAAGATCAATTGCAGTTGGAGGGAAATTATTCCCGTTTGTGTAGATGAATTTTTGAGCTTGTCTCAAGAGATCATTTGTATTTTCCTGCAATATAATTTATACATTATGAGTTTCATTTTTCTATAAGATTAAACTTTTAACATGAAGGAGTAAAAAAAAACCTTTTGGGAGAACATGTCAAGAGTACTTTGTCCACTTTTCAACATGGAAGCAGCAATAAAGACAGCTTTTGAGATTTTAGATGGATAAAGTTCCATTGCATATGAAATACATGAACCACCAAAGTCATGGCCTACTAAAATCACCTGAAAGAATTTAAGAATGGTTTTAAAGTCATAAAAGAGATGAAAATTGAAGTCCATTGTAGATAAGAAAGTAAGAAACGAACCTTTTCTCCATCTGTAAGGTTTTTCAAGAAATCTGTGAGTGGTGTCACGTATTGTGAAAGACTTTTGATGCTATTGGTGTCAAATAGATCAATTCCAGAACCGGTTAAATCAATTGCAGTAACTTTGAATTTACATTCTTCTAGAAGTGCAATTGTTTTGTACCAACACCAAGCTCCAAATCCACCTCCATGAACAAGGACTACATGGCTGGTCTCCAGTTCATCGAGATTAACATCCTGTTGAACAGAATATAGGTAAGAGATGAAGAATTTGAGTATTCGAGTAAGTTTTTATAGGCCATTTTGTAACTAATAAATGCGCAATACTTGTTATGAGTTTACACCAGACACAATTACAGATTTACAGCCCAGGTTATGCCAGAAAAATAGGATCACGCATGGACATTTGTGCTACCGACAAATCTAAGAGTAGATATTTTTTTGGCGTATCATCATGAAAGAACAACAAAAAACGTCCACAGTCACAAAATCCGTTTGTTTTCCCTAAAATGTCTTGAACTATCGATACAGTTTTAAGATCAAACCAATAAATGAACTTAACAGCAGTGATCTGTATGTTTTGGACATTGCGTAATTGTTTCTCAAGTAACTTTCCATAGGAGACACGATAACAATCGAATATCGTGATATTAATGAATTAAGATCAAAATAAGCAACAATTGAGTATAATCAACCAAAACGCGTAATCGGAGACGGAAACCAGACCTGATTAAGGAGTTGCTGAGGAGGAAGCAGAGGATCGGTAAGCGATCGAGGCCTAGTACTAGAACTCCGAGGAAGAGGATTGTAACGTTTGGAGTTGGCGGAACCAGGAAGATGCCGCAGAGAAGTTGATCGATCAAAAGGCAAAACACCGCCATTTTGCTGCTGGTGTTGTTGGAAAAGGAGGGCAGCAGCGACTGCATGTTCATGAATCATAGCATCATCGAATTTCTCTCTCTTACCAGAGAAAGATCGGACGCGAGACCATCGATTGCTTGAATTGCTATTGACTGATGCAGTTGATTGATTTGTGACGCGTTTCGAATGGTTTTTCCTTGGCGGCGATTTCGTCGACAGGCATATCCCCATTGTCTTTAATACCTTTTGGTTCAATGCATCAAAGGATATTGAGAAAGTAGGGCTTTATGTATGAAGAAAAAGTGGTTCAACAATGGCGGAGAAGAGAGAGAGGGGCTTCGCTGCGGAAGTTCGTGAGAAAGCGGAGTAGCCTTTTGCTTACAACTGCTTATTGATGGATGTTGCTTTTTTGTTTATTAAATATTTTCATTTTTAAATTTGTAACCTTCAAAAAAAAAAAAAAAAAAAAAAAAAAGAGCGTCCACAATTCCGAAAATAAGAAACAGCTTTTTGGTGTAGCTTACTTTGTCGACCTGTTTCGAGGAGCTTCTTATAAACTAGTCAAATTCATATCCTAACAAGCCATAGGTCATTTGATTTATCATTTTATACAATACAATGAGTGTGAGATTGTTTTGTATCAGGTCGCTAGGCTGCTAGTCAACCTTTTGGTATTTGGGATAAAAAAATGAAAGAAAAAATCAATTTATTTTGAAAAATTATTGGTATATTTTTTATTTAAGAATAAATGATTTATTTGCTTAATTTTAATAGAATATATTAGGCTGAGCGGTGTGTGGTTTAAGATGCCGGCGGTGAACACCGTCCTGCAAAGGCGGCATCTAGCGTCATCAACAAAGATGTGTTGTTGATAGAGACGTTGTGTGTGTATATATTAAATAAAACTAACTAAATTATCCACCGTAAATACTACTACTTTTAACATTCTTTTCACACCATTTCTAATCTATAATTTTTCTATATTTTTCAAAAGAGTAAATTACAATAATGGTCCTTGTGGTTTGTACCAACTTTCAATAAGAGTTCAACTTTTAAAAAATTATTTTATGGGTCCTTAAGGTTTGATTTTTCTTTCAATAAAAGTCTAAAGGCCAGTAAAAAGACAAATTTACCATTTTGTATTTCTTTTTCATTTTTCTTTCAATGTTTTATTTATTAAATCAATTAAAAAAAGAAAAATAAAACAACCCCCACCTCTCTCTCTCTCTCTCTCTCTCTCTCTCTCTCTCTCTCTCTCTCTCTCTCTCTCTCTCTCTCTCTCTCTCTCTCTCTCTCTTGTCATTTTTCCAACCTTTCATCTCTGATCATTTTTTCCTACCCTAGATCCTAAGTACACCTATTATCCAGGTTAAATGGAGTGCTAATGGCGATTGCTCTTCGTGAGTCTGGGATTCACGCACAAACCTGCAAGATCATATTTCACTATTATGTAATTCAACAAGATCTCAACCAAAACGAAGGTTCAAGTATTATCTCGATCAACCAAAGCGAAGGTTCAACGATTTTGGGATTCACGCATGATTTTGGGTAAGTCTGGAGTTGGTAGAAATCACGCACGTGTGTGGAATGTCGTCGGAGGAAGAGATTCCCGATGACCCGGAGCAAATCGTACCAAACGGGGTTTCAATTGGAGTTTTGAAACGGGTGGTGGCGACGGTGTCGAGCCATTTAGGAGGAGAAGCTCGAGTGAAAGCAGAGCAACGTTTTAGTACAACTTTTGGGGGTATAATCTCCACCCTCTGCCCCTACCTCCTAATCCTTAACAGAAATTGAGTCATAGCCGCTAAGAATTTCACCGTCTGAATTGTCATGAGTATATCAACACCTTTGCCACCGTCGTTTTTCGTGTTTGCATCGGGCCTAAGGTAAGTCATAACCAACATGTTAATTAAGGATTAAAGTCAATGAAAATATGAAAGTAATAAAGTTTTGATGATATGCTGTAAATGGTTTGTAGTGAGTTCTGATGGCACAACTGCTAAAAATTGTTTGGGAATCGATTTCCGGTGGTTGGTCAGTTGACAATCTCGTGTTCTTCTGATGTTCCGGATCTCCCCCAGATGTGAAAACAACCCGATAATCGACCCAACAAAACCAAAAAAAAACTGTGTACCATAATCACATATTAACTGGATTTGGCGCTGGTTTTTGTTCTTTGCTTTTTTGATTTTCAGTGTTTTCAGGCGCTGGTTTTCTTCTAGGTTTGGTAGTTTTTCGGGGTTTTCTATCGTTTTTAAAGCTTACATCTGAATCTTTAGAAACTACAGATAGAATTCGATGATAGGGAATGAAACTGATATTTGAAACGAATACAAGGTAACGTATCGATGAATTTGGGTGGATTTAGTGGGCGATGATTCTTCAGCCGAATTATTATGATCTTCATCGGCTTTTTTCTCCCAAATCTGAACCATCTCAGCAACTACATCTATACAGTGAAAAAGAATTATTGCAAAGCATTTGGTTCTTTGATCCAAGAGAAAGAAAGAGAAATCGGATGGGGGTGGGGTTTTGGTTAGGTTTATTTTTCTTTTTTTAATTGATTTAAGAAATTATACATTAAAAGAAAAAATGAAAAAGAAATTAAAAATGGTACATTAGTCTTTTTACTGGCCAATGGACTACTTCTGCAAACTAAATGAAACCTTGAGGACCCATACAGTGATTTTTCAAAACTTGGACTCTTATTGTAAGTTCGTCCAAACCACAGGGACCATTATTGTAATTTACTCTTTTCAAATGACTTCAAACAATTCGAATTCATCCAACACTTCAACTCCTAATAATTTTTATACCAAACTTCGTCACCTCCACCTTACTGCCTACAATTAGACACTTCAAACCCATTGTTTGTTGTAACACCCGGTTCCTCAAATTTTGGGATATACCAATTCTTTTAGTCAAACACATATATTATCAAAGGTATAATCCCAAAAGAGTAACAAGTTTCACAAGATTGTTATCAACAGCATAGTTTAAGTTCTAAGCTATTACATCAAAAGGTTTACGACTATTAAACAAAACCGGGTTTCTTTATATATTAAGTTAACAAAAGTAAAATCCACATCAAAGTCCAAGTCCAAGTCTAGCTATCCATTCATACTCTGCTTTCCGCAGTCACCGCTACCAGAACCTAATACAAACAACAATAACAAACAATATATATGAGCTATGAAAGCTCAGTGAGTAATTTAAGGTTAATTTGTTCATATCATTCATTATCAGGTTTTACTCAAACTCCACGGACTATCTCAGTTCCATACATGGTATACACGCTATAACTCTTAGTATACATACTTTAACTCTTTATTTCATACACTCAAAGTTTGGTTATTCTCAACCAAATCAAATCATTGCTTACTTCATATCTGTAAACAACATCAGATCAAAGTATAATTATCAATAAATAACTACTCACCTGTTGTGGTATCGATGTGTGGAACTCCTGCACCTCGTGTATGCTCCTGTCTAGCCTTGGCTGTAGCATAACAACTCATTTCCATTACTCAAATGAAAATAATCTTAACTACACTCAATATTCATCACAATTCAAGGAACTTGTATCATTTTAGCAAGTTATAATCAAAGGATAGCAATAATATCAAGTTGTAGTTTTCAATTTCATCACTAAAACACATGTAACCCTAGAAATGCAACAATCAACATTTCTTTAGCTTGGGTCTTGAATTAGAACTCACATACACAGCCTAATCCAAATAAACTCACTCTATTTCGTGCTAATTGAAGATGGCTCATCAAAATCACAAGGAACCACTTCAAATCCAATGATTCAACCGTTGGAATAAGATAAAAATCAAGGAGGATTACCTTTCAAGTTCAAAGGGTAAATCTCTAGCTTCAATTCATGATTAATAAGCCTCAATCTCGACTTTGGAAGGTTGGAATCAAGTTTTTAGGGTTTAAGGATGTTTTTGAACGAAATGGGTTTTATCCCCAAATGATAGAAATTTCCTTTTAAAAGTGCCCAGTTGCGACACACGACCCGTGTGGAAATCCACACGACCCGTGTGGATCCACCGCCTCAAATGAAATGGAAACTGCCGGATTCTACACGACCCGTGTGGAATCTGGCACGACCCCGTGTGATAACCTGGCACGACCCGTGTGGATCTGGCACGACCCGTGTAGAATTTGGTGCTCAATTCTTTGCTCACTGCCTGATTCTACACGACCCGTGTAGAATCTACACGACCCGTGTAGAATCTACACGACCCGTGTGAACCTGGAACTCAACCTTTTGCTCACTGCATGATTCTACACGACCCGTGTAGAATCTACACGACCCGTGTGATTCTAAAACTCATCTTTTTAAACTTTAACTTATTCCAAATAAGTTTCTAACCCTCTTAACTCTTATAAAAACTTATTAAATCTTATTTACACTAGGATTAACTCAAAAATCTATAAATTTTAATAACACGGTATTACAAGTACTTACCCCCTTCAAAAGATTCCGTCCTCGGAATCTCCTAAAATAAAAAGGGATATTTCGACCGCATCTCTCCTTCAGCTTCCCAAGTGACATCTGATCCTCTATGATGTCGCCATTGCACTTTTACCAATCCCACTTCTTTATTTCGCAATTTCTTAACTTTCTTTTCTAGAATTTGCTCTGGCATCTCTTGATATCTTAATTTCTCATCTAGTTGAACTTCAGCTAAAGGTACTCGAGTGGATTTATTATGTAATGTTTTTCTGAGATGTGATACATGGAACACATTATGGATACCCCGTAGTTCATCTGGAAGTTCAAGTTTATACGCGACTGCTCCAATTCTCTCTAAGATTTGGAAAGGTCCGATAAAGCGTGGGCTCAATTTACCTCTCTTGCCAAATCGAATTATTCCTTTCCATGGGGACACTTTTAACATTACCATGTCTCCAACATTAAACTCTAACAGCTTTCTTCTTCTATCTGCATATTGCTTTTGGCGGTTTTGGGCTACCCGCATATGCTCACGAATGCTTTGTATCTTCTCTTCAGTTTCAGCTACAATTTCCGGTCCCGCCAATGGTTTCTCTCCCATCTCTGTCCAGCAAGTTGGTGTTCGGCACGGTGCACCATATAAAGCTTCAAAAGGTGCCATCTGTATACTGGAATGATAAGTGTTGTTATAGGCAAACTCTACCAAAGGCAGATGATCTTCCCAACTGCCTCCAAAATCAATGATGCAGGCTCGTAGCATATCTTCAAGTGTTTGTATCGTTCTTTCCGACTGTCCATCCGTCTGGGGATGATACGCAGTACTCAATAAAGCTTTTGTACCAAAATGCTTTTGGAAACTCTGCCAGAAATGTGAATTGAATCGATTATCTCTATCAGAAATTATTGAAGTTGGCACTCCATGTCGTTTCACAATTTCTCTCGTATATATCTCAGCTAGCTTTGATACTTGATAATCTTCTCGGATTGGAATAAAATGAGCAGACTTTGTCAATCTATCAACAATCACCCAAATTGAATCATATCCTCGAGGAGTCCGATGCAACTTGGTGATGAAATCCATGGTGATCTCATCCTATTTCTTCTTTGGTACTGGCAATGGCTGCACTGCTCCATAAGGTTTTTGATGATTAGCTTTTACCTGAAGACATGTCAAACAGTTCTCTACAAATCGTCCCACATCACGCTTCATACCCGGCCACCAGTAGTACGGTTTTAAGGTATAATACATTCGTATACTACCAGGATGAACCGAATACCTAGTACAGTGAGCATCCTCTAGCAATAACTGTCTCGCCTCGCCATGTCTCGGAACCCAAACTCGCCCTTGGAAAGTCTTGATTCCTTGTGCATTTTCCACGAGTTTCTCTACATAACCAATCATTCTTTCTTTCTTCAAGTCATTGGCTTCGACTTGACATCTTCGTATCAACTCTGGTAGTCGACTCACAATCCCCATTCGAGCCGATACAACTCGAATAGGCGACTCTTTACGGCTTAGTGCATCCGCCACCACATTGGCTTTACCAGGATGGTAAAGTATTTCACAATCATAATCTTTTAGTAGATCCATCCACCGTACTTGCCTCATGTTTAACTCTTTCTGATCAAACAGATATTTCAGGCTTTTATGATCTGTATATATTTGAAATCGCACTCCATAAAGATAATGTCGCCATATCTTTAACGCAAAGATTACCGCCGCCAGCTCTAAATCATGTACTGGGTAAGCTTTTTCATGTGGTTTCAGTTGTCGAGAGGCATACGCTATCACTCGTCCTTTTTGCATCAACACGCATCCAAGACCACTAAAGGAGGCATCGTTGTAAAGAACAAAATCCTCCCCTCCTTGCGGTAAAGCTAACACTGGAGCCTTGCATAAGCTATCTCGTAGTTGTTCAAAGGCTGATTGTTGTGCCTCAGTCCAACTAAATTTCTCCGTTTTCTTGGTCAATTTGGTTAAGGGCATAGCTATACGAGAAAAGTTTTCTACAAATCGTCGATAATAGCCTGCTAACCCCAAGAAACTACGAACTTCCATTGGACTCTTTGGCGGCTCCCAACTCATTACGGCTTCGATCTTTGCTGGATCTACCTTTATACCGTCTTTATTTATCACATGGCCAAGGAATTGTATCTCCCGTAACCAGAACTCGCATTTTGAAAATTTTGCATATAATTTCTCGTCTCGAAGAAGATCTAGCATTTGTTGTAAATGAAATCTATGCTCATCTCGACTCTTTGAATAAATCAGGATGTCGTCGATAAACACAATTACGAATTTATCAAGAAAAGGACGACAAACCCGATTCATCAAATCCATAAAAACAGCAGGAGCATTAGTCAAACCGAACGGCATGACTAAGAACTCGTAATGGCCATACCTCGTACGAAAAGCTGTCTTCGGAATATCAGCTTCTTGTACCCTCAATTGATGATAACCGGATCTCAAATCAATCTTTGAAAAATACGTGGCTCCATGCAGTTGATCAAATAAGTCATCGATCCTCGGCAACGGGTAACGATTCTTTATAGTGATCTTGTTGAGCTCCCGATAATCTATACACATTCTCATAGATCCATCTTTCTTTTTCACAAAGAGTATAGGCGCACCCCACGGAGACGAACTCGGACGTATAAACCCAAGTTCCAATAACTCTTGCAACTGTCTCTTTAATTCTTCCATCTCGGATGGTGCTAATCGATAAGGTGGTCGAGCTACCGGCTTCGCCCCCGGTATGACATCGATCACAAATTCCACTTGTCTACTTGATGGTACGCCTGGAAGATTTTCGGGAAATACATCGGGATAATCACAAACTACTTCTACTTCTTCTATTTTGGAATGTTTTGACTCAGCACTAATCACATGTGCCATAATCAACTCACCCCCTCTCTCTATATATCTCCTAGCCGTGGCAAGTGACACTATCGGTACTTTTCGGGAACGTCGTTCACCTCGTATCAAAACTCGGGAACCACTCGGTGTCTTTATGGAAAGTGTTTTCTCATGACAATCCATTTGACCTCTATTATCATCCATCCAATCCATCCCGACTATCACATCAAACTCATGATTAGTGATCGGCTTCAGATCTATAGGGTACGCAATCCCATAGATTTCAAGCCGACACTGTTTATAATGACTCTTTACAAAAACACATCTCCCATCTGCTACATCTACTATTATTTTCTCATATAAATCAGCTAATGGAATATCTAGTTTAGAAGCAAAAGACTCTGATATAAAAGACATAGATGCACCCGAATCAAAAAGTACTCGTGCTTGAGAAGAGTTCAAGCTAAAGATACCTGTGATAACATCGGTCCGATCTCTAGCCTCGTCAACAGTCAATTGAAAAGCTCGCGTTTTCACATGACCACCACCCCTATCTCTTCGATCATCTCGATCTCGACCTCCTCCTTGACCAGTCTTTTGAAAATCTCTTTGTGGCTCAGATTTCATCTTTGGGCAATTTGGACGAATATGCCCGCTCTCCCCACAATTGAAACAAATAGGGCAACTCTCGGTACACTGGCGAGCCATATGTCCCGTCTTTCCACACTGGAAACAAACTGATGGAGGGTTTCGGGAATCGCATTCTCCCATATATTTTCGTCTACACTTCTTACACCATTTCTCTTCATTCTTCTTAGTTTCACCACGGACTTGAGAACCCGTGGTAATGGATCTCTGAGAAGTATCTACAGCTTTACCTTCCCACTTTCTCTTAAATCCTCCAACTTCTCTTTCGGTTCTTCTCTCCTCCTCCTGTCTTTGCAACTCCCTTTCTCTCGATCTTGCTGCTTCAGCAACTTGTTGAAAGGTAGTATATCTGGAACTCGGCAAAAACTCTCAGATCTGGGTCTTTAAACCCCACAAGTAACGATCCATCTTACGCTCCTCGGTATCAACTTGATGTTGTGCAAATCTTGCCTTTTCATTGAAATCCAGTGTGTATTGTTGCACTGTTCTCGACCCCTGTTGTAACTTCAAAAACTCTTCCTCTATTCCCTTCATAGCATTATTGGAGCAATAATATTCAGTGAACTTCAACTTGAATTGTTCCCAGCTCAGTGTATACGCCAAACTCTCTCCTATCTCCATACACAGATTCTCCCACCAGAACTGTGCATCTTCTTTTAACAAGTTTGTTGCGAACTCTACTTTATCTGCCTCGTCGCATTTACTGGTACGAAACATCTTTTCAACATGTGTTAACCAATTCTTGGCTGCTATGGGATCATCTTTCCCATAGAAATCGTATGGCTTGCACTTCTGGAAAACATCATAAGTACACTTCCTTGTCTTCTCAGATATTTTAGCTCTGCCCGCTTCAGTATAGACCTCTTCACGATCCTCCCTGTGCTCAGGTTGAACCGGTGGTTGTCCCGAAGAACCTCCAGTTGCAGTCTCCGTCTGGGGCCTCAAATAAGTGGGTAGAAATTCTTTAAGTGCCTTGGCTACCTCAGCAGCAATCATAGCTTGCATATTACTCTGTGTCTCGGGAGGTCGCTCTCCCTCGGGTTGATGCTCTTTACCCGATTCTCGTGATCCCGATTTATCTCTTGATGGATCACCTCGCTCTTTTTCTTTTCCAGCACTCATTTTAACTGAAAAAGAAAATTAACTCATTTAGTATTCACCACCATAATACTCAATATGGTGTGTAATCAACTCAATTGTATATCACTATAATACTCAATATAGTGTATAATCAACTCAATTGTATAGCACTATAATACTCAATATAGTGTATAATCAACTCAATTGTATAGCACTATAATACTCAATATAGTGTATAATCAACTCAATTGTATAGCACTATAATACTCAATATAGTGTATAATCAACTCAATTGTATAGCACTATAATACTCAATATAGTGTATAATCAACTCAATTGTATAGCACTATAATACTCAATATAGTGTATAATCAACTCAATTGTATAGCACTATAATACTCAATATAGTGTATAATCAACTCAATTGTACTACACCGCGGAGGATAGCTACTCGGGACTCTTTGGGACTTTTCAATCACATTGGTTTAAGTCTAAACTCATCTCAAGGTTTAATTCCCTTAAACCAAGGCTCTGATACCAACTTGTAACACCCGGTTCCTCAAATTTTGGGATATACCAATTCTTTTAGTCAAACACATATATTATCAAAGGTATAATCCCAAAAGAGTAACAAGTTTCACAAGATTGTTATCAACAGCATAGTTTAAGTTCTAAGCTATTACATCAAAAGGTTTACGACTATTAAACAAAATCGGGTTTCTTTATATATTAAGTTAACAAAAGTAAAATCCACATCAAAGTCCAAGTCCAAGTCTAGCTATCCATTCATACTCTGCTTTCTGCGGTCACCGCTACCAGAACCTAATACAAACAACAATAACAAACAATATATATGAGCTATGAAAGCTCAGTGAGTAATTTAAGGTTAATTTGTTCATATCATTCATTATCAGGTTTTACTCAAACTCCACGGACTATCTCAGTTCCATACATGGTATACACGCTATAACTCTTAGTATACATACTTTAACTCTTTATTTCATACACTCAAAGTTTGGTTATTCTCAACCAAATCAAATCATTGCTTACTTCATATCTGTAAACAACATCAGATCAAAGTATAATTATCAATAAATAACTACTCACCTGTTGTGGTATCGATGTGTGGAACTCCTGCACCTCGTGTATGCTCCTGTCTAGCCTTGGCTGTAGCATAACAACCCATTTCCATTACTCAAATGAAAATAATCTTAACTACACTCAATATTCATCACAATTCAAGGAACTTGTATCATTTTAGCAAGTTATAATCAAAGGATAGCAATAATATCAAGTTGTAGTTTTCAATTTCATCACTAAAACACATGTAACCCTAGAAATGCAACAATCAACATTTCTTTAGCTTGGGTCTTGAATTAGAACTCACATACACAGCCTAATCCAAATAAACTCACTCTATTTCGTGCTAATTGAAGATGGCTCATCAAAATCACAAGGAACCACTTCAAATCCAATGATTCAACCGTTGGAATAAGATAAAAATCAAGGAGGATTACCTTTCAAGTTCAAAGGGTAAATCTCTAGCTTCAATTCGTGATTAATAAGCCTCAATCTCGACTTTGGAAGGTTGGAATCAAGTTTTTAGGGTTTAAGGATGTTTTTGAACGAAATGGGTTTTATCCCCAAATGATAGAAATTTTCCTTTTAAAAGTGCCCAGTTGCGACACATGACCCGTGTGGAAATCCACACGACCCGTGTGGATCCACCGCCTCAAATGAAATGGAAACTGCCAGATTCTACACGACCCGTGTGGAATCTGGCACGACCCCGTGTGATAGCCTGGCACGACCCGTGTGGATCTGGCACGACCCGTGTAGAATTTGGTGCTCAATTCTTTGCTTACTGCCTGATTCTACACGACCCGTGTAGAATCTACACGACCCGTGTGAACCTGGAACTCAACCTTTTGCTCACTGCATGATTCTACACGACCCGTGTAGAATCTACACGACCCGTGTGATTCTAAAACTCATCTTTTTAAACTTTAACTTATTCCAAATAAGTTTCTAACCCTCTTAACTCTTATAAAAACTTATTAAATCTTATTTACACTAGGATTAACTCAAAAATCTATAAATTTTAATAACACGGTATTACATTTGTTGCCGTCAATGTACAACAAATTTCAAATGTCACCAGAACAACTATTTGCACAGCAAATGGCACCACAAAACTTCTACCCTTTTACGTAATTTCAATCTCAACCTCAATTTCAAGGCCAACATCAATTCAAATCACCCAACCATCACCGCAAATACACACCAGCACCTTACCCGAACCCGAATCGGAACCCAAGGTCGAGCCACTACAAAGGAAAAGGAAAGGGATGGCCAAAAACAAACTATGGTCTCTAGATGAGGAGAATGAATTGACACGGGCATGGATCGACATATCTAAAGACACACATTCCAGGAAAGATCAAAGTCGTAACAAATTTTGGCTTCGTGTCATGAATCATTTTAGGCTTGGAGTTAAAGAGGAAAAGATTATTGGGGAACCGACCAATGCAACAATAAATGATCCAATATGAACAAGGAGGTAATATACTTTAATGGTATCGTCGCAAATTTGAAGAATCAATGGCGAGTGATGAGACAATATTGGAAAGAATAAATTATATATATATATATATATATATATATATATATATATATATATATATATATATATATATATATATATATATATATATATATATATATATATATATATATATATATATATATATATATATCAAGACGACTTAGCGGAGCCTTTCAAACATTTACATGTTTGACAAATCGTAAGAAATAATGAAAAATTGGAAGAGTGGTAACAAAGCAGGCCAAAAGCATCAAAGTTTCAAACGAAGTAAAACACCCGACTTTGGCTAGTATCACGATACAACACATGTTGGAGTCGATCTAAACAAAGACAATGATGACATAATTGAGGTTGAACAACCTTCCCATTCGATGGGTCAAGATCAAGCGAAATGAAAAGGGAAAATGACTTCTTCAAACTCATCGGTTACCATTCATTCCGACGAAATTCAACAAATAAGGTTGGAGTTCTCGGGTTTACATACGAGTTTGGAGAAACATATGGAATATTCGAATGAAAGGGACCGTGAAACCGGCTAACTAGCGGAAATGCAAGTTCTTTTCGCGAAGTGAGTCATCTAATGAGAAATATTTAAGAAGCGGCTTTTGAGGTTAAAGGAAAATAAAAAATATATATAATTTGTAGATTTATATTTTTTTAGTTATGTAATTTTTATTTTCCAATTATGTATTTTTTCTAATAATGTAATTTCGTAATTTAAATTAATGAAATATTTGTTTTTATTTAAATTTAAACAAAAAAAATTGGCAAGTTTATAGACATCCATACCACGCTGAATGAATGAAAAAACATAGGTTGGATGACATCTACATGACAGTCAATGTAGAAGGCATGGAGGCATTCACACTCTTAGCCTTATAACCAATAAAAAGAAAATCAAATCTGATAGGTACAAAAAGAAAAGGATACTTATCATTTGTCATCTATGCAGTTATAACGGTAAAAATATAAATAACGATCACTGTCGCTATTTGAAATCGTGATTTTCGCGGTGGTATAGCTATGATATAGCAATTTTTTATATTATGCAGAATTTTATAATAGAAATTTAGTATTTCTAATACAAAAATATGAAACAACATTCTAGTTTAAGAAAACAGAAATTCATTCAAGTTTAAAACAACATTCAAGACTCATGACAGCAGCACTTCTCCAATAAATCAAAATTTGAAATGCAATATGATACAATTCACAATATGAAATAACTTTCTTTCAAGCATATCATCAAACACTTTATATGCATATACTTGTTAGGAATTTACAAACCAAGTTTCAATTCTAACATTGAACCATTTCATAATCAAGGAATGTAATCCCCTGCTCGAATTACAAACATGGATTACAAGCAATCGTAATGCAAATGACTATGATATAAATCAAAAATCACAACCATGGAATGTAATTTGAAACAATTCACAAACCAAGTTCCAATTCAAACATTAAACCAATAAATCATAATGCAAATGAGTATAACATTAAACCAACTCAAATGAAAGCTGAAACTAGAAGTTCAAGTGAAGCAATCGGAAGTTCAAGTGAAGCAATCGGATAGACCTGGTGAAGAAACGAGACATGATACCTGCAATTGATAGCTTCATTATTTCTCGATTGTTTCATTGTTCCCTAATAGTCTTACACATGCTTATCCCACATCAGCTTCACACAAAGACACAAGGGGTACACTAGTTATAATTAGCTCTTATTTGTGTTACAACAAAATCACCCCTTTAACCTTTTCGGACTTGGTTCATTCCTGGACTTGGTTAAATCAAAATTTAAATTTTTTTACTTGCTAAAACGAAATATCAGGTTAAAATTGCAATATCGACAAACAAAATCACGTAAAATTGCGGTAAATAGCGTCGCTATTAGCGATACCGCTATTTTCAATCGCTAAATGAAATATTATTGCGGTGAATGGTGCTTTACGCTATTGACTGCTTAGTTTGTCATTATGGTTGTAAATTGAATCGAACATTCAAGGAACTATATTACATCTAGATAACAATGTGTTTGTGTTTTTTTTAATTAATAAATAAAAGAATGTAATCAAGATTGTATATTCATTTAGTTAGATTGTGCTTGGCAGCATCTGAATCATTCATATCTGAACCATTTAAAGACTCTAAATGAACTGTCTCTAAATGAAAACATATTGTTTGGTTAGATATCCGAATGAATTGTGCTAAATAATAAAAAGGGATCGTTTGAAACAAAATTGAATACTTACATTTTAGGCTTCTTTTAGTATGTTTAAAAAGTGTTTATATTAATTTATCAATAGATGTATTGATTAATATTATTCATTATCAATTAATTGCTTAATAAATAATAATAACTTTTTTAAGAAAAAATTAATATTATTCATGATTCTCAATTTCCTATATTAGCTCATGACCCATATTTCTATTTTCATTTGGTAGACGGGCACACGGCTAAGAAAAACAAAACCATATTCTCAACTCAAGAATCAAAAACACCAAAATATCATTTCTCTCAAAACCCCCCATTTACAACTCGGATAATATGAGGTGGGTAAACTTATGTTTCTTTATTAAAAGTCTCCAAGTTATCAAATGCCGAACTCTTCAAATAAATATTGGTTAAATTTTTTTGGTATATATCATTACGAATATATATCAATCAAGTTTGTTGGTACTAAATATATTTGGTAGGTTACTGATTGTTATATTATGAATGATAGTTATATTATGAATTATAGTATGTACAATACACATTTTGAAGAAAAAATGTTTGATATTGTACCCTACCAGGTCCACCCATAATACAAATTGACTCAATACACATTTTGAAGAAAAAATATTTGATATTGTACCCTACCACGTCCACTCATAATACAATTTGACTTTATGTGAATGAAAATGAAACTTCTACCGACTTTATATGCATTTTTTTTTCATTTGATTATTTCCTAATGCTTATTGTAAAGTCCAATTACACTAAATGATAATGTTCAAGAAAATCTCAGAAGTTATTTTGCAATGCATGTAATTTGTAGCAATACAGTTGCAATGATCTTTTAGTCAAAAGAATTTATCATTCCGTAATGGTGTTATTGCAAAACAAGTGAAATTTTGAGATATTGCGAAGAATTATGGTCATTTTATTTAAAGCTTCACCCCCATAAGGTGTTATTTTGTGGTGTCCCCTTAATTTATTGTTGAAAACAATAAATTTGATTGGCGTGATTTATAAAATTATATCTTCCTAGAATTAAGGGAAAAGTTTAAAGATATATATGAATAAGCATGTTTAATATTGTTTCTTTGGATCGTCATTTATTGCTGGAAAGCCATAGGATATGAAGACATATAAAATAAAAATATTCCCTTCGGAGAAAAAAAAAATACTATTTTATTTACCAGACTATCTATAATCATGTTTCCCCCGAGTTATTAAAAATAATAAACTGTAACTCGTTACAGACGCATGATATCAGTATTTGTGCATTGTGCCATTGTCATTTCGTCATATCGCTCCCTGGAACAAGGTAAATAGAAGCAAAACTGATGTTTAGGGTCTATAAATAAATGCAAAATGTATACTTTGTTAATATTAAGGTTCGCAAATATGTACCATGGAAAACAAATAAACAAGTTACCAATAGAATTGGTAGCTAACATGTTTGGTAGCTAATATGTTTGGTCGGTAACATCATACCAATTAAGCGGTTTTAGTACGGTAACAATACAAAAATTTGAATATCATAGTTGTACAGTACCAACTAATATATATATATATATATATATATATATATATATATATATATATATATATATATATATATATATATATATATATATATGTATGTATGTATGTATGTATGTATGTATGTATGTATGTATGTATGTATGTATGTATGTATGTATGTATGTATGTATGTATGTTAGGGATGAGCATGGGTCGGTTTGGGTCGGTTTTAGACCCAAAACCGAACCCAAACCGATGAGTTCGGTTTCTGGTTTTTACAAACCGTCGGTTTCGGTTTCGGTTTTTTCATTCGGTTTTGGGTCGGTTTCGGTTTGAACCCATGGTTTCGTGGGTTTTGGGTTTAAACCCGTGGGTCGGTTTTGAACCCATTTTCCAGCAAATCTTAAAAAATACATAATTGTGGCATGCCTTACAACTCCAAATTTGCAAAAAGTGAGAGGCCATTTTATGATAAAACTGTCAAATGTTTTATGATACTTTAATTTTGTTTTTAGACATTTAGGGGCTGTTTGTTTTTTCTTTGCAGATCTTCCTGACCACTTTTGTCTGCGCCACGCAGACGGCGCGCAGACATGGACCTTCGCAGATTGTTTGTTTTTTCGAAGACTGCAGACCTAAAAAGGTCTGCGCGTCCTCTTTTTGGGGCAGACATGGACCAATGTCTTCAAGGGTCTGCAGAGCTCTTCTAGTAATTAAATTAATACAATTTTAACCTAAAAAAAAAGAAATACGCATATCGTTTTCTCCTCCAACCGGTCTGGCGTTTTCTCTTCCTTGCGTCGGCGACCAAACCGTAGCCGCCGGCCACCTTCGATTTAAAAAAAAAAATACACATATTTGTTTTTAAAAACAGTTTGATTTTTTTAACTAATAGTTGCGATTTTTTTATCAACATTACTTTTTCGAAGTAAATAATATTTATTTTTCTAAGTTTTTAAACAAAATGAAGATAAATTTGTAAAACTTTTTAAAAAAATGTCACAAACTTAAAAAAAGACATGTTTGCTTTGATATTTAAATTCGTTAATATCATATAATAGACGCTTTTTTATCGTAAATCATACTTATAAACTATTTGAAACCTACAAATATGTTTTAACATTAGAACTTTGGTTCACAATCTTACGTAAATTTTTAGCTTTACAAACTATTTGTAAATCCAACTTTGGTTACGTAATTTTTATTCTTTATTATTTAAAAAAATAAATGTTTGCTTTGATCTTTAAATTCGTTAATATCATAAATTTAACATACTCATGTGTTTTACTTAAAAAAAAGTTTATTTAAATTTCAATTTATTTTCACAACCTGCAGACTTTAAAAAACAAACAGTCTTCTTCTTGCTGTCTGCAGACATTTAGTCCACCTCTTCTCTGTAGATGCTCTGCAGATGTGGTCCGCAGACTGCAGATCTTTTACCTCTTCAAAAACAAACAGCACCTTAGTAATTAGTCCAAAAAATAATAATAGAATTCTTTGTATGAAACGATTCATAATAAAATTTGGATAACTTTCAATCTGATATTATCCAAACTTTGGCTTACCTATCTAACATGTTAGCTGGGAAAAAAACATAACCGAAGTTAACATATAAGGAAGCAGATACACCGAAATTGTTATTTATGTATCTCGCGAGTCCTTTTGCTATTCATTTCATATCAAAAGGGGGCATAATGGGTCGGTTCGGTTCCTATGGGTCGGTTTTGACATGGGAAACCGAAACCGAACCGACAGTTTCGGTTTTAAAAAAATCAAACCCGCATCACTGGTTTCCGCTTTGGTTTTGGTTTATCGGTTTCGGTTTTGTCGGTTTTTTTCGGTTCGGTTCATGTATGTATGTATGTATGTATGTATCTATGTATGTATGTACGTACGTACGTACGTACGTACGTACGTACGTACATACGTACGTACATACGTACGTACGTACGTAAGTGTGTGTCAGTTTAAGTTCTCATATTTTTATGTTTTAATTAGAAGTAATAACTAATAAGTCACATTCGGAAATGAATTATCAAAACAACTCTTAATACTAATTCTTTTTTCAAACAACACTAGTTATTAAAATCAAACTACTAACAAAAGGGAGTAAGCAGCAACGAGTTTATCTTAGAGAAAACAATATTAAAATAAACTATTAACGTTCACGTTTATCTTAAGGCAAACAATACAAATTAATTAAAGCTTTTGGTATATATCAATACAAATATGTACCAACCAAACTTGTTGGTAGCAAAATAAGTTGGTATCAGTATACTTGGTACAATACTGGTAATTAAATTTGTATGCCAACTATAGTTGATACAATACACGGTATAGAAGAAAAACATTCGGTGCATACCAATTCCAATCCTAAGTAATAACTCATAGATTGATAAAATCCGTTAAATGTGTAGATAATTTCACTTGTTGTCGAACACTAATTTTGAAGGAAAAATTATCTACCAAAATAAATATTATATGTTCTGCAAATAGTTGAAAATGAAGTTCTATATTTTAAAAAAGGTTACAAAATAAAAGAACCAAATACCATAAAATCTTAAAAAATAAATATGATAAAATATTTTATTTTTTAAAAATAATATATTTATGTAAATGACATTGTGTAATTTTTATAAAGATTAATGTTTATGGAATATCATAATAATAAAATTAATTTAATATATTATATGACATTTCATTCCTTCACAAAATGAAAGAAAAACTCATTCCTCATGAAATATAATTCATCCCAAAAAAAAAAAAGAATCACATTTCGTGACGAATGATCATAATGTTTCATTTCATTTCCTCTTCAGTTAGTGTATACCAAAAGCTACCTAAGGCTTTATGTAATTGGATTAGGTGGTTACAAAATTGAATGAAACTTTAACAACTACCTCTTTTACAAAATTTACCATTCCAAAAGAAGTCATGTTATTTTTATATATTAGTCTCATATCTTATTAATCTACATTGATTAAAAAAAACTAGAATCATTTCAGATTGACACGATATTTTATATTTTTATTATTATTTATATGAATAAAAAATAAGAGACAAAAGAGGAAAGAGAAGTGGTGAGCAAATTAAATGAGGAAAATAGGTAGTTGAGAAGCATGGTAAAAAGGAATGAGAAGTCATGTGGTGGAGAATTTTAAAGATATGAAAACTTGAAGATAAACGACCCATCACTTTGCAACCGTCTCACATGCATTTTCTCATGTACAGCATAAAAAAAAAGGTACGACCCTTCCGGCTTTTAAGGATACAAACCCATGAAAACTTTATGGGCCGACCTAAGTTTCTCAATTTCGAGGGGACACAAATATAAAAGAATGAAATTATATTTTATTTTAATTATTTTCTATTAATATTTAGGGTTGTAAACGAACAGAACGTTTAACAAATCGTTCGTAGACTGTTTGGCGGGAAATTCGTTTATGTTCGTTTATTTAATAAAAATATGAACATGAACACAAATTCATGCTCATTTAGTAAAACGAACGAACATGAACAATGGTCTAGTTCGTTAAATATGTTTGTAACATTCGTTTATGTTGTTCGTCTACGTTTTTTCATTTAAGTTCCTTTTATGTTCATACTAGGCGAATATCCGCGCGTTGCATAGAATAAAATTGTATAGTTATATATTTTTACATATACATATCGAAAGTAATAAAGTTATTGACATTAACTATAAAATAATAACTCTTGCACTAAGTTTATACATAGACTTTTAATTATTTTTAACAATATTATGAGATATACATATATCGGAATCATAATTCGATAGCATGTACTCGCAGTTTGCATGTAAATATGAATCATTGTTTGTAAATTAACGTAACTTTTTTTGTTAATTAATTAAAAAACCACTTATTTGAAAAAAATGAATATAATAACAAATAGTTTTGATATTTTTATTTAATTTTTAGTTGCCCTTCTACATTTACAATATTGAAAGTTGTTTAACTATTTAAAAAAAATAGTCTTTGAATGTATTTTTTTAAATTTATTTGATATTTTGATTTTTTTGGATTTAACATAATATTTAAATTAACAAATTAAGTGTATTATAATAATCATTAAAAAAAGCTATCACTAATAAGATAATATTTTGCAATTCGTAACATATTTAAATTAATAGATTGATTATATTAAGTTGGATACTAAAAGGTATTAGTTATATGCACATCGTTATAACAAGTTGGTAATATTACCATAAATAGTAGGGTCCTTTTGGATTACACGCAAGAGACGATTTAGCCAGAAGATATCAAAAAATAAACCTGAGGGGTTAAGTTTATTAATATATCAAAGTAAAGGTATATTAATTAGAAATTAAAAGGGATAAAGGACTAAAGTGAAATTATCAACAATTTGAATTTCAAATAGTCATTATTCACAAGGGAGGAGATAGAGATGAGATGCACTATAAATACAACCCTAGATCTGAGTTGTATTTATCAGAGAAACCCTAATTTTCGTCACTTTCCCTCCCACCCTCGGTATACGGCCGATTTCTTCATAAACCCTAAGTATTACGTGCTAAAACTTCAAGCAAAGGTATATACTACATCAACAGGTGTTGGATCGTTGTCTTGGGTGCGATTACATTAGAGGAGTTCTACTTTGGGCTCTCGTTGTCCTAACAAGGTCAGATCTGATCTTAAAAGATATTTCTTGAACCCTCTTGATTTTACAGTTACAAAAGTGTGCGTGATTCTGTGATCCTGGTTGAATATGATTTTAGATTTTTGTTTCCGCTGCATTTTGTTTTATGCTATCATATTCTAACAAAAGGTTATGGAGGTTTCAAATGCGTATGATGAGAGGAAAAACTATTTTTAAAAACAGTCTTTAAATATAATTTTAAGTTTATTTGATATTTTGATTTATGTTTTGGATTTAACATAATATTTAACTTATTAAATTAAGTGTATCATAATAATTATTTAAGAAATCTAATATTAAAAAGATAATACTTTACATTTAATAACATATTTAAATTAATATATTGATTATATTAAGTTGGAAATTAAAAGATCATGGAGGTTTCAAATGAATGTTGTGAAAGGAAAAATGCTTCCTTTATAAGATACTAGACGAATGCCCGCGCGTTGCGGAGGTTAAACTATATAATTAAATCCTAACAAATATAAGAATGGTTATATCATGACATTAGCTATAAAATATTATTTCTTACACTAAATTGATGTATAAAATTACAACTATTTTGAACAATATTATCTAATGACATCTACCCGTGACTTGTGCATGAAAAGGTTATGTATAATTCTCAATTAGTGTTCCTTTTAATTATTGTCATAACTAATTAACTTGAATTTACTTATTTGCTTTTCTTTTAATTTCGACCACAATGATTCGTTAATATATCAACCACTTTTTAAAGGTAACGTTATATAATTTATAATTTTATGTTACTATTAATTATTTTTATTATTAATTAATGTTAAAACTAACTGTTATTATTAAAATTTATAAAAGACTTTTAAAAACCATTTATTATTATGAAAATGTTATAGACATTAAAGTGTAAAATGTCTTTATCTTGAAATCGCACACATAACACATGATATTAAAATATCAAAACTTGTATTATATAGAGATGTATACTATTATAATTTATCAAATAAAATACCAAAAATCTTAAATAAAAATCCAAATCATCAACTAATTACATAATTTGAGCTTGAGTTACAAAATAAGTGTAAAACATAATAAAATAGAATAATCTCATTGTGAAATTTATTTCATACACTCATATTTTCTTTATCGGTAATTGTTCTATGATTCTTTTAATTTATAAGACATGAGAAAACTATTAAGTTAATCGAATAATAAATAACAAACTTACAAATTTAAAATTTGAACATCGTAACATCACTTAAAATATAGCACAAACAAAAGCTCAAACCAACACCAAATCTTTAAACTTTTGTATACTTCTTTCTAATTGTTTTCTCTCACTTTGTATGTGATTTGTATTTGTGTTTTAATCAAATGATTGACCTCTTTTATAGTAAAAAATAAAACATTCAACTACTTTTCATTTGATGCTCATAAATTATACCACATTAGTTTTAATACGTAATAATTATAAGATATAAGTTAAAAAACTTTTGAGTAATTTCTTTTAATTAGTTGAAATATGAAGGGTTATGGAGGTTTTAAATAAATATGGTGCAATAATGAGACCTATCTTGAACCATATTCATTTGGATGGTATCTATTATAAGAGTTATATAGATAAAATAGTATTTAAATATAATTTTTAAGTTTATTTGATATTTATATTTATGTTTTGGATTTAACATAATATTTAAATTATTAAATTAAGTGTATCATAATAATTATTTAAGAATCTAATATTAAAAAGATAATGCTTTACATTTAATAGCATATTTCAATTAATATATTAATTATATTAAGTTGAGAATTGACCATTTATTCTAGGAAAATGATGTTGACATGAGGTCAGACCCTGTAGTATTGCATTAGGGTCTAGTTTGTGCATGATTTTTATATAAACCTGATTTTTAACTCTTCCTTGGTTGAAAGTTGCAAACTTTGCAACCTGGTCTAAAATTCAGCATTGCTGTCAAGTTCCGTTTATGGGTGTTTGACTTGGTGGTGAATTTGAGTGAAGAGAATGAGCTCCTAACACTTATAAGATATAAGTAAATGCATCTAATAACTATTATTTTTGGTGAAATGAAGGTAATAAATTAAGGGGTTCATGGGTGAGACATGGTGATAACAATAATGAAAAATGAAAACAAATATAAGTAATTATATAGTGTTCACAAATTCAATTCTAAGTAGTGGTAGTTATGTGAATGTAGGTCATTTCAAGAAGGAGAGACATTGATTGCTACTTCGATTTTGTGGTAATCTATTGTCGTCTATCAAATGAGTTTCTCACTACATTGTGTGGATGTTATATGTGGTTTACTATAGCTCGTATGTGCTTATAGGATGTGTGTGGGTAGTATCAGGCCATTTAGATGTATTGTGTGTATTGATGTGTTGGTGTGTAGTTAGTACTAGACGGCTCTAGGTCTAGTATGTAGATGCTATGGGCTCGACGTATTGAGCGATATAGGATGACTCGACGCACTGAGAAATATAGGGATGCCCGGCAAAATGCACTGAGCGGATATGCATGGCTCGACGAACAAAGTATGCGCGACTCGAAGTGCTGAGAGGAGGAGCATGTGGTACAGAGCGGGGATGCCCGACAAGATGCACTGAGCGGATGCGCATGGCTCGACGAACAGAGGATGCGTGACTCGGAGGGCCGAGCGGTGGAGCATGACTTAATGTAGTGGGTAGAGTAAACTGTGTGTTTATTTTACTGTGTTGTATGGTTATGTTCTTCTTGATAGGGGTAGGGTATGTGTGATTGATATGTCGTGTATGTGTTGGAACTCACTAAGCTGTGTGCTTACCCTTTCCCTATTAAATCACTGTTTCAGGTTCTTCAGATGTGGGGTAAGGCGTGACGTGTACATACTGGTGTAGCTTCTGTGGATATTTATGTTTTTTTGATTTGATGTTAGTTGGTCAAACCATGACTAAGCTCACCCAATCTAAATTTGTTTAAGAAGGTTCGAAGGAGGTTTCTTTGATTCCTAATGAGTTCAGTTTTTACAAGCATTCATTGGTTACAACCCTCACCGCCTGTCGTATTTTCTTGGGTGAAGTTTCCAAAAGGGTCTGATAAGACAATGTTTCAAGTTAAAAAGTATTAAAACAAAATCCCGTTTTAAGTAAAGTGAAAACGTGAATCATATACTACCCATAAAAACGCACATTTTCTAACAGTCGACTCATGTCATGTTTTATTTCATTGTATTTTTCTGGTATGTAATGATATAACTTGTTATTGTCTTTAAGTATTAGGTGTACACCTTGATCATGTGTAACTTTTAAGATAATTTTTGAGCATACTCTAATATGAAAAACAGTCTATTACATAATGTAACATGTAAGACCTTTAACAAACTAGAGTCTAGAACCAATAGTTGCATTTTTTGGGGTGCCCAAAGGTCCAAAACTAATAATTGTGTTTTCGTAAGGTACTTAAAGGAAACGATGTGATACTATTTCTACAACCCTACCAAAAAAAAAGTGTATGTTGCTCGAGATGTTGAGTTTCTGGAGAAAAACTCTTGTTTCAAAAAAGCAAATGGGAACACTATAGAATTTGAAGATCTTATTATGAAATTATATAAAAAAGATTTTTTTTAAAAACTAATGTATATGATAGAATTAACTATTTTTTCCAATCTATACATACACAAATTACAAAAAATAATAGCAAAATAAAAGGATTAATGTCATAAAATGACAATCAATAGTAAACAATTCGCTCTTTAGGTAACTTATATTTTAACTTATATGCAATAGGCCACTAAAGTTTTTAAGGTTCTCATTAAATCTTTGAAGTAGATTTCAACCGGGTAAACTTATAATTAATCCAATGTTTCGTTCATTGTGACATTCAATATACCATACTTTATTCATTTAAGTCTATATGATATTGTGTCTATTATAACATCCAATATGACAAAGTTAACCGATTTGACATGCACTCTAATTGTGTAATGATAATTTAGAAAAAAGTTTATTTAACTTATTAAATACAATTAAACAATAAGTAACTTAAGGAGCAAATTATATATCATTAGCTGTCTTTTTATGATATTAAAATAAATATACTATTATAAATTAATAAAAAAAAGCAATTTGTTTTGAAAAACTTTGGTGATAACGTTTTAACTTTTAACCTTAACTTAAAATAGTGTTTGTCTGGCCAAGTAGCTCGGAAGGCTGCAATAGGTGAATGTGATTTTGGGCCTCTTTTAAGTGTGGTCCAGCCCACTGTTTGACCTCTGTGACTAGAGTCCAGGAGATTGGACCACTTCATATTCTATTTATCAGAGCTTCAAGAATCAAGAGAGTCATCATTGCTCTTTAATAGGAAGGCTGCTCGTATCCTAATTATAATTGAAAATTGGTACATAGGATGTGTTTCTCTATTCTTTTTATTTTGTTTAAAAAGTACTTTAGTTATTTAAACATTAAATAGAAAATTTCAAATCAATTGTTGGTTTATTATATGCAAAAGAACTTGAATTATGAATGCAATCGAGAAGTGATAAAAGAAAATTATTAAATAATTAGATAATTATGATAGACCATTATAAGGTTGAAATATGTAGGATTTAAATATGGATCTCTATTTTGAAGTGTTTAATTCTCAATCAATTGTCATTAGATAATCTAAATGGTAATCAATATATTTATTAATTATATATGGAATGATTAAAGTTTTGTAGATAAAAACATTTGTAAAATTGTAAATATTTATATATGTTATATATGGCTTTCAATACTTTAAATCCATTTCATTTATAGTTGTGTTTCTTATATGTTTGATTCAATACCAAAGAAATGCAATCTTATATTTCATTTCCATATGGACGAATCATAATTACTACCCCTGATAGATATATTTGTTGGTTCATTGGCAGACTTGAAAAAATAGTTGAACCTATCTATATGTTAATGATCCCGTGAATACCTAGAATTTGATTAACCCATCATATAAAGTTATTTATTTATTTATTGAAATAAACGGTTGGATGAAGACGTGGTCGGTTCTGATATGATGGTTGTTGGAAAATTAAATAGGTAAATGGGACATTATATTTTACACAAAAGTATAACAATTGTATATTAAATTTTTTATACTACTTACTCCCCCGGTTGCCTAATTTTGTTGAAGTAAAAGTTTCTACAAATTGATATTGTAATTATTTGTTATTATCTTAATCGGTATTAGGTGTGTTTGGGATTGCTTATTTAATGTGCTTATTGACTTATTTGGTTTGAGACCGGTAATAAAGAGTTTTAAGTGTTTGGATGAGAAGATTTCATAAACATTTATTGGCTTAAATAAGCAGTTTTTTATAAGTTACTTCTCCCTTACTTATTGACTTATTTAAGAAGTTTTTAATAAGTCATTTCCTTATTACACACATAAACAACATTTGACAAACACTAAAAAACGACTTATCAACTTATTACGTTTTGGTACCGAATAAGTAAAATCAAACACCTTTTCTGAAACTCCGTTTTCACACTGGATAAGATAATAAGCACTTTTAATAAAAAAAAGCATAAGTTAGTTTTAAATAAGCAATCCCAAACACCCCATTAGATGGGACAAAACCAAATTGAACAAATTTGTAGAGTAATTTTCTATAACGAGGACCGAGATGACATTATTATATTTGTGATTTGTGATGTAGATTACAAACACAGAAACACAGATTAATCTTGTTGATTCGCAGAATACCATGACCTCTTCTAAACCACATTTATTCAACGAATAACGTGGCTAGACTCAAATTCTGTTCAAATCAAGAACAAAAATTTGGAGGAAAAATTGTAATTTCAGAAAAATCAAGTCTGAACGGCTAGGGCACACAACCAAATCCTAAATAATAAGCAAAAATTTGAACAGACCTAAAAAGAGCCATGAGTGGAACACAAACCCAAAACAAAACACAAAAATAATGAAGAAAAACATAAAACCACCATAACTCCATCCAGAAAGTGCTTTCTGGGCTAAAAAATGGGCAAGGCCCCTTAGGACGCTGTGCTCTTCGCTCCAACCTTCGATTTAGCTGGCCGCGGATTGAAAATGGAGCCCCGTAGCCAAAGTTATGGGCATTTTCGTAATGTCCATTTTTGTCACACAATCTTGGGCCTCTAAAAACGTAAGGGCTTGATCCTCCATGTTAGAGCCCGCATCAATTTTCCATACCTGAAAGCTTGTCATTATGCAATATAATTCCAAATACAATAGGCCTTGGGTCGAGATACATATACATAAAATGACACGGGTAATTCTCATACAAAATGGTACAACATATAGACTGATGCCCCTCCCTTTCCTCTCCCCAATTAGATTGAGAGGTTAAGATTATCAAAGAAAAGCAAGTTTCATAGGCCATCCATGAAGTGTTTGTATATTGGAAGTTGAAGGTCACATGAAGAACCTGAATTTGGCTTGTAGCTACATTGTCACAAAGGAAACAAATTATATTTCAATGTGTTTAGTCTATTAATGTTGAACCAAATCGGTGGAAAAGTAGGCTTCATTTACATTGTCATAATAGATGTTGGTTTATTTGAAAAGCAGCGAGTGAATCTCGCAATAAGCCACAAAGTTCACCTACACCATTTTTACTTGAATGAAACGAGCTCTTCAAGCAAGTCACATAATTATTTAATTAAAACATGCTATTTGGTTGGAACTAGTTCACTACACAACATGCAGACAAGCCCCCGATCTTTAAAAATCAAGAGCTATCCTCGTAAGATCTCGTGTCGTTATCTTACTCTTACATTCACGTATATTTAATGATATCTTAAAACATCGCGTCATTTATCATATTTGGTTAAATTAACAACTCTTATTTTTTACCAAACACCATCCTATCAAGTAAGTGTATTAGTCCTTTTATTTAGTTGATTATATATTTCACTTTGGAATTTATTGAACACCTCAAATGTTTCATAGTTATGTTTATCAAATAAACATAACTATACCTACTAAAATTATCAATAAAGGTAATGAGGTATATTTGATCGGGTCTGGTGGTTAATCTAAACGGTCTATATACATAAGTGCATATAAGTTCTAACAGATTTTTACCCTGCTCACATTTGCCTATGAGTAACACTTTTGTCATGTTTCTTGATAAACAAGATTCATATTCATCATAAGACTTTCAGTAAAATGATTCCAAAATTCCACCTGCTTAGATTTTCGCAATGTGTTTCTTGTTTATGTAGCCAAGACATGTCAAACCATTTTGGGATTTAGTTGAATCAACATTAAAGAGTGAACTGTTGTTGCTTCTTATGCTTATACTAGCTTTATAAATGCCACCATGACAAGGGTTTACTTCAATGTTTTAAAAACCGGTTTTTTAATTAAACCGGTCGGCTGACGTTTTCCGATTCAACTGGTTCAACCGGATGGTCAAACCGGTTTTATATTTTTATATGTTTTTAATTATCCTGCATACATTGATTATAAAAATTGTCATTTTTTAGTATTACAAATGTAAATAGAATGCAACATATAAAAACAATCATTATAGAAGCCAAAATCAAACAAAAAAGCCCAAAACAAACACAAAAATCCAAGACTGTCCGGTTCAATCCGGTCCATTCCGGTTCCATTCAGCCGGTTGAACCGGTTTTTTACCAAAACCGGCCAGTTCAATCCGGTCAGGAAATCATTATAAAACCGGTCCAAATCGAACCGTCCTCACCTCAGGTTCCCGCTTCGACCGGTTCAACCGGCCGGTTCGAACCGGTTTTTAAAACACTGGTTTACTTTAAAATAAATAACATCATTTTTATAAATTGAAATAGAACCATTATCAAAACTAAAGTTAAAGTTATTTCTATATAAAATGTGAAATGAAATAACGTGTTATGCCATTTTGGCTAAGTGGTAGCAATTAACTAAAACCATAGACAAACCATAAGATAAATTAAGTTCATTGTCCATAATGCTTTCAACAATTACAACTTACTTATTGCTCATGATTTGATTCGGCTCCCTATGTGTCAACTTCCTATTGCCATTTAGTCCATACACACCATTACAAATGTGAGTACCACATATTGTGCCCAAAATCTAGTAGCTAAGAAATAGAAGTACTATGACGTTCAATCATAAATATATCTAAATTGCCAGACCCATTGGCTTTGAGCTTCTTTAGCTCCTCTAGATATTTCAGACAACTACACATCTATGGTCCATCTTCTTGTAGTGGAAACATATAACCTATTTAGGATTCTTCGATTGAGGTATCATAGAATTAGTATTTTCCTTACCTTTGATGTTAGGGTTAGAGTTAGAAGTACAAAATGTACCATTCCCCTTTCCTTTAAGAGGGTTTGACCTCTTAATTTTGACACCTCATTCATTAATGGCTAGTGTTTGGGGTAGTTGAGTTGGACTGTTTAGCTATGGCTATGTTAGACTCTACGGTCTTCAACATGCCATGAAAATTCATGATAGACATTTCCATGTTGTTCATATTAAAGTTTAGAATGATCTGACTATATGATTTACTATAAAAAATCACGACTAATTAAAAAGCCTAAAAACTAAAACTAGTCAATATGCAACGTCATTTTCAATACATGAACATTGACACTTCCTCATTGTTGCAGCTTGCATCCCATCAAGCATTCCACAGTCTAAAATCGCTTCTTCCTAGCTTGCTATTAGAACATGTACTTAAGTTGGTTGACTATGACAAATGCCTTTTTTTTTAAATTAACCATGTATATAAAATAAAATTTGATTAAATAAGTATTATTGAAAAATTAATGTTACAAAACTAATTTGTTTCTAAAAGCTTAACAATGAGAGATACCTAAGTTTCAAGAACCATTTGTTTAGGGTTGAAATAGAACCCTTTGAAAGACTATGTCAAAAAGTGATAAATTGAAAAGCTCGAGGGAGTAAACTGAAAACAACGAGTTACAGTTTACAGCATCTCGCGTCTCTTGAAAAACAGCGGTTGTCTAAGCCCTACACTTTCCGCCGTCGTGCAATCGTGAGTAGCTATCAACTCCGTTCACACTATCATACTCTGATCTCGCTCAACGAAAAGGTCGCCGGAGGAAGAAGAAATCGACATTAGGTACGTTTCCGATTCTCCTACTAATATTGAACCCACAGCATGAATCCTCGATAGCGTTTATCGTTTTCATTAATTCAGCTTATCGCGTCGTTATTTGTGATGTTCGGGAATGTAACCGTGCTCGACTCATGATACCTCTAACGATACACACTTCAATTGCTATACTTGTGTGATTACTGGCTACCTCGATAGATTTGTATAAACTGTAAACCCTAATGCAGCATTGTTTTCTGATAAATTTTAAAACAGAAGATAACATGGAAACCGCCATTGATGTGAAAGGCTCTACTGAAAACATAGAAGAAAAGACACTGTTAAAGAAGCAAGAGCATACGGAAAATGCCAATGGTAAGATGGATTCAGGTAACACAGGGGCAAAAAAGAGAAAGTTTCAGGAACTAAACAAAGCAAACGAGCCTACAAAAGCTGCCAATGAGAAGATGCCTACAAGTTTATCTACAAATCATAATAGGAATGTTTCATACAAGATCTTTAGATCATGTCACGTGAAGCCAACATTAGGTGAAATCTTGAATCCAGGATACTTAGAGAGGAAGGAAGCTGCCATTGCTGATAAGGATAAAAGAAAATTAGAAGCTAAAAAGAGGAGGCAATTAAGGAACGCGGAATTTTTGAACCAAATATCAGATTCATGGGAGATTAAAGAAACAGATATCAAAGAGACGATAAATGAAGCTGTTAAATCGAAAAAAAAACTTCTTATTTTTGATGTAAACGGGTTGCTTGCAGATATTGTGTCCCCACGCCCACAAGATGTAAAAGCAGATATATATATTCCAAAACGAGCTGGTAAGTAAGACTTGGTTTTTATTCGTCTAAACAATAACTTCAATAGCAATGTACTTTACTTTCACTACCAATATCGACAATGTACTTTGTTTTTTTTTTACTTATAAATTATAATAGCTACGTATTTATAATCTTTTAGCCATATTAGCAACATACTTACATCTTTAATGGATAATAGCAATATATAACCTAAAACTTGTAAAATTCTTATAAGTTTTGTGTTACAATTGCCTATATCGATAAAAAGAGTAAAGTATGTTGCTATTTTGTGCAATTATCTTTTTTTGTTATATAACCATGAATTGTTGTTTACGAATGCAGTATTCAAGAGACCTTTTTTGGAAGACTTTTTGCGGTTTTGTTTTAATAGATTTAAAGTTGCCATTTGGTCTTCAAGAACCACGATGGTTTTGGACCCAGTGGTTAACTTTCTATTTAGAGATTTGAAAAAGAACTTGCTTTTTATTTGGGTGAGTGTTTTTAGTTTTATTTATTGAATTTATAGCTATAATTTGATATGTATATTACTTTTTTAGTATAACTAATATTTTGCAACTTTGGTCCTAAAACTTTTTCTCTTGCATTTTGGTCCTTATTTGAGGTTCTTGTAATGTTTTTGGTCCCTTTCCCTAAATATAATAAGATTTTGCGATTTTGGTCCAAAAATATCGTCATTTTATTTGAACAGGACCAAAAACGTTACAAAAACCTCAAAATAAGGACCAAAGTTGAAAAAGAAGTTGCTTTTATTTGGGTGAGTGTTTTTAGTTTTATTTATTGAATTTATAGCTAATTCGACATTTATATTACTTTTCGAGTAAATTACATTTTTGGTTCCCGAGTATAACTAATTTTTTGCAACTTTGGTCCTAAACTTTTTCTCTTGCATTTTGGTCCTTATTTGAGGTTCTTGTAACGTTTTTGGTCCCTTGACAAGCAAAATGCCTATTTTGCTCCCTAAATATAAAAATATTTTGCGATTTTGGTCCTTATTTGAGGTTCTTGTAACGTTTTTGGTCCCTTGGCCAAATGCCTATTTTGCTCCCTAAATATAAAAATATTTTGCGATTTTGGTCCAAAGATATCGTCATTTTATTTGAACAGGACCAAAAACGTTCAAAATAAGGACCAAAGTTGCAAGAGAAAACTTTTAGGGACCAAAATTGAAAAAAATCAGATATGTGATAAGTCCTGAATTCGAGAACAGGAAAAACTCCAGAAAACCCTAAGGTTTAATTCTTATTAAACGATGTCTTCAAAACTAGAAACAATAATACTTATAAGGTTCTGTAAACTCAGATCCTAAATAATAGGAAAGATAAAAGGAAGGATAATATCTTATCCCCCAAGTAACAAATAAATACCAAAAATACCAAACTGGAATAAAATAATTTTATTTTCTCCTCCGATACACCTGGCCCCACCTGCTTGAACTTCCAGGCGTATCATCACTCCCCGCCCAATTTTGAACCTTGTCCTCAAGGTTGAAGTCAGGGAACTGGCCCTTCAAAACAGCAAACTCCTCCCATGTTGCTTCATACTCTGGCAGACCTTGCCAACGAATTAAAACTTCCCTGTCCCTGGCCCCCTCGCGAACACCCTCCACCGCCTCTGGCTGCAACAAAACCTCCATTTCTTCTGTCAAGGTAGCCGGTAAGTTGGGAGTAGCCACCCGATTACCGATAGCACGTTTAAGCTGAGACACATGAAAAACATTGTGGATTCGAGCTGTATCGGGCAGCAACAACCTGTATGCCACGAGTCCAATTTTTTCCAAGACTTCGAAAGGACCAAAGTATCGGGGTGCCAGCTTCTCGTTTACCCGTCTCGCCACAGTGCGCTGCCGGTAGGGCCGTAATTTTAAGTACACACGATCTCCCACAACAAAGTTCTCGTCCCGTCGATGCCCATCCGCATGCTTTTTCATTTGTTGTTGGGCTTTGAGCAAGTGTCCTTTCAGCTCATGCAACATCCGATCCCTTTCTTCCAAGTATTGCTCTACCGTACCCACCACCGTCTTCACCTTACCATAATAAACCAAGTGAGGCGGGTCCCGCCCATATAAGACCCGGAAAGGTGTTGTTTTCGCGGAGGTATGGAAGGAAGTGTTATACCAATATTCTGCCCACGGTAGCCAAGAAACCCATCGAGACGGTGATTCAGCCGTAAAACACCGGAGGTAAGTCTCCAAACACCGGTTCACCACTTCGGTTTGCCCATCGGTTTGCGGGTGGTAAGCCGTACTCCTCCGCAACTTAGTACCCATCATCCGGAAAAGCTCCTTCCAAAACTTGCTAAGAAACACCTTGTCCCGGTCCGATACAATGGACTCCGGCACCCCGTGAAGACGAACAATCTCCCGTAGAAACACATTCGCTACCGTGCTGGCCGTGTACGGGTGTTTGAGAGGCAGGAAATGGGCATACTTGCTCAAACGATCCACCACCACGAAAATGACGGTATTACCCTCCGATCTTGGCAAACCATCAATAAAGTCCATCGTGAGCTCCGACCAGACCGTCGACGGTAATTCAAGTGGCTGAAGCAACCCACTAGGTGACATAGTCGAATACTTATGCCTTTGGCATGTGTCACACTCCGCCACCCACCTAGCCACATCGCCCTTCATTCCCACCCAATAGACCTCTCTTGCAAGCCGCTGGTAAGTCTTTTGCACCCCAGAATGACCCCCGACAGTGCCTTCATGGAATTCCTTGCAAAGAACCGACACCCAACGCGACCCCTTCGGAACGACCAGCCGACCGTCAAACACAACCCGATCACGGCTGATCGAATACCCCACCGGAGCCAACCCATCCCGAACACGTTTTTTAATTGCCGCCATCTCCGGATCAGCGTCCAAATCTGACCACAGCTCTCCCCAATCCACACCACCAGTCGTAATCGCGGTCAATCCCACCTCTGGTTCGATACGCGACAGCGCATCCGCTGCCCGATTCTCGCAGCCCGGCTTATAAATAATATCAAAATTAAACCCCATAATTTTTGATAACCACTTTTGGTGATCTTCCGTAACCCCACGTTGTTCGAGTAAAAATTTTAGACTACGCTGATCGGTTCGAACAGTGAACTTACGACCCGATAAATACGACTTCCATTTTTGAATGGCCAGCACAATGGCCATGAGCTCACGCTCATAGACCGATTTCAGTCGGGCCCGAGCCCCCAGCACTTGACTGAAATAAGCCACCGGCCTCCCGTCTTGCATGAGAACCGCCCCCAGACCATACCCTGAGGCATCCGTTTCTAATACAAACTCCTTCGAAAAATCCGGAAGAGCTAAAACCGGGAGCTGAGTCATCGCTAGTTGCAATTTCTTAAACGCCTCGGTAGCCTCATCGTTCCACTTAAAGTTATCCTTCTTTAATTGTTCGGTTAAAGGCCATGAAATCTTCCCATAATCCTTAACAAACTTCCGGTAGTATCCCGTTAAACCCAGAAACCCACGCAACGCCTTCAAGGTTTTGGGCAGTGGCCATTGCAACATGGCAGAAACCTTGCTCGAATCAGCCGCAACCCCGTCTTTTGACACAATATGACCGAGGTACTCCACCTGTTTTTGATTGAAATAACATTTTTTTTTGTTTGCATAAAGACGATTTTGTTGCAAAACTCGAAGGACCGTCGAAAGATGATCCAGGTGTTCGTGCTCGGTTTTGCTGTACACTAGTATATCATCAAAAAATACCAGCACGAATTTACGTAAAAAAGGTCTAAATACCTTGTTCATAAGCGACTGAAAAGTAGCCGGGGCGTTAGTCAATCCAAACGGCATTACCAAGAACTCGTAGTGGCCCTCATGTGTCCGAAACGCGGTTTTCGGGATATCCTCCGTCTTCATGCGAATCTGATGGTACCCCGACTTAAGGTCCAATTTGGAGAAAACCGCCGCCCCGTGAAGCTCGTCCAACAACTCATCTATGACCGGAATCGGAAATTTGTCGAGTACCGTTGCTTTGTTGAGGGCCCGGTAGTCAACACAAAACCGCCAACTACCATCTTTTTTCTTGACTAGCAACACCGAGCTCGAAAACGGGCTAGTACTTGGCTGAATCACTCCCGCCTCTAACATTTCTTTCACTAACCTCTCAATTTCGTCTTTTTGCACATGTGGGTAGCGATACGGTCTGACACTGATCGGGCCCGTTCCCTCACGTAAATTAATGGCGTGTTCGTGGCTTCGTGGTGGTGGTAACCCCTCCGGCATGTTAAAAACCTCCCCGAAATTGTCCAATATGGCCTGGATAGTTTCCGCGTTCTGACCCAAATCGCCTCCGTCTTCGATAGTACCCACGTGGATGACGAATCCCTCACCCTCCTTTTGCAACAATTTTCCCAACGCCTTACACGACATAAGGGATTTGGAGAGGCTCGGGTCCCCGCGTATGGTGATCAATCGACTGTCAACCCAAAAACTCATCCACAACTCCCTCCAATTCGATGTGACATCACCCAACGTTTGCAACCAAGTGATGCCCAGAATCAGATCTGAACTTCCCAAATCCAAAGGAATAAAATCTTCCACCACGCTACACCCCTGCAAATCTAGAGTTACTGCCTTGCAAATACCCCGGGTCTTATCTTTCCTCCCGTTGCCCAATACGACCCCCACCGATCCCGTATCAGTAACCGATAACCCCAAAATCTCGATTACCCGGTTAGAGACGAATGAGTGGGTGGCTCCGCAGTCGATTAATACCACCACCGGGGCCCCCTGAATGTTTGCCCGTACCTTCATCGTGCGCGGAGGGGTAAGACCGGAAACAGAATTTAAGGACACTTCAATCGCCTCCAAATGCGGGTGGTCTCCATCGTCTTCTCCCTCCGTGGTGTCCTCTTCATCAACCAACAACACTTGCAACGCCTTGCTAGGGCAGCGGTGACCCGGAGAATATTTGCCATCACAACGAAAACAAATACCCTTAGCTTTTTTTTCTGCTAACTCGGTCGGTGTCAGTCTTTTGAAAGTACCACCCCCGTTGTTCGAGCTCGTCTTCTTTTCTGGTATAGTACCGGTCGGAGTGTGGGTGGCAATTGTCTTGGCGGCACCATTGTTGCTCCACCTATTCGTACCATACCCACCCGCCTTAACCTCTCCCTGCCCCTTGTTCTCGTCAATATTCAGGGCCATGCGGATGGCTTGTGACAACGATTCCGGTTCAGCAATTCGTACAGCGGAACGAACACTTGGCTTAAGGCCTTTTATAAAAGTACTTTCCTGGACAGATTCAGAGACACCACTTACTTGCCCGCGAAGCTTTCGAAACGATCCACATAATCTCTAACAGTGCCATCTTGTTGGAGAGCTAAGAATTGCTCCAGCCTACTACCTTCCCGAGATGATTGAAAACGATCTAACAGCTTGGTTTTGAACTTACTCCACGAGCTGAATGGTTTCTTGGAGTCTTGCCAACGATACCACGAGAGAGGTGGTCCCTCCAGACAAACCGCTACCACTTTAAGTCGTTCCTTCCGTTTGACCTCCTGGACCTCAAAGTACCTTTCGATACGGTAAACCCAGCCCTGCACGTCTTCCCCACTGAAAATCGGGATCTTCAGTTTTCGATACTCTTGCCCGGTACTCTTCTTTTTCTCTTTTTTTTTGAATTTCTTGGAGCCCTGTGAAACGTCCGAATCTTCACTGTCGCTGGTGGTGTCGCTCTGTGACTCTGCTGAAGAACTAACATCCCCTTTTCTATGTTTTTTGACCGGTTTTTTTATGGCCACGGACAAATCGGAAATAGCCCTAGTCAGCTCATCCATCTTTGTTGTTACCTCCTCTTTATGCGCCTCAGCCGCATCCAGGATCCGATTGACAGTGGTTTCCAAAGAGCCCAACCTTTCGGCATTGGTCCCTTTCCCTTCTAGCTTATCGGCCATCAGAACCGGAGCTCTGATACCAAGATGATAAGTCCTGAATTCGAGAACAGGAAAAACTCCAGAAAACCCTAAGGTTTAATTCTTATTAAACGATGTCTTCAAAACTAGAAACAATAATACTTATAAGGTTCTGTAAACTCAGATCCTAAATAATAGGAAAGATAAAAGGAAGGATAATATCTTATCCCCCAAGTAACAAATAAATACCAAAAATACCAAACTGGAATAAAATAATTTTATTTTCTCCTCCGATACACCTGGCCCCACCTGCTTGAACTTCCAGGCGTATCAATATGTTGAGGGACCATAAATGTAACTTACTCTTACTTTTTAGTAACATATTTTTATGTGGAAAATTTTCAGGATGCATCAAGATGCTCAAAAACAGGGAGTAAAACTATTGAAGATAAACACAAGCCCATGGTTTTTAAGGATTTGAGAAAACTTTGGAACAAAAATGGTCCTTGTGATGCTTGGCCCAAAGGAACTTTTGATGAATCAAATACATTGTTATTGGATGATTCTCCATATAAGGCGTTGTTAAATCCTGTAAGATTATTATTATTATTTTTTAAATCATAATTTCTTAATTTATATTTTGAATTAATCTTGCATTTTTTTATCTTGCAGAAGAACACAGCAATCTTTCCTCCATCTTACAGCTACATGAATAGGAATGAGGATGACTCTTTAGGTGAGATATGTTAGGGAGTGTTTGGTTCATGGGCGGAATTGGAATTCGTGATTCCATTCCGTGGTTTGTTTGGTTGCCAAATGAATGGATGGAATTAAATTCCGACTGATTTTCTTCAAATTCCATGTTTGATGGATTTTTACCGTTTCTAGGGCGGGTGGAAGGAATTCAGTTTTATTCTTACTTTTTTCTTATTAAAAACCAAAATACCCTTTAAAATAAATAAATATAAAAAGGTTAGGAGTAAATTACATATTTGGTCCCGAGTATAGTTGACTTTCGCAATTTTAGTCCCAAAAATTGTCTTGTAGTTTTAGTCCTTATTTGAGGTTTTTGTATCGTTTTTAGTCCTGTTCTAACTAGTATGGGTATAGTAAATTACATTTTTGGTCCCTGAGTATAGTTGATTATTTCAATTTGGTTCTTACATGTTTGGTCCATGTTTCAAGTAAAATGACTATTTTTGGTCCTTGAGCATAGCTGATTTTTTGCAACTTTGGCCCCAAGACTCTACTCATTTTATTTAAAACAGGGACCAAAAACGTTACAAAAAACCTCACTAAGGACCAAAGTTGCAAGATAAAACTTTTTTGGACCAAAATTGAAAAAATCAGCTATATCCAAGGACCAAAAATGTAAAATACTCTCATGACCTTTTTTTTTTTCTGATCAAAATTGCAAAAATCAGCTATACCTAGGGACCAAAAGCAGTCATGTTATTGGAACATGGATAAAAATTGTTACAAAAACCTCAAATAAGGACCAAAATTTTAAAAATCAACTATACTCAACAACAAAAATTGTAATTTACTCAAAATTCAATTATAAGTGAAAATTTGAACATTAAATAACTTCCATTTATTGAATTCGTTTAACAGAATATTGTTGAATTTTAACTAATATACTTTGGGAATGGTTTAGTATTATTGGTTTATGTATCAAAGTCAAAACTATTTTTAACAAAGTGAGACCAATTGAAAAGTATGTTGCTATCTTTATAACTTTATCCCTTTATTTTATGTTCTGTTTTGTAGGTCCTAATGGTGACTTGAGAAAATATCTTCAAGGTTTGGCGGCTAGTGATGATGTGAGGACTTATGTTGACCAACATCCATTTGGTCAAACTCCCATTGATGAAACACACCCTAGTTGGCCCTACTATGCACGTGTTCTCAAGGGTCAACAACCTAGTCAAGTTTTCAAGCTACCGGTAAAAGTCCGACTACCACAAACACAAAATGAAATTAACACATAATTTGTTGTAGTGAACAACGATAGTTCCTTCCTTTTGTGGTGAACTTGTGTAGTTCGTTTTGTATTGCATTAAGTGTTTGTACTTTGTACTGTATTCATCGTTGCTTCTTGCTTGTGTTGGAATGTTGCATCATGCATGAAATACTTGCACATTGCGAAAAACAATGTATGCTGTTGAAAATCTTAGGGGTTGTTTATTTTATTTTCCATTAAGTTGTGTATGTGTGTGTACGGAATAAGGGATTGAATGGGTAATGATGTATATATGGATTAACTGTTGGACGCCTAGAGGGTGGTGGAGTTAGAAGTACTATATATGGTGGTTGTGGTGGTGGTGGCGGACTGGCGGTGGTGGATGTGTTGATGCCCACTGATGGTGGCTAAATGGAGTTGCCGGTCTTCAGTAATAAGGGATGGTCACATGAAGGTTATAGTTTGATTTTAAATAATTTAATTATGTTAGAAACGGCTAGTTAGTGATCAGTAGCTAATAACACCTAGTTAGTAGGGCTAGGGGTGAGCAGCGGAACATGGTACCCGCATTTGGAATCGGAACCGCCTTAAGCGGTTCCGGTTCTTAAAATGATGGAACCGCTCTAAGCGGTTCCGGTTCCAGTTCTCATTTTTTTGGAACGGGTACCCTGTATTTAAAAAAATTATATATATATAGTCCGGATCCGGTGAGTACTCTTTTTTCGGTGAGGACTCGCGAGAACTCCTTAAAAAAATTGAAAAAAAAATATAAATAATAAAATGGATCATAGTACTATATCGGAGAAAAAAAAGATTCAAAAAAACTTTTGGATCATTATTTTTTTTATAATGAAATAATGATCCAAAATAAAAACAGAAAAATTGGATCATTGCGTTTTTCAATGATCTAAATTTTTTTTTTTCAAATTTTTTTGATAATGATATAGTACTATTCTCGATTTTATGATTTGTATTTTTTTAATATTTTTTTTCAATTTTTTTAAGGTGTCCTCGCGAGTCCTTATCGAAAAAAGAGTCCTCACCCGATCATATATATATATATATATATATATATATATATATATATATATATATATATATATATATATATATATATATATATATACAAATACATTTTCTAAATAATGTGTGATTATAGGATTAATTCTAGACCAATCATTTGATAGGGGCAATTTGGGAATTCAATCAATCCCTAAAAATACGGTAACAAATCTTCGAGCGTGCCCTAACTCAAAATTACATCTCCGAAATCAAACATTGAAATCGCAACTGATGGAGGCGGAGGCAGCGGATATCGGCGGTGGTCGGTGATGGTGGCGGAGGCAGCGGAGATCGGCGGTGGTCGGTGATGGAGGCGGAGGCGGCGGAGATCGGCAATCACCGTTGTATCCCCTAAAAAATCAACGACAGCCTTCGCCAAGAAGAATATCGAGAATGAACATTATCTGCGCCTTTTTCTTCGCCGTCGTCAACCTTTCGTAAAAAAATTGATCACTGCTTAAAGGCATTCTCAGAGAATGGACATGCGTATAATAGTTTACAGGGCATGCGCATCACAGTTTTCAAAGGCAATGCATTCTCAGAGAATGAGGCATGTGTATAAATTTTTTTTTTTTGAGAATGAGGCATTCTTAGATAATATGAGACATTTCTTTCCCGTATTCCCTTTTCTCTTTTTTCCTGCTTTTTTGTTTTAGTTCGCGTATCTTAGTGTTTGCATTCTCGGAGAATGAACGTGTAAAATTCATTCTTGAAGAATGGTTTTCTGGGTTAGGAGTTTTGCCACATGTAAAATTCATTCTTGAAGAATGGCATTCTACTTTCTTAATGGATTTTCTGTACGTTATGGTTTTCTGCACTATTTTGGTTTTGACCATTCTCAGAGAATGGTTTTCTGCACTATTTTGGTTTTGTTGCAAGAATGCAGGTTCGGAATAGTTGATTTCTTGCTCGTTGAATCGCAACTGTAAACTATGCTCTGATGTTTGATTCTGTAGAATTTCAAAACCGATGATATCGTGTGCATGATTGTAGCATGCGTATCGTATATTCAGTTGTTGAAGGGAATTGGGGATTTTTAGTCTTTTACCCTTAATCGGGGTTTTGCATTTAAAAACACGTGTATTATTACGCTTTTAATTAAAAAAACAGAAATTTTAACAGCCATGGCTTTTATTGATCCAATAGTCCACATTGAGTCCTACATTAACACAATATTTAAGAATTTCATTTAATACTATATATATATATATATATATATATATATATATATATATATATATATATATATATATATATATATATATATATATATATCTCTCTCTCTCTCTCTCTCTCTATATATATATATATATATATATATATATATATATATATATATATATATATATATATATATATATATATATATATATATATATATATTAAAAATTAGATTAGGTGAGCATAATATAATATTTATTATAGGATCTTAATCATTCTTATATTTACAAATCAAAATCAATCTACCATTTGCCGTTTATAACTTATATTGTAACTAACTATATTTACTTTATCATGTATAACTTTTTATAAATATTATTGAATTACATTTACTTTGTAATTTGTAAATTGTATCGTAATGAACTAATCCTATTAGTTAGCTTTTGTTTCTATAGATAGTATTTCTTTTTGTAACGACGAAATTAAAAAAAAGTTGACGTAACAGGGTACCCTGTTTCGGAATCGGAACCAGAACCGCCGGTTCCAGTTCTAGTTCCTAAAATTTAAGAACCGCTTAGACCGGTTCCGGTTTCAGTTCCAACTTTTCAGGAACCACCGGTTCCGGTTCCAGCCAAATTAGGCGGGTACCCGCCTATGCTCACCCCTAAGTAGGGCTAATCCCACATTGACATCATATAATCATCACATGGCAAGTTGCAACCGGAAAACAGAATGAAACATGCTCGAATAGAAAGATCATGATAATTTCAAGAATTTAAAGTTTTTTAGCACAATTTAATATCCAACTAGTGGGAGCCCGTGCTCCGCACGGGTTCAGGATTGTTTTTGCAGGTGTTTGTTGTGTGTATTTAATTTGGTTCTTTTTGTTCGAGGTTGAATAGGGACAAAATGTGAGAAATCTTTCAATAGAAAACATTTTGGAAGGTGCAATGGTGTAGTAGTAAAAAAATGAAAGTAGGATGCTATGATACACAAAAAAATGAAAGCACATTGGTATTTCTTGCAAATTAATATGTAACACTATGTAACTGTGTCAAATTGAAGAACACGAAGAGACTGGTAACATAGCCAAAAGTGCAAAAGGCGCATGGTCATCCATGTTGATGCTAAAACCGGATATGATCTCACAACACCACGTGTAGACTGCAATAAGTTTATAAAGTTAAATCACACTTCAAAGGTTAAAACTTTAAATGCAAGAAATAACAACGTGCTTTTATTTATTTGTTTATTATAGCATTCCACTTATATATTTTTTATAACTAACAACGTGATTCAAATATAAACTAATTTTTGCTGCTGTAATTGGGTAGATTGATCAAATATAATGTCCGAATATGAAAAAAGTTGAAAGTATAATGTCTAATGTGTTAATAAAAAACGGTTGAAAATATAATGTTATAACAGAAATTAAATAGCACCATGACATAGCAGGACGAATATGCCAAGACCAAGTCCAAGGAGTTGTGCAGATACTTCCCAAACTTCCTCCTGAAATTTATTTTATTAAGAAAAATTCATGTAATTCGCTGAAAGTGTTATGCAGATTGAAATAATGAAGATAATACTTAATAGCATTAAAAACCGAAAGCTGGAGTCCTTATTTCTTCAAAAGGGAAAATACAAGAAATAACAACGTAGTTTTTCTTTTCTACCGATATGAGCAATATACTGTAATTTTACGAATAGCAAGATAGTTACCATTTTTAACAAAAAGTACCCATTTTAGGAAAATTTCCAGGCAAAATTACCTACTCGTCCATAACTAATTCCCATTATTTGCTTTAAACTTTAATCTTTAAATGTGCATAAATACTCAGGTGCTAGAGTGCTACTAATGTGATAAGGTACCTTTTGCTTAATTTTTGATGTAAATACAGGCAAGTACTTCTTGTCTTGTTGACAGAAAAGAAAGATAAAAACAAAATAATAATAATAATGGGATCAAATGGCACCAAAAGCTACATGCAAAAGCAACAATTTTTCCTCTACTTTTGTAATTTTTTATGCATATTTTGATTCTGACTAATAGTCAAATGGTGCCATTAAACATTGTGTCATGTTATATTTTGGAGAAAATAGAGTAGAAACATATTATTAACATTCTATTAGAATTTATACTATTGCTGTCACTTCACCAAGATTCCCAGAAATAGCAAAATGATTTCAAATCACCCGAAATGAAAGGTCTTTTAGCCCCCTTGCTACAGCCTATTCAACTTATCAATCACAGCAACTTCTAAAATTTTGAAAGACAAAACAGTGAGGATGAAATTTGTTGCACTTTTATGGTTTTGTCTTTTCTATATTTAAATTGTATATTAAGTTCCATAAGTTGCAGATTGTATGAAAAAAAGAAGAGGAATTAAGCACCTTAGCGAGATTCCATAAAGATGCCAGTGGCAGGAAATATGCAGGATAGAGAGGTGTAGTCAGATCAAAGATGCTGCATCATATTAAAACACAAAAAAATTATATAATTTATAAATAAAACTTGGGTATTCTATGTCGAAATAACTCAAGAATTCAAAAACCCATTTTTCTTGAGATTAATAATATGGGGGTTTTTGAAATAATTTGCAAAATAAACGCTTGGTTACCTTCTTCTAGCGGCACAACAGATTGAGCAAATCGAAGCAACGTTGTGCATTATCATCGCTTCCGCCACACGTATTGCCCTTTGTGATCCCGTCACCGTCACTTTCCTGCCAAAAATCAAATATAATTCGAACGGGAAAAAAAGAAACGATGCTGCTTTTGGGAAATCAAACATTTAAAAAATAAAGTTGCATACCTATCACATGTCCCTGATATGAAATCGCCTCTTTCAGAAATCTGGATTCTTGCTCCACTGATCTGACTAATTTCCATTATATTTCTACCATCACGACCTACAACAATCCCTATGTTCTCGTCTGCAACACCTAGATTAACTGAATTACTCATGTCTTCCTACAAAATGAAACCATGATTTTTTTGGTAAATTCAACTAAACTATAAAAATTAAATAGAAATTTATTAACAGAAAGTATAAAAGTACAAGTTATTGGGAGGTTAATAACCTTATTGTTCTGAAACCGGTTGTTCTGGAACTTCCCAACAGCCCCATGTGGTCCGTAGTTGGGGGCATTGTAAGGTGCTATGCAACAAACAAACAGAAACAAAATAAGCATGTTAAATTTTATTAACATAAAGTTATGGGGTAAATTGCAGGAAATAGCAACCTAGTTTTCTTCTTTTACATATATGGGCAATATACTTTAGTTAACATGTTTACAAATTTCTTCTACTGGTTATAGCAATATTTAACCCGAAGAAACTGTAAGAGGTTATCATCTGATTATTTTGATCACGTGGCAACGTATTAATGAGGATGTGGCAATATAAATGCCAAATAAGCATTCAACAAATTCCAAGTAACAAATAAGAATCAACAAAGTAGTAGGGATTAGAACCCTAAACCTCCATGCAAAGTGTATGGCTTACCAATTAGGCAATGTGCTCTTTTGAGTCTTTAGGTTGACCTTCCCCATATTCAGATCTCTTTTCAGAAACGGGAGTTCTTTTCAACAGCTTGAAATATGTTCAAACCCCATTTTTGATAGGTATTATTGCCAGTCAAAAGCCAGAGATAAAACAGGGATTGAACTGTTTCTGGTCTCAATATGTTCGATGATGTACCCACAATGATGTCCTACAATAGTATTATTCATAACATTACACAAAGTCAAACAAAAATTCTCCTAAAAAATTCACTAATCATGTAACTAACCTGTCCTGAATGAAAGAAATAATTTTCTCCAGCGAACTTGGTTGGTGTCGACTGATAAAAGTTGTAGCATGTCCAAGCAAGCTACATTTACGACCCAAAATTGCATATTTCATATTGAACACATTAATGTATCTTTAAAACTTATAATTATTGTACAACTTACCTCTTCTGCAAAATTTAAGAATTTTGTAGAATCAGTAGGACCATAACCAGATGAACCTAAGGCTATCATTCCTGGTGCGAAGCATGCTAATTCATCCATCTGCAAACACAAGAAGAATGTACTGTTTTTAGAATTATTATAAACTTACTGGATTTTAATGAGATTTTGGTACCTTCTGAATTAAAGAATTTGCTATCTCCTCGGAACTGTATGTAAAACATGATGTTGCGGTTCGGCGAACCAAGCTCAGTAGACCTTTCATTGATGTCTCCCACATTTCCCTATTTTAATAAAGTTTCTATGAGAAAGCTGGAAGCTAAAATTAATTTTCAATTACCCAAAAAATAGTAAAAATATTTCACCTATAAAGCTTCACTTCTGTTGTTTTGTTTCCTTGTATCCAAACTTTACATAAATACTCAGAGAAACTGCATCCAAATTTGCATTTGATATTTCAAATCAAACCATTGATAGAATAATATAGTTTTTTTCTGTAGAAAAAGAATCTAAAGAAAATTTAGTACCTGTCCCTCATGGCCCCAAAAGTAATGGTGGAATGTGATGTTGTTCCTCTGTGGGGGTTTATATAAATGGGGAGTAATCCATCAGCAGGAAAAGTCTTATTTAGCTCTAGAATAACATTTTCTACCTAAAAATAACAATTTAAAATATTAAGTTTTGTCAAATATCTTCATACAGGACACTATGAGGTGAAAGGTTTTCCGCAACCATGAACTAAATAACCTAAGTTCACATGCAACCTAGAAAAGATCTATGTTTTCTTACTTTGAACATGTAACTAATTCCTAAAGGCCAAACAAAAATTAACTAAAAGAATAAATCAGAAAACTAACCTTTAGTTTTAATCTTGAAGCTAAGCAGCACAAGTGTCCTGCCTCAAATGAGATCACACCCAGGGAGCCAGAGGAAAGGACCGAAAATTCCAGAGAGAATAATAGAATGAGCAACTGATAATGAGGTCTAGGGTTCCCTATTTATAGGGAACCAAGTGGCAAAGCTAGAAACCCTAGCCGCAGCCCATTTTCCGGATTATCTGTACGCGCGCCGCGCGCCACAATTCAACTATTGAATTCGTACGAATATGTACGCGCGTCGCGGCCTTTACATTGGCGCGCTGCGCGCCGTAATTCAACTATTGAATTTGTACGACTTTAATCCCTGACCTCCTGATTAATCTAATTAATGCCACAGAAATCAATCCAATCAATTTCTGATTAATTATTAATCAATCAATATAGTTTCTAATTAATATATTATCACTTTAATATATTAACAAACCATATCTTTTATTTCTATTGATTTATTAATCCCATAATAAATCAACCTTTCTCTCTGCCGAACTTTCTACCAAACCTCCAGCTATGAGGGCAACCCAAATGGACTTTGCTTCTATTAATTAGGTAAATACAAATTATTAGTCATGGCTTAGACACCTAATCCAACAGTCTCCCACTTGGATAAGTCTATGACTATAATCACCAATTTAACCTCTGATTAATCAGCAACCTGCAGCTTCCTAGAAACTGCTGCCGAACTCTGACCTAGTCAGTTCTGTCCATAGATAAGTGATCAGATGATCCTCCGTCCAACAAGATATTTTCAGACATGAGACATGGATTGAGATCAATCTCTGTCTGACACACTGTTTCCCGATTTCCGATTTTGCTTATGACTTTTAGACTTCTAATTGAACGAATCAATTCAGTCCTGGCTGGCCAGCGCTTCAGTCAACTTCAAAATCATCGAGTGGCCAACAGATATCTGTTTCCCGTCTGGGTCAAGGGACGAATAAGCTTCGACTAATATGTTATATCTTTTACCCGACAAATCACTCACAACAGCACGTTTTATAACACCGAGTTACCGATGCGGTTTCGTACTATCAATGAACAACCGCCTTGCAAATTATAACCCATATCTCTCCACTTTAAGACCATAAGATATTATCGTCTCAACATTGCTCGTGATATAATCCATGAAGCAATCCATTGAGCGCGGGTTTATCCAATACTCAAATCTCCATTTCCAAGTACTCATGAACGTTGCAGCAATCTTATTGCTATGTCTAACTCCTTAGACAATCTACAAACCAATTCATGACAGTCTTCCTTCATACTTACTCCCTAAGAGTATGAACGACTGTGGATATTTGAATAATCCAATTATTCAGGAAGTAAACATGCAAAAGTGAAACATAAAATCTGACTGGCAGCTACTCCTGCTAATTACCAAGTCTCCACAAGGTAATCACCAAGTCGGATTTATCATAACTATTATCGGTTTCTTATTCTCTTTTAAACTTTCAATTCAAGCCTTTTATATCTATGTCTATGACCTTTTTCACTCTTTCTATGTATCCAAGTGGCTAACACTTATACACTTTATTGCAGATGATCCTATCAGATATTCTTCCGATGATATCTCAATTTTGTCATTTTGTCATTCTCTCTCACAACTCCATTCCGGTGATGTGTACCGTGACTGCCCATGGTTCTCGGGTCTTTAGTCTACATGACTATACCCTAAGACAATTTCGAGGTGTCATGATGTGCCGGTGAACCACACGCGCTCCATCAGAAACCAACGAAATTCTTTAACCATGAAGTCCTACAGTACCACGTTCTGGTGTAAACAATTACCGATTTGAAAACCCTTTCAAATCAATCACCCTAATCATTTCCCAATGATTTCTCACGTCTGTTCAAAAATCCATTCAGTATTCTCAGCCAGGCAATATCCTGAATCCAACTTACAATGCTCTAAGCATTAAGTCATCAGGATATGTTCATAACACTTCTGATTTGTCCAAGAGGCTCGAGGAACCTGATGTAATCTCATTCCAAGCCCTTTCGGAATCCTAAGATTACCAATAATCCTTGTGTCATGATTTCCGGAAACCATTTCCTTTCAGGGACTCTTTCTTATGCATCTTGAATCCCATCAAGATCATGTTCTCAACGGCTAAGTCAATACTGTCAGTCTCATCTATCTGATAGATGTCTATGAACTACGTAAGCATGCTGCACCTTCTTTGTTTCTTTCATGCCAATTCATTACACTTTGCAATGACAGGAAACTCCATTCCTGGGGTTATGCATCTTGAATCTCATCAAGATCATATTGGCAGAATTCTGATCTATCTAATAGATGTTCACAACCACCTGAGTATGTTGTATCTCTTAAAGTCTTTCATAGCGAACCGTTTCTTAACACCAAGTCATTACACTTTGTAATGATAAGCGACGTTTCCTAGAGCCAGTATGTAACCCACATACAATGATAGCAGATAACAACGATACTCCCACTGGCTTTGACACCGTTATATGACTCTTTCAGACTATTCACAAAATCCAGAACTTATGGCACATTTTGCGAAACCGAAATCCAAACCTTTCCGACATATTAAAGGAAATCTTTCAGGCTATTCACAAAATCCAAACCTTTTGGCCTATTTTGAGAATCCGAATGTCCTTTCTTGCGAGATTCCCATGGGACGAATCCCGAGGCCGTGTACCTTTTGTAATGGCATGCTCTATGTGAGTCCATATTAGTGTGCCGGTAAACCACACACGCTCCACTAACGACTCACACTATGCCACGCAGAATCCTCTCGGATTACATCTTCTATTGAGAGTGCTTCTCTCAGAATCAATTGCTTGACTCTAAGTGATGACTCATTCAACCAGATGTTCTGTAAGTACATTTCTATGTTCCCTTCTTTTGATGATTCAATTACTCCCACTGGTTCCTAGACCAGTTGTAAAGATCAATCAAACTGTCACATAGACTGTGTCTCGCGGTAAGGTTCTCTTATTTGGCAGCAACTGGGCTCACCAATGCTTCCAGCAGTCGGATTACTTATCCGTACCATCTTTAGTGTTTTACCACTACTCGGTATATCACCCAAATCATAACTCCTTATGACAGTGACAATAACTACTGGTCAAGCGAAGAGAGGGTATGTCAGGTTTAACAGGAATCTAATTCCTGGTCAAGTCCCAGTGGTGACTAAAGGTTCTTTCACTTGGCTAATTCCTGAACTCGTTCAGAATTATTCTTACTCCCACTGTTTCCTTAGAACTTGAGTTCTTTCTAAAAGTACTCTTCTTTCAAAGGATAACCGGAGTGGCCAATGAAACGACATCGCTGATCAGTTTCAGGCTTGTCATGAGATTCAGACGAATGCTACATGACCCTGGACTTTCTATGTACTAGTGGGACGATCCCAGCTTTACATTTCAGACAGTGTCAACATAACCTACTTAGTCTAAGATGTGGTCGGAATATGGCTTCTGCGGTCTGACTGGTTGAATATTCAATTCATTGAAATATTAGTCGGAAATGTATCCAGTGTATCTTATACATCGAGGATCAAAACTATTTCGATCAATGCTCCATCATCTTCCCTAAGACACATTATAACCATTAGTGTTCTTGGAAGAGGATAAACTGTGAAACATTTTCTCAGTCTATGTTGTCACTCAGGTTCTGTTGATCTTATACTTCCTTTGAAATCCTTGAACACTTCAAGGTTCCAATCAATCGCTTATTCCGATAAACGAAGCCATATTTGTCAAACCATTTGACAAATATCATGAAGCATAACTAATCGTGTTATGTTCGAAGATTCGAGCAATACACAGTAACTTATGTGTCTGTTGCTCAAAATCTTAATACCTTTACAGTTCCATGTAAATTTATGACTTTGTTAATATTGTTCAAGACATGCAATCATCACCTGACTCCAAGTCAACTGATTCCAAAATCCTATCCATTGGATCTTTGGGCGATTCCTTTCTTGCCACAATTAATTTTATTAAGCATTCAATTCATCATGTGACTCTAAGTCAAATGACTCCAAAGTCCTGTCCAACTGGACCTTTGGTTGAAGTGATTCTCATAAAATTCACTTTAACAATCATAAAGAACACAATTTACAAATCCAATCCCATTGGATGTATCAACATTCAAGTTATTACCATTTACGTCATCAACACATTCACACAACATTTCGAGGACAATTAAAACAACCATTTTTAAAAAAAATATTTCATTAAACCAGAATTATCCTGAGAACAATGTACAATGTGAATCTATGTTAAATGTATCTATAAACAAATAACAAGAACAAATATCTAGCTTAACTCAAAAAACCGCACGAGCTCCAGATCCAATCCGAATATGCTCCTGTGCGACACCATCCCGCATCCTCCAGAGTTCGTGCATACAGAGCAAATGTGTGAAACACATCCTGTATCAAGGAAATGAGGATCAGGTGTTCTGAATTCTAAGATATTTATGAGTTTACCAAACGGTTTGGCTTTGGAGCATTTTTCCAATCTTTCTGTGACTGTGTCCCACCTTATGGATTCCCAGTTTGAAACATCGAACAATCGGTCCAGACGATCTGGATCATTTCTTGATGCACCTTAATACTGGACTCAATCCTGAAGCAGCTGAATTAATGGAACTATGCTTCTCCATGAACGATTCATACAGAGTCGACATTGAATGCACTTCCACGATTGTCTTATCCGGCTACCCTTTCTGTTCATCTGGATGAACAGATCAGCGAGTTGAGCTAATGCTTAACTCCCGATCCTAAAGGGAAACCAGTTTTATACTGTTCGCCTATGTATCCCTCAATCTCGGGAACACGCAAACCGGTGCTACTTCTTTCTAGCTTGCAACTTCAAGCTCTTTGAAGGTCCTAGTTCGTTCCCTTTATTCAACCAGTTCACGGAACCTTTCCTGAACTAGCTGTGCTAACTTATCAGACCCCAGGAATTCTAAATCCCTGCGGAACTCGGGGTTAATGATCAATAGCATAAGGCACCGAACTTCCTTGGACTCAATAGTCAAGGAGTCATGCTCATCACAAGCTACTGTGTGATGCCATGTTTGTGAGCGGACACTCAGTCGGATATGGTTTGCCAGCAAAACTAAGAACTATTCTCTAATTGCAAAACCATATCACATAGTTCAGGCCAGTCAGCCTTACCATACTAAACAGGTGCTTTCTGAAGCTCTCAGAAATGGGTGAAGGAGGGGAAGGAAGAGAATGACACTTTCTTCAGACATATATAAAATTTGAATTTATTCGTTTAATTAATCCTTTTAAATAATTACCCAATATATATTATTTAACAAGGCTAGGATCCAAAATACCCCAACTATGCTGTGAAGAGGGATGCCGTAGTCATAACACAGTGGTCATTAAGGTAGATAACTTTTATCAATTTCAGTCTTATGAAATTCCTAGATCTGTGAGATTCATTGAACTGTTCAATGGCATGTTTAATCTCGGATATGCCCCACCGTTTGTGACTGGGATGCCGAGGATCACAAACCGGGTGTGAATAACCATGCAAATTAGCTTGGTACTCTCGGGGTCCATTATCATCTCAAATTGATGTGCCGGTTAACCACACACGCTCCATCAACAATGATAACACCCGAGAAATCCATTGCCACTCTTTATGAACCCCCATTGGTGTGCCAGTAACCCACACACGCTCCACCAACATTTCATAAAGTGCAATGTGCAATTTCATGGGTTAGCATCAAATTCACATTTTTTTAAAGTAACTAGATTGGGAATTCTTGTACGGGTTCTAGTACTTTGATCATTATACTTTTAATGATTAAGCGGTCCTATCAAAACTGTTCGGCTAACGACCCTCCACTGATCAGGCGAGCGGTGGGCGAGACTGTTCACCCATTAGACTACCATTTTATAGGCAGCCTCCTTATACCCACTTTATAGACCAGCTTCGTGAATGAGGCCTACTAATGATTTGACTAACCAATTTATCTTATACATATAGTATTAACCTTTAATAATACATATATAAGATGTATTTTAAATCCTTTTAAAATATTCCTGGTTTATCTTTTAATTTCCTGAAATTTAACTATTAAATTTCAAATTAAATTAAACCTTTAATTTGATTTAATTTATCTTTTAATTAAACTATTAATTAAATTAATTAAATCTAGATATTTTAAACCTTTTAAAATATTTTAGGATTTATCCTTTAATTTTCGAAATTTAACCATTAAATCAAAATTAAATTAAATCCCTTGAATTATCTTTTTAATTAAACAATTAATTAAATTAATTCAAAAGTAGATAGGTTTTTCCAAATTAATCAAATCAATTTAAACCTATCTTAAACCCCTAATTATCGAATTCAAACAAACTGGGTTTAAGGCTATCCAATTAATTAACCAATTAAAGTTACCAAAAATAGAAAACCTCCTAAAACCCTAATGCCAATTTTCGAAAATTACCAGGGGAAGGAATAGGGTTTCTAAACAAAACCCTAAAACGATTCAGGCCCAAAAAAAGAATTTATAAACTTTAAACCCTAATTTTAGGAAAACTATTACAGCAATTCAATAAGAAAACAACCAAATGCTCTGATACCACTGAAAGGTTTTCCGCAACCATGAACTAAATAACCTAAGTTCACATGCAACCTAGAAAAGATCTATGTTTTCTTTCTTTGAACATGTAACTAATTCCTAAAGGCCAAACAAAAATTAACTAAAAGAATAAATCAGAAAACTAACCTTTAGTTTTAATCTTGAAGCTAAGCAGCACAAGTGTCCTGCCTCAAATGAGATCACACCCAGGGAGCCAGAGGAAAGGACCGAAAATTCCAGAGAGAATAATAGAATGAGCAACTGATAATGAGGTCTAGGGTTCCCTATTTATAGGGAACCAAGTGGCAAAGCTAGAAACCCTAGCCGCAGCCCATTTTCCGGATTATCTGTACGCGCGCCGCGGCCAGATCGTTTGCGCGCCGCGTGCCGCAATTCAACTATTGAATTCGTACGAATATGTACGCGCGTCGCGGCCTTTACATTGGCGCGCCGCAATTCAACTATTGAATTTGTACGACTTTAATCCCTGACCTCCTGATTAATCTAATTAATGCCACAGAAATCAATCCAATCAATTTCTGATTAATTATTAATCAATCAATATAGTTTCTAATTAATATATTATCACTTTAATATATTAACAAACCATATCTTTTATTTCTATTGATTTATTAATCCCATAATAAATCAACCTTTCTCTCTGCCGAACTTTCTACCAAACCTCCAGCTATGAGGGCAACCCAAATGGACTTTGCTTCTATTAATTAGGTAAATACAAATTATTAGTCATGGCTTAGACACCTAATCCAACATGAGGAACATACCTTTTGCTGATACTTTAAATCTCCAGTCCTTTGACTTAGTGCAATAAACTCCAGTTGGTCTGTCCTAGAATCTGCCAAGTTACTATCACGCTGAAAACAAAAGAAAATATAATAAAATAAAAAAAGACGATTCAATTATATTTTCTGGAAAGTAATCTAAGGTCAAAGTTTAGAACTTATCCAAGTCCAACCAGGGTTGTGCATTACCATGAGCCAAGTTGATAATATTGTAAGGGATACCAGAAGGAGCTCTTAATCATTTTGTCCAACATAGGGTGTACACGAATTACAACATAACAGAAGAGAAAGGGGAAAAATAAAATTACATGTGCATTCAAGCAGATGAAACAAAAAAACAAACGGGTAATCAAAACCTGCAAAAAAAGTTTTAATCAGTGTAAAAATACGGAACACAATAATTTTTTTATGACCTAACTTAACAGTTTTAAAATTAGTAGAGGGATAGTGAAAGTTACCTCTACATTTATCGTAAGAAACTCCATACGTTGTCTAACGTCAGTAGCCACATCAACAAATTATAGCAATAAAGAGGACATGTAAGAATTTTACATTAGCATTTTCACAAATAGTTGGAATGCATTCAGATAAAAGCTCACCTGTCAACTACTCAACTATTATTATTGCCATTCTCTACTATGTTTCTTGAATTGAAAACTGGAAAATATATACCGTTGTTTCAGCTATCTAACAAAGCAAACCAAAAAAAAAGTCATATTAAAAAAAACAACTTCATTTTCAAGATACGATTTCTCAGCAAACAATTTCCCTAGTTAACTGCAGCCTATTATTCAATTTCCTTCTCATATAACACAATGTCTCACCAGAAGGAAGTGAACTTTGTAATGCTTTATCATTAGCCAAACAATCAGATGCCAATAAAACTAATTTTTTTCTCGTCTTTTTCTTCCATCTTTCGATGGTTTCTCTCTTGTACAACTTCATATTTATCGGCTATCTTGGAGAGCTCTCCCTTTCTGTTGCTTCAATGGCTTCCTCTTTTGCTGTCGTCACCGGTTGCCCTGCATCTGTAATTTTGGCCACATTTTCCATATAACTTTAGAAGCCTACATAGAATAACAAATAAAATCAAAGAGGGGGTATAAGTGTTGATACTGGATAGTGAATACGAATGAAAGAATGAAAATCATTCATCTTACAGTAACCTGGCAGATGAAACCAAAACATAAAAGATCATCAGTACCCTTGTCACTTAAAAATTGCCCTAATCGCTTTGGTTCACAAGCCGAGCTGCAATTCGACCTTTGTCACTGAAATTGATGAAGAGAAAGAGAATTTTGAGAAAATTGAGTTCACCTTTAGAGTTAGTTTCCATGGCGGAACGGAGACGCTGATAGTCAAACTCCCAAACCCTAATTTTGGGTCCGGCGTCTGGAATCAGGCGGTCCAACGATGGCCACAGCAGCCGTCGACAGAGGAGCAAGAAGTCTTACGCTTCATCCCCTTCATCGACATCATCTCTCTCTGTCTCGATGGCGTAAAGATCGACTGTGTTCCCGTTTTCGCGTGAGGTATCGGAATAACGACCGGCGATGAGAGTGGAGAGGAAGATGGTGGAAGACGCAAAGTCCAGGAAGGTTAGAGAAATCGAGAAACATCGACATAAGGATCGGTAACCCAAAGAAAGCCGATCCGAAATCCGGATCCGAGCCAACCCACGTTACATAACCCGAACCAAAAAAATCGTACACTACTTTTGCCAAAATTACGCAAAATAATTAATAGATAAATGACCATATAATAACAAAATGTATAATTTTATGACTAATTTTATCAATAATGTTTTGATCCATCACTTACTAGTTTTTATCAATAACTTTTTACGTCGTCTCAAGAAAAAAACAAAAAAAGTTCACATAGAGTGCATGTTAGCAACACAAAATGACAAAACAGTTGGCCAATGTGAATGCCCATAGGCAATTTTGATGACACGTAGCAAGAAAAGCCATTTTACTCGCAATAGTAGGTCATGTTGGAAAAATAAAAATAAGAATTGTGGTTTAAGTTGGTTGTTATTTAATGAAACCCTATGAAAAGAAAAATTGACAAATATGTTTTTCTAAAATAAACATACACTGAAAATATTTTATTATATAATTTATTCTATATTTTCAGTTAAGTAGAGTGATTTGATGGGCTCCAAAATTAGATAGCAAATTGGGTTATTTGAGGACATGCTAGAAAGGATAGGATGTGGTAATGGTTGTGTACTTGTGTATGATAAGGGAATTATTAGGGCACAAGTTGTTTTTAATCTTGAACTTGAAGCCAAATTTCTGTGAAGGATAATTGCATACAAGAATATAATGTATTTCAGGTCAAATTTATGTTAGACGGTTTATTTTCTTGCATAAAATAGCAACACATTTTCAAATTTTATTAATTTTACTACCAAGTTTTATTTATTAATGCAAAGGAAAACCCTTTTCGTATGATGTGACTATTCTACAACAATTATAGCCTAGCAAATCACCATCAATGGACAAGAATATAAGCCATATTTTGTAAAATTGACGAAATGATATTCCCTAAAATGAATAAAAATTAAAATTTGTTGCTTTTTGTATGTTGTTATTCTATGTATTTAATCCTCTCCAATTTAATAAATTGCAAAAAAATAAATAAATTGGTGTTATATATTATATAGCATTGTTTGTACTGTAAGTCTGTAATTTGGTGTTAATCTCTATGTAATATACAAAGTATAATGGACCGGACTACAAAAGGGCAGAGACTAGGAAATACAATACGAACTAAAACATATATCTATAAATACAATACTGACCTAAGTGAGAACAATTGAAAAGTATGTTGCTATCTTTATGACTTCATCTCTTTATTTTATGTTCTTTTTTGTAGGTCCTAATGGTGACTTGAGAAATTATCTTGAAGGTTTGGCAGCCAGAGATGATGTGAGGACTTATGTTGACCAACATCCATTTAGTCAAACTGCCATTGATGAAACACACCTTAGTCGGGCCTATTATGCACGTGTTCTCAAGGGTCTACAACCTAGTCAAGATTTCAACCTAAAGGTACAAGTCGGAGTAGCACAAACACAAATAGGAACGATATGAAATTAACACATAATTTGTTGTAGTGAACGTGGTGAACATGCAAAGCTCGTGTAGTTCGTTTTGTATTGCATTAAGTGTTTGTACTTTGTACTGTATTCATGGTTGCTTGTGTTGGAATGTTGCATCATGCATGAAATACTTGCACATTGCGAAAAACAATGTATGCTTTTGAAAATCTTAGGGGTTGTTTATTTTATTTTCCATTAAGCTGTGTATGTGTATGTACGGATTAAGGGATTGAAATGGTAATGATGTATGTATGGATTAACTGTTGGACGCCTGGACGGTGGTGGAGTTAGAAGCACTATATATGGTGGTTGTGGTGGTGGTGGCGGTGGATGTGGTGATGCCCAGTGATGGTGGCTAAATGGAGTTGCCGGTCTTTAGTAAAAAAGGGATGGTCACATGAAGGTTATAGTTTGATTTTAAATAATTTAATTAGGTTAGAAACGGCTAGTTAGTGGTTAGTAGTTAGTAACACCTAATTAGTAAACGACTGTGCGATGGATAGAATCTTGGACCTCCTGATTAAGAGTGCAAAGCCTCTAAAAGTGGACTAATCCCACATTGGCATCATATAATCATCACATGGCAAGTTGCAACTGGAAAACATAACGAAACATGCTCGAATAGATAGGTCGTGATAATTTCAAGAATTTAAAGTTTTTTAGCACAATTTAATATCCAGTGACCATATGATAACAAAATCTATAATTTTATGACTAACTTTATCAATAATGTTCGACCTATCACTTACTAGTTTTTATCAATAATTTTTTACGTCGTCTCAAGAAAAAAACAAAAAAAGTTCACATTGAGTGCATGTTAGCAACACAAAACAGTTAGCCAATATGAATGCCCATAGGCAATTTTGATGACACGTAGCAAGAAAAGCCATTTTACTCGCAATAGTAGGCCATGTTGGAAAAATAAAAACGAGAATTGTGGTTTAAGTTGGTTGTTATTTAATAAACCCCTATGAAAATAAAAATTGACAAAATATGTTTTTCTAAAATAAACATACACCGGAAATATTTTATTTTATATTTTCTGTTAATTAGAGTGATTTTATGGGCTCCAAAATTAGAGAGCAAATTGGCGTTATTTGAGGACATGCTAGAAAGGAATGATAAGGGAATTATTAGAGCACAAGTTGTTTAAATAATCTTGAACTCGAAGCCAAAATTCTGTTAAGGATAATTGTATACAAGAATATAATGTATTTCAGGTCAAATTTTATGTTAGACGGTATATTTTCTTGCATAAAATAGCAACAGTGTTTCAAATTTTATTAAGTTTACTACCAAGTTTTATTTATTAATGCTAAGGAAAACCCTTTTCGTATGATGTGACTATTCTACAACAATTAGAGCCTAGCAAATCACCATCAATGGACAAGAATATAAACTATATTTCGTAAAATTGACGAAATCATATTGCCTAAAACGAATGAAAATTAAAATTTGGTGCTTTTTGTATGTTGTTATTCCGTGTATTCAACCCTCTCCAATTTAATAAATTGCAAAAAGATATGGTGTTGTATATATTATATAGTATTGTTTGTACCGTAAGTCTTTAATTTGGTGTTAATCTCTTGATTGAATTCATTCCAAGGATACCACATGCATACAATATACAAACAAAGTATAATGGACCGGACTACAAAAGGGTCGAGACTAGGAAATACAATACGGACTAAAACATATATCTATAAATACAAATGTACATTAACAACCCACTGCAGTGGGAACGGGAGAAAGACGTCGAATGTTCAAACTGGACTAAAAGTCAAGAAATAATTAGGATGGTAGACTTTTCGTGAAAATGTCCGCATATTATTATGAGGATGGAACATTAAGCACCCCAACTTGGCTGGTAGCAACTTTTTCTCGAACAAAATAAAGATCAATCTTTATATGCTTGGTTCGTTGATGTTGAACCAGATTTGAAGACATGTACATCACACTTATATTATCACAATACACAAGAGTAGCATGATGCGGTGAGTAGCAACATTCTCGAAGAAGATTCCTGAGCCAACATATCTCAACAATAGCGTTAGCAAAACCATGATTCTCGGTCTCGACACTAGATCTGGAGACGATGCCTTGGCATTTGGATGACCACGAAAGAAGGTTGTGTCCCAGAAAGACATAATAATCGGATGGAGATCGTCGTGTAATAGGGCAGCTAGCCCAATTGGTATCTGAATAAGCAATCAAATCACGTGGGAGAACGGTATATCTGGAGGACGTGATCAGAGGTGCCTCAAATATATCGAAGGATACGTTTTAAGAGTCGTGAAGTGTGGCTCCTAGGGATCATGCATTTATAAACATATTTGTTAGACAACATATACAATCTCTGGTCTAGTGAATGTGAGATACTAGAGGGCGTCGACAAGGCTACAGTATAAAGTAGGCCAACAACTGTAGGCCTAGAGCCGTCAAACTTGGCTGAAAGGTTAGCCGATGTCCGAGCAGGTTTGCTTTGAAGCATGGATGCATGTTCTAGAATCTCGATGGCATATTTTTGTTGAGATAAAGACGAGCCTATGAGGAGGATATTGTCCATGTACAACAGCAGATAAGCAATATGATCGCCTCGTCTATAAATAAATAATAAAGAATCACACCTGTTATACACAAAACCAAAACATCAAATAAATACAATAAAGCGTTGAAACCATGCCATGGTACCTTTTTGAGATCATATAAAGATCTCTGGAGCAAGCACACATGATCTGATCTTGCGACATCACGAAAACCAGGTGGCTGGTGCATATATTGTAAGACCTAATCCCGAAAAGTCAAGTTCCATGTGTTAAAAAGTCAAAGTGTAAAGCCCGGAACCAGGTATCAAGTGGACGACACCTAACTAGAAGACAAAAGTGAGGAAATGCCAAAAAGGGATATTAGTGCCGCTAATTTCATAATTAGTGACGCTAATATAGTCAACGGAGGAATCTTCGCGTCAGTCTGAAAAGCTGTAGTATTTTTGGCCTGGATCGAAGTATGTTAGCGACGCTAACTGTGTCTGAGTGGGAAAACTTGTTTATTTCGTAGATTTGAACCATTTTTGAGTTTACAACTTATTTGGAGTCCGCCATTTTACCCCTAGAACCTCTGGAAACACCATAAAAACTCTCTTAATCCTTCTCTTGTGTTCTTAGTTCATACCATGGAGTTTTGAAGGATGTTTGGGAGGGAAGAAGGATCAAGAGTACTAGGAATGTTTCTTGGTGAAGGAAATCAGATTTGCTCTCGGTTTTGGGACTCTTTTAAGTGTCCTAATCTCGGTATCATTGTGTATCTTGGGTGAAATTGGTGTTATGATAGTTGTAAAACTTCTTGAGATGATAATGGCTCCATTTCTTGGAATAAGGTGGGATTTAGGAACTAAGGGATAGGTTCTTCTTTCTTTAGCTTCTGAATCCATGAGAAAAACCTTAGCCTAGTCTTATTATGGGTTTGGATGAAGTTCAAGTTTGTTAATCTTCATGTTGGAACTAGATTTGTCACCATGAGCTTGTTTGGCTAAGATTGGTGGTTAAAGTTACGTTTTATAAGTTAAAGGACTATTTGTGACAACCCTTGGAGTTGTGGTTTCTGTCTTAATGGATTAATCACTTAATGGAGTTGTGGGCTGAACAGGGTGATTAGCGGCGCTAATCCGAGAGGATTAGCAGCGCTAATCTGCTTGTTGACTTTTGTTGACTTTTGGCTGACCTTTGACTGTTGACTTTTTGACCAGTTTGACTTTTAGTCAGACTTGAGAGTTTTGGATGCCAGTCTTATAGTTTTATCTTGTTTGGGATTTAGGAAGTTCTAAGTGAGATTTATCCTTGTTAGGAAGTGCGTATTGTCGGGATCTAAAGGCACTCGCATGGAGTGCTGTCTAGTGTGTGGTCGCGAATCAGGTGAGTCTTCTCACTTAACTATGGGTGATGTTACATGCGTAGATAGTATTTATTACTTTGTGTAATAATGTGATTATTTGTGTTTTACGTGTTTGCTGACGAAAGTCGAGGCTGTCGGACTGTGGGCCGACAGTGCTGGCTTGAGAGCCGATGATGATGTTTGTCGGCGCAAGCCGATGACGATGATTGCCGGTGGATCGGAGCAAGCCCGAGAGCCGATGACGATGTTTATGTGATGGATCATGTGATATTTTTGGGGAACTCACTAAGCTTTGTGCTTAACCTTTTACCCTAACTGTTTTTTAGGTAAATACTGGCTTGAGCTTGGAGCACGACGCGACTGTACCGCATCTGAGGATTCAAACGATTAAAGTTTTCCGCTGGGTGGTGTTTGTAAATGTTTTAATAAATACGTTTGATATGTTTAAATACTAGGTTTTAATTTGAATATTTTTAGTTGGCAAACCTTTTTATTGTATTTTAGTTGTTTTTAAAACGAAAAATTTATTACGGAATTTGGGACGTTACAAGTTGGTATCAGAGTGTTGGTTTGAGGGATTTGGATGAACAGGAATGCGATTCCGAGCATCTGGATGAACATGACTGGGATTCCAATCTCAAACCGGGGATTTGAGAATTTTCTAAAACGATTTTCGAAGGGAAAATTTGTTTTTTTTTAAAATAAAATTTCTAAGTTGTTGGGTTGTGTAACATGTGGAAGTGTCCTTTGCATGTTATTGTTTGATTGTTCCTTGGGGGTTTGAAACATGGTACGCACACCTGACTTATGAATTTTAGCAAATAATGAGTATCGAAAAGAATAAGATGCGATGCGTACAGTCGGCCGAAGATCAAGTAAGTGTTATTTCCCAAAATACCCACAATATTATGTGCTGATGTGATGATATATGATAGAAATAGGCTAAGGATCCGCTCATGAAATTGCATGTTAGAATTGGCCTAGATCATAGGGATGCCTTTTGCCTAGTGTGTTGCCTACTGTGTGTTAAGTGTTATGTGCTGAATCTGTGTACCTTTTTGGACCTATGCTTATACTGTTAGGAAGATGCGGGAATGCTTTAGGATTGTATGTAATAGGACCCGATAGCCTTAGAATTCTTGAACCGGCCTTACTGGCTGTTCCTTGTTTGGTTGTTACTTTGAGGTAGGGACATCTATTCGACAGTCTATTTGTTCTTGTTACATACAATTACACGTTCACGAAACGACCTAGCAGTACGAACGGAAGTTCTTGTGGTGCGGGTGATATGTGGAATTCCTAGGTAGACTAGGAAGAGTGTTAGGCACTTTGGTGCGAGGTGGCTTGGATGATATCTGAATGCCCTTTAGAAAGGAGTGAGGCAACTTAGGGAATCGGGTCAATCTTCGGAAGAAGTACGATTAGGTGTGGAAGATAGTACAAGGGCCTATACTATTGGAAGCATAGGATTCGTACCTGGGACGAAGAGAGACACGAGGGACCTAAGGAGTCTGTAGACAAGGGAATCGTGTGTGTTATGTGCTAGACGAGTCTCGTAACTCGTTTCTTGTCGGATTTCAGTATAAGGAGGGATGATCCAATAGGTAATGATTCGAGACTGGGGTCGAGTTCGAGAGGTCGGGTTTGGTCTGAGATGAGCGATGAGGATGTTTGGGATTTGGTCGCCGTGGAGGTGACTAGGGCTGTGTTCGAGATGCTTCCTCCGGTGATTGAATCGGTTAAGTCGGAGATGTTAGCTATGTTTGAGGAACAGTTCGCCGCGAAGAAGGAGGCGATGATGGCTCGGTGCCAGGTTATGATAAGGAAGGAGATCACCGGGTTGTGGCTGCTGCTCGACGATAGACTTTTGCTGAGATAGAGTCTGCGACGGCGTCAAGGGAGATTGAGTTCAATGCTCGGTTGGAGCCGAGGAAGCAAAATCAAGGTTTGGGTCAGCCGTCAGTGAAGAAGTTTCGGACTGCAGTTATAGATAGAGTGGAGGAACCTTACCACCGGGACGGTAAGCGGATGTGAGGATTTGTGTTTTGTGCAATCAGATTGGCTACGTCAGGGCGAGTTGTCCGGGTTTATTTAGGGATGTTGGTCCGAATTCGGTTTTGTTGCCCGAAGTGTGAGGGTATTCGTCAGGTGAAGATGGAGAACTCAAAATTGGAAGGCGGGGATTGGTAGCTGGATGTAGAGGTGGAACATCGTCAGTCGTTTTCGGTACGTTTTCGCGATTCTGCTTTTATTGCTCATGTTAGTTGTCCTTGTTACGGTTTTTAGTATTCGGGTAAATAGTCGGGATCTATCTCGAGCATACGAAGGAAGACAAGTGATCGTCTGTGGTGTTGTCAGTAAGTAAAGGGTGGACTGCTATTGGAACGACGGTGGTTGTTGGGGCAGCGGTTAGTGGGTTCAAACCCTAAGTGGGGGAGAACTGTTGGAGTAAAGAATGTAGAATTGTGGCTGTGTGTTTTGTTGGGTTGTGAGCATTTTGTTATATCTTCTGAATTACGGATCGTCAGGGTTAGACTTTGTTTTCTGCGTTGTGGTAAAGAGGGGTCGGCGGAGGCAGTTTGTGCCGTTAAGATAAGGATGTTCTTTTATGTGGTAAGGTGTTTCGGTTATGCAGTGGGGAGTCAGTGGAAGTTAGCTCAGGTGGGGCGCGGTATGGAATTTTGACCGGGTGTCACGTTTCCGTACGCAGCAGAAATAGGTATGTACACTTCGTCGTCGTCATCGGTTGAGTTGGTCGGAGTTAGTGGTGCTTTCGTTATCATGTATGTTCCGTTCGGGCAACGTCGTTCGTGGTCGGCCCGGTGATGCCTTCGATTGATGCGTTGGAGGTGATTGCCTGTTCGTTCTGTTGTCAGGTTGCAGGTTAAGTGTGCTTGTGCGCGTTAGGATTGATTGTAGTTGTCTGAAGTTTCGGCTGGATTCGTGTCAACGTTGTGGTGTCGCCGGGAGATTGTTGGTCTTGTTTCTATTCTTGGAAGTGGATATTCGTTAAGAGGTTGGTTTCGGGTCAAGGTTGGTGTAGTTTTTAGGGCTCTAAATAGTTGGATTGAAGAGAGAATGTGTGTAATTGTCAGTGAGTTCCTCTTAGCTTGTTGCGTTCCAGGTTGTGTTTATATATTCTTGTTCGGGTTGAGTGGTAACGGTGGCGCGTGCAGTAGAACAACCAAGGAGGTATGATCGGGGAGTGTTCGATAGCGTGTTCGTTTGTCGGCAGCATGAACACCTCAGTTCTTCAGCATTGGGAATACTTGGCTTCGGTATTCAGTTTCCTCTTGGAGGATGGAGTGGTCGTGAAAGAAGCGCTAAGTTGGTGGAGGTTGTAGGCAGGGCGTTAAGGGATCGATCGGTTAGCTAATCTGGGGAGGCAAGTAGGAGCGTTAGCGTGTTAAATTTCGCACCGAGTTTTGATTAGCGAGATGCGGTTGAGTATCTCCCTTGAGAAGTATTGACCGTATGGAAGTCGAGTTGGTATCTGGTAAATAGCTAAGACGTTGGTGGAAGTTAAGAGTGTGGGCTCGGTTGTTCGGAATCTCCTTTGGATGTGTGGAGCAGTGGTATTGGAAACGTTCGACTTTTAGGTCATTCGGCAACACAGTAAGAAACGGTTGGCTAATCGATCCCGGAATTGGCTGGAAGTTTAAAGGTGTCGTGTTTTATATTGGGTTATGATCATTAAGGTGGTTGAGTATCTGCTCTGAAGTTTCGTCTATGGGAAGTCGGGTGACCTTGGTAAGGGAGAGTGATTGTGGATTCAGTTAAGTGCATCCTGGGCCGCTCTCAATAATGGAGAGATCGTATGCTTGTGGATGCAGTTGGGTCTGCAAGATTTTCGGTTAGGATGATGGTTTTTGTTTAGACCTGCTGTTCTGGTATAACGAAAAAGTTGGATGTTGCGGCCCTGTGTTAGGGAAACTTGTGGATTCGTTGGTTGGGTTCGTTGCGGATGGTTGAGAAGTTGATCCTAGGTCGAGAACCTGGAAGGTTAGTTAAGTGTGTAGCCCTACAGGTGGATAGTCGAGTGTTAGGCGTTGTTCTCGGTCGCCTGGTCTGTTCTTGCAACGGAAGGAAGTCAGAATGAGTCAGGGAAAGACTGTGAGTCCAGTCGAGGATTGGGCGGAGCGGAGAACCCGAATGGATGAAATAGGGAAAAGCCCGCGAGCTCGGTTGTGAACCAAACGGAACAGGGAACCTGTGATCCCATGTATGATGATAATGAGTGCGGAAATAGCTCGATGGGCTGTGCATGAGTGGTGTACTGCGTGTTTGGATCTTCGTTGTTCGGATACTCTTGGATAGAGCTCTTATGGGTCTGCAGGACGGTGGTTGTTGCCGTGTGTATAGTGACCTGGTGTTATGCGTTGTTGATTTTCTGAAATGGTGCAATTAAATTTGCTAGCCATGAGGCTTTGTAAGATATTCCGAAGGTGAGTATCTGAAGTTTGCGGGTCGACATAGATTAGGCGCGTAGCAGTCGGTGTGGTTCTTGAGCATCAGGATGTGAGTTTGGTACAATTAGGTCGTCGTGGGGTGTTGTGAATCTTCGATGTTCTGCGAAGAGAGCCTTTTGTTTGGGAATTTCGGGCATGCAAGGATTTAAGTGCCCATGACCTCGTCGAAGTTGGTGGTGAGATCTTTCTGTCGGTCATGTAAATAGATGAATAACTATGGAATGGTTGAACTGCTGGTGCGCGATTAGGGCAAGTAGGGAAAGGATTTCGGGAACGAAATCCCGTTAAGTGGGGGAGACTTGTAAGACCCTAATCCCAAAAAGTCAAGTTTCGAGTGTTAAAAAGTCAAAGTGTAAAGCCCGGCACCAGGTATCGAGTGGACGACACCTAACTAGAAGACAAAAGTGAGGAAATGCCAAAAAAGTGAGATTAGCGACGCTAATCTAGTCAACAGAGGAATCTTCGTGTCAATCTGAAAAGCTGCAGTATTTTTGGCCTGGCACGAAGTTAGCGGCGCTAACTTCTATTGTAAGTCCCGAAAACTATGATCTAACAGGTATCAATCCTATTACTTGATTAGTGTGGAATCCCAATCGAGTAATGAACACGAAACAATTAAGAATATGAATCAAAAGATGTTTAATCTTCAATGCACATGATTATATTGATGAATCGTCACGTACATAAGATGCTTGATGATCGATCTCTCTATATCTCTCTCTAATCGGCTCTCAATATCGACCAACACACATTATAACAAACAAAATACTATATTTACATAACCTAATACTAAGGCCCACCAATAATAAAGTCCACTGAGAATCCTTAGCCCACAGAACCAAGCCCACCGAAATCAATAGTGATTTCGGCCTGGATCAACCGAGAACTCATAGTTTTCGGTCTTGGACCGAAAACTCTCTTTTTGGTCTTTTAAAGCCGAATTAATCCCTTTTCAAGTGCAAAGCATAAACCATAAATTATGTCCGAACAATCTCCCCCTTGGTTTATTGCTTTCTTTTCTCTTCAAACTTTCCTTTGATCTTGGATTTCTGTTCTTCCTCAGTCTCTTCACGACTTGACTACAAAATGTACATATGAATCTTCTGCAGGTACAACTTCATCTTTCGTAGTTGGACTTTCTTCAAAATTTGACTATGAAGGTACATTGGACGTAGATGCTTCTTGTATTGGTTTCTGAATCAGCACTTCCAGCTTTTGAATTTCTACTTTGACAAATACGCGGAATCTGATTCTTCTTGATCACTTCAGCAGGTTTATAGATAGCAAAAAAATTGATTGAGGAGGATTCAACGCAATTCGTCACAATCTTCAGTTATAGCTCCACCTTGTTTCGGGGTTGAAATATTGTGTTGAAAAGTAAACTTCACTGCTCGTTCCATCATTTGACTGTCTTAATTTGTTACTAGCGCTTCTTGAAACGTAACCAAGACCAAAAATCCTGTGGGTCACAGAGTCATAAAGACCCTTCTCGCCACAGTTGTTCAAGGACCCAGCCTTGGCTCAGGAGGAGACTACTCGCAGTATCTGTGTAAACACGGAGGAACGCACTGCGATTGATTGAGTATCGGAGAACTACTCGTGGCCGTTTTGATTTTGGCCCATGCATATCCTTGATCAAAGATCTCAATGCATTTATCAAGTTAACAAGTTAACTTGGCTCTTGGCGAGATGTTCAATGGTATTTAAATCTCTGCGGAGTGTACCATCATGGTGCCAGTTAGGGTTCTGGTGAAGTGTTGGGGTCTCACAGCTATTGTGGTAAAGCCACATTGAATCATGTACATCTTTATTAGAAGATTATTAGGGTTAAGAATGGTATGAGCGTGTAATACATCTCGGTACGAGATATACCCATCGGCTAGAATTGCGAATTGTCATCAATGTATGGTATAGTACACTGAATCATCCAATTCTAAATTAGAAGATTTGTAGGTAAGAGATGTTGTTGATGCCTCAAATTTACTACTGGTGTTGTATAGGCATAGAATTTCGAAATATCATCAACATTTGGTTTTAAATGATGAATCATATATTTCTTGCATCAGAAAATAGAGTGGGTAAGAATGGATTGGTGCGTGTGATAGACTATGGTACGTAATCTAACCATCGGCACAGAGTTTCTAACTCTCGACAATGAGTGGTTTAACTCAAAGTGTCCTGAAGTTATGTTATAGAAGACTTTGAGGTTAAGAAAAGGTTGTTAGTGCTTCATACTCATTATGGTGTACCAATGAGAATCATCAGCACATGATATTTTATCTTAGCAGTGAGTGGTATAGTTCAGTGTGTCGTCGATTGATAGGGTAGGACAATGTCTTAGTGAAACACGATGATAGTGAAGCATATAATTGACATAAGGACTGGATCTGTATTCCTAATTGGTATGAATCAAGAACATTGACGATCGTGCAAGACTTGTGCATATTTTTTATTTTTAAATTTTCATAAAAAAATTAAAACTAGCTAAAGGAAATAAATATTTTTGGATATTTGTAAAAGATTTAAAGAAAAAACATATTTTTGGAATTTTTACTTTTATAATTTTTTTAAATGCTCCCCTTAAATTTGTGCATGGAGGAGATTTTAGCGAAAAAGAAACAATAACAAATTTAACTAGAAAAAAATTTACAAAGTTTATAAGAATTTATTTTTAGTCATCGAAGCGAATCATTTTTAGAAATTCGACAAGCACATCAAAACGAGCTTTTCCAAAAGGTTTTGTAAACAAATCCGCCACATTGTTATCTGTGTGGATTTGCTCCAAATGAATGAGTTTACGCTCAAAACAGTCTCGAATAAAATGAACTTTGATGTCAATGTGCTTGGTTTTCGAATGTTGAATCAGGTTTTTAACGATTTGAATTGCAGCATCATTATCACAAAAAATAGGAGTTTCAAGAGAATTCAAATCGTGATCCAGCAATTGATGTTGCATCCAGATGACCTGTGTTTCAATTCTGGAACAAAATTAACATTTTCGAACTTCAACACGCCGTTAGTTACGGTCCCTATTTGAGTGATCTTTCCTTTCTCCCCTCCCACAAAGGACGCATACCCTCCATTGATGTTTGAATGTCGTGCAGTTGAGAGATGTTTCCTGTCATGTGCCTGGAACAGGCACTATCAACATACCAAGGTCTGATGATATTCCTCTATAGCTGCTCCTGATGCACAAGATGCCGGATTAATTAGATTTGGGAACCCGATCCATTTTGAAACTAGATTGACCTTTACTATCTACACGTGATACTCTTTCCCATACCATATCCTGCTTATCAAATAAAGAGCATGAAGAATTAGCAGAACTCTTAGGTAATTTGGAAGTGAGGCCTTTGGGTACCCATCTATAATTAGGCTTAAGTCTCTTATTGTTTAACCAGATGGGTGCCTCAACACTTGATTTTGAAACATGACTACCCTTTGATTTGGGATTATATTGCTGGTGTGAGCTAGAGGACGATCCTTGAGATGACTTTGACCTCACTGATTTTGGTTTGGCAGAGCCATCTCTCGAATCAGTCGTTTTGTCCTTGGGGGCCTGATTCTTGGCATTGGCAGCATTCCAATCACCATTTCGTGAACGCGACCTCGAAGGCTTTCTTTTGTAAGATCTCCCTCTTGGCACGTTCTTACAACCTTGTGCATGGTGGGGAACGTTTGAGTAATGTGGACAATTGATATCGCGTAAATTATACATATTTTCCGCACGATATCAGTGTGATTTTAGTTTAGTTTTATACATCTTATGAACTAAAAGATACCTAATATGTTTAAATATTCGTTTTGAAGCTAAAAATACGCGTTTAGAGCGAAGGAACGAATTACACAAACATTTGAGCTTAAAAAGAAGCAAAATGAAAATCTGCCAGAAACCTGGGCGCACCCCGCCCACAACCAGGCGCACCGCGCCCAAAGGGGGACCAGATCCCGCTTTTCGTCAGACTTTTGATTAAAATAATCGAGCGTGCGTTTATCCAATGATTCAACCGACCTGCCAAGCATGTGCAAGGGCGCACCCCGCCTACCTTTTGGGCGCACCGCGCCTCAGATCCGACATTAAAGCTGCAAACCACGTGCTCCCTCGTGCGACAGTTGACCACGTGCACAGATCTGCTTTAAGGCGCACCGCGCCCCATCCTAGGCGCACCGCGCCCCGGCGCTGTTCCAACTATAAATACAGCCCTTCAGCTCTTCTTTTGAAGAACACTTACACCACTTGGAGACCAGATCGTATCTCAACACTTCCACAGCACCAAACTCGGCCAGAAAGCTTGTAGAATCGAAGGGGAAACTATGGAATCGAGAGCTTGAAGAATGTTCGGCCGGGACTTCATTCGGTTTGCTTTATATATATTTAGCATTCTATTATGATTTCCTAAGCCGTATTCTTCAGATTATGTTATCTGTATTATTTATTACTTAGATTTGAATACTGTTTAGTTATGATTTGATTGTTATTTATCGGATATTGAACGTTTTATATTTTATCTCGCATAATTCATTTGACGCCAATTTGATTATCATGACCATTGAGATCAAAAGATCGAATGAACATTGTACGATACGAGCCAATACATGATTATTTGGAATATATAATCGCATGACCATTGCCATTAATGACCTTATAATCATAGGATTAGGTAGTTGGACCAAAACATCTAATCATTTTAGAAATCGGTATTTAACGTTCAATATCCATTGCACTAATAGCATATCAAACATAACTAGATGGTTCAATCGAATCTAAGTATTAATGTTTACTTTTATATTTTGTAATTTATAATTCCCGTAACTTTTGCCTAGGCAATGTTGATTCATTAATATAATATGTGTTGATCTAATTCTTGATTCGAGTTTAATATCGGTTAGGATATATAACTTGCATGCTATACATATTAAATGTGGTTACAGTTTGTATTCTTGATTGCCATCTTCATATGATTAAGTTTAAATGGCCATTTAAACGTATTGATCACATGAACCGTCATGATGTATAATTGACAACTATATATCATTGGACTAGTTATTGACCATTTAACTAGGAAGGTTATCTAAGTTATAAACTTGATTAGTGAAATAAGACTTATATCACATTTAGTTGCAACTCATGACCATTGATTGTATGAACATATCACTTTGACCATTAGGATATGGGCTATGTTTGCATGCTAGATTGTATTAATACTTGATGATTATAAGTTAATTAGTTACATGACCATTGTGCGATTTTAACTTATTAGTCATAGAATTGGTGACTTGACCATACGATCCTACAACTTAATGCAACTTATTTAAACTCATTGCACATAATCAAAACTAGTCAACCTAGATTTATATGAATCAACAGATCCTAGACGAAAGTTTCCTTTGTTATTTTTGTTATGATCATTTATTATTTCGTAATTTATTTTATAATCAAAGTTTTACGAGTTTTCATTAAAACTCGCCCCTGAGTGTTTGCTTGAATAATTGTTAATTGATAATTGATTTTCTTAACTTAAAGATATCCGTTTTCCCTTGGGTCGACAACCCGGATTTACCATTACTATACTACAATCGACTAGGTACACTTGCCTAATTGTGTTGTTCTATTCATACATGGTATTTCCCTGTTCATAAATGTAAAACTAATGTGAAATCATTTTCGAAAATCTTATAAACGCTAATAACACATCAAGTTTCTTGGTGCCGTTTTTGGGTGTTTTATATGTATGTCAGAATGCACAACAAGTTTTTGGCGCCGTTGCCGGGGAATTCGGATTTATTTTTTTTGTATAGAAAATTAAATTATTAGTTAATATTTGTGTGCTTTTAAATTTGTTTTTGTGTTATGTATTTTTATTGTTTTGATTGACATATCACTAATCATAAAAAGATATTTGCACACCTTAAGCATATTTTAAGTGTGGGGTGAATATTTGGGGAAAAATGAAGTAACAAAACCTTTGAAGTCTTTTCTGCTCACGCAATGCGACGTGTATGCCATCCGGACGCGACGCGTCGACAATCCGGATTGCGTTGACAAAAAGACAACTTCAAAAATTACGCGACACGGAAACGTGCATGACGCGTAAACACCCGAGGCAGACACTGGTCGTACATAATGGTACATGGCTAAAAATCAGCTACTACTGAGAAGGGGGACGCTTCTTTACAGTGGGGGCAGCGATACTGACGACGGTCAAAAGTCGCACAGCCACACCACACCCGCAAACCAGTAGCCACGGATTTGAAACTTCAGGAACTACAAAATGAGTGATATTTTTCTTTCGTTGTTATTACTTTTACTTTTGTGATTTAATTTATGTATGTTTATTTGTATGTGAATAATTTTTGTCCGAGTGATATATATGCAGATTTGCTAAAATTCCATGCTGGCAGCATGTTCAATGAATTCTTTTCTGTGGAAAGAGCCTCATATATGACGTCGACCGATACCCAAGGGGAGTCTGTTCCATTTTGCTCCCTTTACTGTTTTGAATTATATATACAATAAAATTATTGTATAATATAAGTGTAGGGTTAGGACGTCATACTGCAATGATTAACTGAGCCAATTAAAAATTTTGTTATCTTAAACATCTTTTCCAAAATTGAACGCTAAAAAAAATTGTTAAGAAAAATATTTTGAAAATAAATTTGTAGGTTACATTTAATTTTATGTATGTATTTTTATTTTTCATTGTTTTATCTAAAGTCTAGTTGTGTAGAGGACAAGTTTTTATAATGGTAGTTACAAAATGTTTTGCATAAATAATGAAATAGACCCATTGGAATTTTATCAATTGTTAAAAATTGAGTTTTTGCCAAAACAGATTGAGTCAGTTTCCCTACTTGCAAAAATGTGCGAATTATATGCTGTTACTAAATTGAGGAAAATAAGCCTCGGTAAATGAACTTAAAATGAGAAAAATTCTCAAGAAATCTGATGTGTTAAAAAGCAGAAGTCAAGTAATGTTATACCATAAGATTGAGACTCAGGAAGGAAAATTCAATCAGTGGCCTTTGGCATTCGATCAAGTAGACATAAAATGGGGCCTACGGGCATTTCTACTCCTTATTACCTAAAACCATCTGGTTTGGGATAATATTGTCGAAAGCTCGCTACACGGGTGTCATCGAAAGTCATGGAATTTCCTTAGCGGCCTTTGGAATTTGAATTAGTAGACTCTGTACAGTCTTGAGTCGAAAATTTGTAATCAAGAGTTCCATAGAAAGTCACGAGTTTCAAAGGTACGAAAAAATTGAAATAATAACTTAACTTGATAAATTTAGTACAGCATTATTTTTATTCTAAATATGAGAAATTTAACAAAAAGTCTTGAGGAAGAAGAATCTTTAATGGGTGTATTCGATGTTATGTAAAAATGAGTTTTTATCAATCTGAAAGACTTGTCGTTTATAGAAAGAGAGTTTATTTAAAGTTTTGAAAAGATAAATATATGTACATAGGACTAGGTATAATCTACTATGTTTATTCTTAATTCTTTATTCTTAACATCGGTAATAAACGCTAGATCTGTGGTAGCGTATGAAAAGTTGTTTGGACATCAAAACATTTTGGCTTGGTTATAAATTGTAGTTTGCTTGAGGACAAGCAAAGTTCAAGTGTGGGGTATTTTGATATCGCGTAAATTATACATATTTTCCGCACGATATCAGTGTGATTTTAGTTTAGTTTTATACATCTTATGAACTAAAAGATACCTAATATGTTTAAATATTCGTTTTGAAGCTAAAAATACGCGTTTGGAGCGAAGGAACGAATTACACAAACATTTGAGCTTAAAAAGAAGCAAAATGAAAATCTGCCAGAAACCTGGGCGCACCCCGCCCACAACCAGGCGCACCGCGCCCAAAGGGGGACCAGATCCCGCTTTTCGTCAGACTTTTGATTAAAATAATCGAGCGTGCGTTTATCCAATGATTCAACCGACCTGCCAAGCATGTGCAAGGGCGCACCCCGCCTACCTTTTGGGCGCACCGCGCCTCAGATCCGACATTAAAGCTGCAAACCACGTGCTCCCTCGTGCGACAGTTGACCACGTGCACAGATCTGCTTTAAGGCGCACCGCGCCCCATCCTAGGCGCACCGCGCCCCGGCGCTGTTCCAACTATAAATACAGCCCTTCAGCTCTTCTTTTGAAGAACACTTACACCACTTGGAGACCAGATCGTATCTCAACACTTCCACAGCACCAAACTCGGCCAGAAAGCTTGTAGAATCGAAGGGGAAACTATGGAATCGAGAGCTTGAAGAATGTTCGGCCGGGACTTCATTCGGTTTGCTTTATATATATTTAGCATTCTATTATGATTTCCTAAGCCGTATTCTTCAGATTATGTTATCTGTATTATTTATTACTTAGATTTGAATACTGTTTAGTTATGATTTGATTGTTATTTATCGGATGTTGAACGTTTTATATTTTATCTCGCATAATTCATTTGACGCCAATTTGATTATCATGACCATTGAGATCAAAAGATCGAATGAACATTGTACGATACGAACCAATACATGATTATTTGGAATATATAATCGCATGACCATTGCCATTAATGACCTTATAATCATAGGATTAGGTAGTTGGACCAAAACATCTAATCATTTTAGAAATCGGTATTTAACGTTCAATATCCATTGCACTAATAGCATATCAAACATAACTAGATGGTTCAATCGAATCTAAGTATTAATGTTTACTTTTATATTTTGTAATTTATAATTCCCGTAACTTTTGCCTAGGCAATGTTGATTCATTAATATAATATGTGTTGATCTAATTCTTGATTCGAGTTTAATATCGGTTAGGATATATAACTTGCATGCTATACATATTAAATGTGGTTACAGTTTGTATTCTTGATTGCCATCTTCATATGATTAAGTTTAAATGGCCATTTAAACGTATTGATCACATGAACCGTCATGATGTATAATTGACAACTATATATCATTGGACTAGTTATTGACCATTTAACTAGGAAGGTTATCTAAGTTATAAACTTGATTAGTGAAATAAGACTTATATCACATTTAGTTGCAACTCATGACCATTGATTGTATGAACATATCACTTTGACCATTAGGATATGGGCTATGTTTGCATGCTAGATTGTATTAATACTTGATGATTATAAGTTAATTAGTTACATGACCATTGTGCGATTTTAACTTATTAGTCATAGAATTGGTGACTTGACCATACGATCCTACAACTTAATGCAACTTATTTAAACTCATTGCACATAATCAAAACTAGTCAACCTAGATTTATATGAATCAACAGATCCTAGACGAAAGTTTCCTTTGTTATTTTTGTTATGATCATTTATTATTTCGTAATTTATTTTATAATCAAAGTTTTACGAGTTTTCATTAAAACTCGCCCCTGAGTGTTTGCTTGAATAATTGTTAATTGATAATTGATTTTCTTAACTTAAAGATATCCGTTTTCCCTTGGGTCGACAACCCGGATTTACCATTACTATACTACAATCGACTAGGTACACTTGCCTAATTGTGTTGTTCTATTCATACATGGTATTTCCCTGTTCATAAATGTAAAACTAATGTGAAATCATTTTCGAAAATCTTATAAACGCTAATAACACATCAAGTTTCTTGGTGCCGTTTTTGGGTGTTTTATATGTATGTCAGAATGCACAACAACAATTTTTAGCTATGTGACCTGGAGTTCCACAATTAAAACATGTTTGTCTTTTTAAGAGCATATGATTGGGACTAGGTCCTGGTCCAAATGAGTTTTGTTTCAAAGAACTTCCACAAGCACACATAGAACTATCAGATTGTTTCACAAATTTTCGTGGCTTAAATTTTCCAAAAACACGATTATTGGAATTCATGTTCAAAACAGCATTACCACGAGTTTTTGAATGATCACCAGTTTTAGTGTCTTGGTCCACACGATTGTTAGAAGCAATAGTAAATAAATTATTAGTTTTTGAAGAATTTTCCATAGAGCTAGAATTATTTTTGTTGTCCTCGTTCCCATTTTCCACTACTACTTTTTCTGCACAAAAGATAGAAGCATTAGTATTGTTCACCTTAACCTTCTCAGCCGGGCCGGATTGTTCATTCTTAACAGAAGCAGTTACAGTGGGCTGGCCATATGATACGGGTTTCTCTATCTCTTTGGTTTCAAGGGCCAGAGCATAGTTATCGTTGAAAGGAGGTGGAACAATATTATACATTAGACCCTCACCCTGTTTGGTTTGCCACTTTAACTGTTGTTCAATCATTGATTCAACTTTCACACTTCACACATCAAATTTCTTAAAATTAAAATCAGCATATTTAAATTTAGCTTTCAATGCATCAAGTTCGGCAGTTAAATTGACAATTTTCTCTTTAGCAAAACGATAGTGACAGCTCTTTTCACTGTATTCTTCTTTAATTCTTTTTAGGTCTTTGATTTGAGCTTCTAATTTTTCTTTAAGAGGGTTCTGGCCCTTTTTAAGGTTATAGATTTCATTTTTAAGGTCAAAAACTTCTCTAACTAAAATATCATTTTGCTCACAGCATTTATTGACTTTATCTATGCAAGCTTGAGAACATGAAGTTTTCACTAACCTGTTTGGTGCTAGGAATGGTGGAGACCATTATTGACCAACGATAAAAATCTGACGTGAAATTAGAGTTGACCGAAAACCCTTGCTTGACCGAAAACTATGAATAGTCAACCCTTACCTGACAAAAAACGCTGCTCGAAAAGCCTTTGACCGAAAAAACCCTGAAAATCAGAGTTTTCACCGAAAACTTCTGAAATCAACATCTATGACCAAAAACTCAGCTGCATCGAGAACGCTGATGTCACGCCACCGAAAACCCTGAAACCCTAGTCGAGATCTCTGTTGTGTTGCCGAGAACACCCAAAACCCTAGCCAAGAACACTTTCTTGCCGCCGAGAACGTCCAAAAACCTAACCGAGAACGTTTTCTTGCCGACGAGAACGTCCAGAAACAGGTATTTTGCTCGAATTCGAAAATCCCAATGATCAATATAGTCGATTTTTAACCCAAAAACACCAAAATCACGAAGAACACAAAGAACAAACAGCTAATTTTCGCCAAAATAAACCCAAAAACTTCAAAAATAATCAATTGTTTCGATATCGATTGATACCAAAATAGCCTAAAATTGATTTTTAAGGCTCTGATACCAATTGTAAGTCCTGAAAACTATGATCTAACAGGTATCAATCTGATTACTTGAATAGTGCGGAATCTCAATCGAGTAATGAACACGAAACAATTAAGAATATGAATCAAAAAATGTTTAATCTTCAATGCACATGATTATATTGATGAATCGTCAGGTTCATAAGATGCTTGATGATCGATCTCTCTCTATATCTCTCTAATCGGATCTCAATATCGACCAACACACATTATGACAAACAAAATACTATATATACATAACCTACTACTAAAGCCCACCAATAATAAGGTCCACCAAAAATCCTTAGCACACAGAACCAAGCCCACCGAAATCAACAATGATTTCGGCCTGGATCAACCGAGAACTCATAGTTTTCGGTCTCGGACTGAAAACTCTCTTTTTGGTCTTTTAAAGCCGAATTAATCCCTTTTCAAGTGCAAATCATAAACCATAAATTATGTCCTAACATCTATGTTAGCGATGCTAATTGTGTCTAAGTGGGAAAACTTGTTTATATCATGGATCGGAACCATTTTTGAGTTTACAACTTATTTGGAGTCCGCCATTTTACCCCTAGAACCTCTAGAAACATCATAGAAAATCTCTTAAGCCTTCTCTTGTGTTCTTGGTTCATACCATGGAGTTTTGAAGGATGTTTGGGAGGGAAGAAGGAGCAAGAGTACTAGGAATGTTGCTTGGTGAAGGAAATCAGATTTGCTCTCGGTTTTGGGACTCTTGTAAGTGTCCTAATCTCTATATCATTGTGTATCTTGGGTGAAATTGGTGTTATGATACTTGTAAAACTTCTTGAGACGATGATGGCTCCATTTCTTGGAATAAGGTGGGATTTAGGAACTAAGGGATGAGTTCTTCTTCCTTTAGCTTCTGAATCCATGAGAAAAACCTTAGCCTAGTCTGATTATGGTTTTGGATGAAGTTCAAGTTTGTTAATCTTCATGTTGGAACTAGATTTGTCACCATGAGCTTGTTTGGCTAGGATTGGTGGTTAAAGTTACGTTTTATAAGTTAAAGGACTGTTTGTGACAACCCTTGGAGTTGTTGTTTCTGTCTTAATGGATTAAGCACTTAATGGAGTTGTGGGCTGAACAGGGTTATTAACGGTGCTAATCTGGCTAGTTGACTTTTGTTGACTTTTGGCTGACCTTTAACCGTTGACTTTTTGACCGGTTTGACTTTTGGTCAGACTTGAGAGTTTTGGATGCCGGTATTATAGTTTTATCCTGTTTGGGATTTAGGAAGTTCTAAGTGGGATTTATCCTTGTTAGGAAGTGCGTATTGTCGGGATCTAAAGGCACTTGCGTGGAGTGCTGTCTAGTGTGTGGTCGCGAATGAGGTGAGTCTTCTCACTATACTATGGGTGATGTTACATGCATAGATAGTCTTTATTACTTTGTGTAATAATGTGATTATTTGTGCTTTACGTGTTTGCCAACGAAAGTCAAAGGCTGTCGGACCGTGGGCCGACAGTGCCGGCTTAAGAGCCGATGACGATGTTTGCCGGCGAAAGCCGATGACGAAGATTGTCGGGGGATCGGGGCAAGCCCGAGAGCCGATGACGATGTTTATGTGATGGATCGTGTGGTATTTTTGGGGAACTCACTAAGCTTTGTGCTTACCCTTTTACCCTAACTGCTTTTCAGGTAAATGCTGGCTTGAGCTTGGAGCACGGCGCGACTGTACCGCATATGAGGATTCCAACGATTAAAGTCTTTCCCCTGGGTGATGTTTGTAAATGTTTTAATAAATACGTTTTATATGTTTAAATACCAAGTTTTAATTTAAATGGTTCTAGTTGGCAAACCTTTTTATTGTATTTTAGTTTTTTTTTAAAACAAAAAATTTATTTCGGAATTTGGGACGTTACATATATACCCTCTCCTATAAGTGACACTGAATAAACACATTCTTCACGTCAAGTTGTCGTATGGACCATTAATGAGTAACATAAATGCTAATAACTGTGTGAATTGTGGAAGGCTTGACGACTAGACTGAGCGTGTCATCATAGTCTATCCCAGGTCTTTGAGTTCGACCGTTGGCAACCAGTCGAGCCTTGTATCTAGACAATGATCCATCAGCATTTAGCTTCTTTTTAAAGAGCCAAATGCAGTTAATTATATTGGCCTTAGGTGGTTAGGGAACAAGTATCCAAGTTCTGTTAGAGATAATACCAAAGTGTTTCTCTTTCATTACATCAAGCTAGTTAGGATCTTTGAAGTCTTGGAGATAGTTTCGGGGATTGGGGAAGTAGAATTGGTCTGAAGGTTTAGTTTTTGAATAGGTTTGGTGATTCCATGTTTGACACGAGTGGTCATGGGTTGATATGGTGTAGGTTGGAGAGGGCCTAAGATGATGCCAGGTGAACCGGATAGAGGAGATGGAGTGGTAGTCTTGTGAGTGGAGGTAGCACGTGTAGGAGCTGTCGTAATGTCAGCTATAGTGGGTATGGGGGTAATTGGAGGGTTGGCACAAAAGTATAAGAACTTGGATGCAGTTAGATTGAGTGTATCAGTGACATCAAGGGATGAGTAGGATGGAGAGGATATTGGTGTCATGGACCCAAAAAGAAAGACTATTTCATAAAACACAAACGTGCCTAGATATAATAATTTGTTTGGTGTGAAGGTTCCTAATGATTAGTTAGGTACCCAAGAAAGACACAAGGGGTGGTTCGAGGTGAGAGCTTGTGTGGTGTGACAGTATGGGGATAACATAGACACCCAAATATCCGAAGGTGAGTGTATGTGGGTTGTTTTTGGTAGAGTTTATGGAAGGGGTGCAATTTTGGAGAGCGGTGGAGGGTAAGATGTTTGATAAATGGGTTGCCATGTGTAATGCCTAAACCAATATGTAGGTGGAAGGTGAGCTTGGAAGAGAAGAATATATACTATATTGTTGATCGTTCTCAGACTTCCCGTTTTGTTGAGATGTGTGAGGACACAAGAAGTGCATTTGTATCCCATTTCGGTCACTAAATTGGTGAAATGGTTGATTATCAAATTCCACTCCCCATTATCACACAAAAAGGCTTGAATCTTAGTTTTGAATTGTGATTGGATATATGACTGAAAGTGAAGAATTTTGGGAAATACTTCAGATTTTGCATGCAATGGATAAACATACAAAAAATGTGTAAAATGATCCAGAAATATGACATAATACTTGATGCCACTAACACTAAGAATTGGGAAGGTCCAAACATCCGAATGAATAATTTGAAAAGGTAAATACGTAACAGAATTAGATAACGAAAAGGGAAATTTAACATGTTTGAACATTTGATACACCTGATATAAACTAGATACTTTATTGTTTGTACAAGAAATTAAACGACTACTGACTAAATGCTTAAAGACATGATGACCGGGGTGACCAAGATGTTGATGCCATACTAATGATCTGATAGAGAGAAGGGCTTAAGGTGTTGGTTGAGTGACCGGATAGAGGTCGCCCGTGCTATCATATCATAGAAGTTTTGAATAGTTTGATAGTCCTTCACATAAAAACCAAATTCATCAAATTCTATGGTGCATTTATTATCTCGGGTAAAAGGGCAGGAAGAAAATGAGATTTTTTATAATTTATGGGTGATTAAAACATTGTTCAGAATTAAAGTTCATAGGATTAGAGTATGAAAAACTGGTGTGACCAGTTTTACGCATGGGTATGATAGATCCGTCCTCGACTAATACAGATAATAATGAAATGCAATTATCTTAAACAAATTTTAGTACACTTGCATCCGCATGGAGATGTGAGGTCACCTCGAAATCCATATACCAGTTGCTGCTTCCAGCATCATTCAACGATAAAGTGTTAAAAGCTTGAGGTAACATAGTCGGCTATTCAGACATTGTTGGACTGGAATTCAGAGACCATTAGGCCTGTGGTTGCTGTCCGCTTACATAGGCCTGCCCAAAGGGGCCTGGACTGGTAGGTGGCCCAAATCCAGGCGTTGGACTGTAGCTGGCATGAGAGGTCCTAGGGCCTTGCTTGGTGCTCAATATAAGATAGGATACAGGTAGGCTCAGGTGATTTAGAGTAGGTAAGAGGCCCACCTGACTTGGGTTAGATTGAAAAGATACAGGAGGCAATAGGTACCAATTGTACCCCCACCCCACTAGTGTGCTCAGTGTGTGCTTTAGCTACCCGTTGTTGTGCTGATGTTGCCGCTGGCCAACGTTTTGTGACCGCTATTTCGGCTGTCGCGACACCGCTTTCCGTTGCGACCACCAGGACCATTTTGGTTGCGATTATTTTGATTGGGATATGACTCGACAACAAGCACAGTTGAAGAAGGGTGATCCAAATAAATAATCGTACCGGTGTCTCATTATTGCACTTGATTCATTCGTTGTTCCTCTAGCAATAACATTGAGCACGTCTCGAGACTGGATTTGATTTCACCCCTCTTTGAAAGTTGTAGGCCTTGTTTCGCTTTCGTGTTCGTTGTTGTGGCCCACAACAAAAATCCTCGGTGTGGAATATAATCCCAAAGTACTCCAAAGACTCAAATAGAAAGATGGAAAAGGATTTTGGCATTGTATGGTGGTCACAATGTAATAAAATTTCTGAGATATACCATTTATGATGTAAGACACAAGATTTTTCTCCAGGACCCGAGCATCAATGTTATCGAGGACGTCAACAATTGTTTTGATGTGTGTGCAATAATCGGTGATAGACGAGTTACCAATTACGATATTACAAACCTCGTTGTCAAGTTCGATGGCCTTCACATCTTTGTTATCGCGGAAAAGAGTTTCCAACTTCTTTCGAATCTCATAAGCGGTTGTCTTTTTCTTCAAGATCATTTGTGAGAGAGATGGAGAAATTGTACCATATAACCACAATTTTACAATGGAATCGATCCAATTCCATTAAGTCATATCCATTGCTGTAGTTGTTGGAGCTTCGAGATGATCTGCGATCCCGAACCCATAACAGTGCGTTTCAACCAACTCCCGCCAAGCATCTTTAAGTAATTAAGGTCGAGAATCAATGGGATCGATGCTTTTATCTTGGTTATCCTGTAAGGATTTTTAGTGGATTTAGTGGCATCTCTCCTGACTGATTTGTTGGATTAGGTGTCTAAGCCATGACTTTACAACTATATTTATCTTGTTAATTGAAGCAAAGTCCATTTGGGTTGCCCTCATAGCTGGAGGTTAAGATAGAGTTCAGTAGAGTAAAAGGTTGATTTATTAATTGTGTAATAAATCAATAGAATTACTTAAATGGTTTATTAATATATTTAAGTGTTAATATATTAATTAGAAACTATAATAATTAATTGAGATTTAATCTAGAATTAATTGGATTTAATTTAGTGATTAAATTAATTAATTAAAAGTGCAGGGACTGGTTTGTATTTATTCAATAGTTGAATAACTGGCAAGCCAGTAGCCAGGGGCCAAAGTTGGCGCCAATATGGAGGGAACTCCATAGTTGGCGAAAAACCCTAATTAGGGTTTAGAAGCCTTGGTCCAAATGGTCAACAGGCTTGCCCATTAAGGAAGCTCCTCTAGGGTTTCAGCTATAACCCTTGGAGGCTATAAAAGGAACCTCCTGGCTCCCCTTTTTCTATGCCAACTTCAACCAGAGATACTTTGCTGAACTGTCTTCTCTGTTGCTGTGGGTATGACTTGTATTTGAGGCAGGATACTTTTGCTGCTAGCTTCAAGAAGAAGATTTAAAGGTTGGTTCTTCTGATTTAAACTTTAGAAATTATTGTTGGCCTTTAGGTTATAGTTTATTATCTTCATAGAAGAAAACATAGATCTTTCTAGGGTGCATGTGAACCATAGGTATTTTGTGTTCATTGTTTGCTAGAAAACCCTTCAGTGGTATCAGAGCTTAGGCTGTTTTCTTGTGTTTGATATAAACTGCTTAATCTATGTTTGCCTTGAGTTTTTGTGCGAAAAACACCTCTTGGATGAGGCTTTGGTCGAAATCTAGGAATTTCATAAGATGAAATTGATAAGTACATTATCTACCTTAATGACCATTATGTTGTGATTACGGCATCCCTCTTCACACCATAGTTGGGGCATTTTGGGTCCTAGCCTTAATAAATAATATATTGGGTAATTATTTAAAAAGGATTAATTAAACTAATAAAATTCTGTTTATTGTAGATGTCTGAACCAAGTGTCTATTCTCCTCCCTCTCCTCCTTCACCCATTTCTGCGAGCATCAGAAAGCACCTACTAAATATGGAAAGGCTGACTGGCCTTAACTGTAAGGAATGGCTTCGCAATTGGAGACTGGCTCTCGGCATTGCGGGCAAGCTTCATCTCACCGAGTATCCGATCCCGGTTCCACCGAAACAAGTCATCATAAAGAGCCTTTATGATAAGCATGACTTATTAATTGATAAATCCGAAAAGATTCGTGACCTCAAGCTATTGACCATTGACCCCGAGTTCCGCAAGGAATTTGAATCCTTGGGGCCATATGAGTTAATGCAATCGGTTGAGGAAATGTTCCGAAAACCGGTCGAAGAGGAACGAGCTAGGATCTTCAAAAGACTTGCAGAGTGTAAGTTAAAAGAAGGAAGTAGCATCGATTCACATGTTCTTCAGATTGAAGCGTACATAGGCGAATTGTACAAACTTGGTTATTCCATGAGTCAGGAGTCGACTGTTAACACTCTACTCGCTTCACTGACTAGTAAGTACGATCTGTTCATTCAGACGTATAGAAAGGAAAACCAGAAAAAGACCTTAATGGATATGCGTCTACTGTTGACTTTATACGAGTCACTCTTGGACAGGCATAGCTCCAATGGTTCAGCTACTTCTGGATTAAGTCCAGTGGAAAGACACAGCAAGAAACGATCCAGATCGTCTGGATATGTCTTAAGCTGGGAATCCACAAAATTGGATACAGTCGCGGAAAGATTGAAAGACGCTCCAAAGTCAAAATCTTTTGAAAGCTCATGTATATCTAAAAACCTCAAAACTCCTGTTCCATAATTCCTTGATGCATAATGTGATAGTCACATTTTGGTTTGTATGCAGGGAATCAGTAGAGTACGGGACATTGGCGCATAGGAGCACATTTGGATTGGATTTCCGGCTCATGCAGTTTTGAAGTTTAGTTAGATATTGAAATATTGTTATTAGCTTCTCAGATGCGTATGACATTGTCTATCATACAGTACATTGTTCAAGTTTTTTTTTTAATAAAATTGTCGTTTAATTTCTTTTAACATCTGTTGTTTGAAATTATCCTTGAAATGTTGTATGATTCTGTTGAATGCATTATTGATGATAACTTGAATATTGAATGCATCCAAAGTGTTTGGATCTTAGGAATTGTGTCCTTATGATTGTTAAAGTGAATATTATAAGAATCAATTCTACCAAAGGTCCAGTTGGACAGGACTTTGGAATCATTTGACTTAGAGTCACACGATGAATTGAGTTCTTAATGTGTTAAGAAATGAATCAACCAAAGATCCAGTTGGACAGGACTTTGGAATCAATTGACTTAGAGTCAGATGATGATTAAGTTCTTCATAAAGTACATGTGGCAAGAAATGAATCACCCAAAGATCCAGAGGATAGGATTTTGGAATCAGGTGACTTAGAGTCAACTGAAGATTGCAAGTCTTGAACAAAATTAACAAAGTCATAAGTTTACATAGAGATGTAAAAGACATTAAGATTAGGAGCAACGGACACATCAGTTACTGTGTATTGCTCGAATCTTCAAATAGAACACAATTGTTTGTACTTTACAATATTTGTCATTCGGTATGACTAATATGGCTTCGCTTGTCAGAATAAGTAAATGAATTGAACCCTTGAACAGTTCAAGGACGTCAAAGGAAGTACAAGACCCACAGAACCTGAGTGACAAAATAAACTGGGAAAATGTTTCACAGTTTATTCCCTTCCAAGAACATTAATAATTATAATGTGTCTTAGGGAAGATGATGGAGCATTGGTCGAAACAGTTCGATCCTCAATGTATGAGATACATTGCCAATTAGTTTCCCGTAAATTAAACACTAAACCAGTCAGACCATATCCCAACCACATCTTCGACTAAGTAGGTTTTGCAGACACTGTCTAAAATGTAAAGCTGGGATTGTCCCACTTATACATTAAAGGTCCAGGGTCTTGTAGTGTTCGTCCGAACCTCATGACTGGCCTGAACCTAATTAGAAATGTCGTTTCACTGGCTATTCCGCTGTATCTGGAAGAGAAAGAGCTCTTTTAGAAAGAACTCATATTCTAAGGAGACAGTGGGAGTTGGGACAGTCCTGAATGAGTTTAGGATTAGCCAAGTGAAAGAACCTTTAGTCATCACTAGGCTTAGAGCAGAAATCAGATTTCCGTTTTAATACTGACACTATCTTCTCTTGACCAGTAGTACTGATCACCATCATAAGTAGTTATGATCGGGGTGACATACCGAATAGTGGTAAAACACTATAGTTGGTACGGATTTACAATCCGACTACTTGGAAGCATTGGTGAGCCCGGTTGCTGCCAATTAAGAGAACCTTAGGACGAGATACAGTCTATGTGACAGGTTGATTGATTTTACAACTGGTCTTAAAACCAGTGGGAGTAATCATCAAAAGAAATCAACATAGACAGAAACGTACCTTCAGAACATCTGGTTGAGTGAGACGATACTCAGAGTCAAGTAATTGACTCCGAGAGAAGCACTCTCAATAGAAGATGAAATCTGAAAGAATACTGCATATTGTAAGTCGTTAGTGGAGCGCGTGTGGATCACCGGCACACTAATAGGGACTCACAAAGAATATGCCAGTATAAAGGTACATGGGACCTGGGATTTCCCTGCGGGCATCTCGCAAGAAAGGATATTCAGATTCTCAAAATATGCCAAAGGATTGGATCTTGAGAAAGGGCTGAAAGATATCCATTAAGATTTCAGAAAGGTTTGGATTCTCAAAATGTGCCATAAGCTCTGGATTTTGTGAATAGTCCATAACCGTGCTAAAGCCAGTGGGAGTGTCTCTGTTATCTCTCTCTCCATATGTGTGTTACATAATGTTTCTAGGAAACGTCTCTTTTCATTACAAAGTGTAATGACTTGGTGTTGAGAGATGGATCGCTATGAAAGGCTTAATAGAGATACGGCATACTCAGGTGGTTGTAAACATCTATGAGATAGATTGAAACTCTGCCAAAATGATCTTGATCAGACTCAAGATGCATAGCTCAGGAAAAAAATTTCCTGTCATTGCAAAGTGTAATGATTTGGCATATAGAGAAGGTGCAGCATACTCGCATAATCCATAGACATCTATCAGATAGATGTGGTCATCAGTATAGACCTGGCCACAGTAAGCATGATCTTGATAAGATTCAAGATGCATGGAAAAGAGTCTCCGAAAGGAAATAGTTATTGAAAATCATGACACAAGGATTATAAGTAATCGTAAGATTCCAAAAGATTTTGGAATAGGACTGGATCGAATCCAACAAGTTTCTTGGATCGATCAGAAGTGTCATGAACATGTCTTGATGACTTAATGCTTAGAGCATAGTGAGTCAGATTCAGGATATGACCTGGCTGGGAATACTTAATGGATTTGTACATACAAGAGAAATCATTGGAAAACGATTAGGGGTGAATGTTGATAACAATTTGAAAAGTTTTTTTTAAAATAAGGACTTAATGGTTAAAGAATTTCGTTGGCATTCCGATGGAGCGCGTGTGGCTCACCGGCACATCGTAACACCTCGAAATAGTCTTAGGGTGCAGTCATGTGGACTAAAGATCCCGAGAACCATGGAAGGTCACAGTACATAGAATAGAGTTGTTAGTGAGAATGACAGTATGACCAAAATTGAAATATCATCGGAAGGATATCCGATCGGATAAAGTGAATAAATGTGTAACATTTGAGTACATAGAAAGAGTGAAAGGTCAAGTAGACATAGATACATAACACGAATTAAATAGTTTAAAAGGAATCTAGAAACCGATAATAGTTTATGTAAAATCCGACTTGGTGATTACCTCGTGGAGACTTGGTAATTAGGCAATAGTAGCCACCAGTCAGATTTTAAGTTTCAATTTTGCATGTTTCACTTCCCGAATAATTTGATTATTCAAAAGTCCATAGTCGCTCATACTTTTCGGGAGTAAGTATGAACAAAGACTGTCGTGAATTGGTTGTAGATTGTCTAAGGAGTTAGACATTGCAGTAAGACTGCTACAACGTTCATGAGTACTTAGAAATAGAGATTTGAGTATTGGATAAACCCGCGCTCAATAGATTGCATCATGGATTACATCACGAGCAATGTTGAGACGATAATATCGTATGATCTTGAAGCGAAGACATATGAGTTGAAATTTACGAGTCGGTTGTGCATTGATGATGCGAAACGCATCGGTAACTCGATGTTATAAAACGCATTGTTGTGTACGATTTGATATGTAAAAGACACAACCATATGAGTCAAAGCTTATTCGTTCCTTGACCCTGATGGGAAACAGATATCTGTAGGCCGCTCGATGATTTTGAAGTTGACTAAAGTGCTGGCCAGCCGGGACTAAATTGATGTGTTCAATTAGAAGTCTTAAAGTCATAAGCAGAATCGGAAATCGGGAAACAGAGTGTCGGACAGAGATTGATCTCAATCCATGTCTCGTGTCTGAAAATATCTTGTTGGACGAAGGATCATATGATCACTTATCTTTGGACGGAACTGACTAGGTCAGAGTTCTGCAGCAGTTTCTAGGAAGCTGCAGGTTGTTTATTAATCAGAAGATAAATTAAAGTCATAGACTTATCCAAGTGGGAGACTGTTGGATTAGGTGTCTAAGCCATGACTTTACAACTATATTTATCTTGTTAATTGAAGCAAAGTCTATTTGGGTTGCCCTCATAGCTGGGGGTTAAGATAGAGTTCAGTAGAGTAAAAGGTTGATTTATTAATTGTGTAATAAATCAATAGAATTAATTAAATGGTTTATTAATATATTTAAGTGTTAATATATTAATTAGAAACTATAATAATTAATTGAGATTTAATCTAGAATTAATTGGATTTAATTTAGTGATTAAATTAATTAATTAAAAGTGCAGGGACTGGTTTGTATTTATTCAATAGTTGAATAACTGGCAAGCCAGTAGCCAGGGGCCAAAGTTGGCGCCAATATGGAGGGAACTCCATAGTTCGTGAAAAACCCTAATTAGGGTTTAGAAGCCTTGGTCCAAATGGTCAACAGGCTTGCCCATTAAGGAGGCTCCTCTAAGGTTTCAGCTGTAACCCTTGGAGGCTATAAAAGGAACCTCCTGGCTCCCCTTTTTCTACGCCAACTTCAACCAGAGATACTCTGCTGAACTGTTGTAACACCCGGCTTTTAAAACAAAAACACCCCTGAAAATTTTTCATTTAAAACAAAGGTTTCAATACGTAAAACCATAACAAAAGGGGGTATATTTCATTAAAAACGGGTACAAGTGTATCAAGGAGAGTATAAAATACCATAATCTCCTTTGAAGCCGGGCTGCTACTGACAGCATCTATAAGTCCCACTTCTTTAGTCACGGACTCTATCTTTTCCCTTATCAGGATCATGCTAACCTGCAGGGACATTTAACAAATAATATGAGCTATAAAGCTCAGTGAGTAATCATATCTGCAAATAACCTGTATAAGAATACATTCATATATAATTTCCTATATATGATAAATCTCTTCTGGCACATCTTTTCAATACAAGGTCCCATTCTATAGCCTCTTCCGGCTAAACATATATATATTTGGATATCGGATCCAAACTCTAAGGCTCACTGGCTGATCGTATATCTCTTAGGATTTCACATCCTACTTCATAGTCTTACATGTTGTTATTTGCATACATTTCTGTCCCATATTTCTTAGTCACAATTGACCGCACCGTATTTCATGGCCATATAAGCCGCACCAAACAGTTTTAACATTTATATCATAGCCATATAGGCCGCACCAGTTGGATTTAATCATCCAATATCATAATCATTTATGGCTCACGAGTTTGCCCCGCTTTTGCCTAGACTCACGGCTCCGTTCTTGTCATTTCATTGACTCACGGCTTACCCGATATTGCCTTTTTATTGACTCACAGCTCCGTTCTTGTCTTTCTTAGACTCACGGCTTATCTGGTATTGTCTTTTTACTTTTATTATTGACTCATAGCTCCGTTCTTGTCTTTCACAGACTCACGGCTTACCTGGTATTGTCGTATTAATGACTCACAGCTCCGTTCTTGTCTATCGCAGACTCACGGCTTATTTGGTATTGTCTTTTCAATGCATCTATAAACTATCAAATTTCGTCCCCCAAATCTGTTTCAATCTGTAACAGTCCAATCAATACATATCATATATGATATAAGTGAGATTACTCACCTGGATACTTGCTGCATCTAATTCCGGTTGTTTCTTGCCTTTGCGTACACATCAACCATTTATCCCGTACCTATATATTCATTTATATACCAAATGATAATAGGTTAACAACCATTTCAATTGACTCTATTACACAAGAGTCCAATATAATACAATTGGGGACCATTTCTAGATGATAACTTTCAATTACCATCTTTCTTTAAATTATACATTTTCCCAAAATACACGTATTTTGCTACAGTACTTTCGGGAGGTCGTATACGTATTCCGACAATTTCCACGAAGTTTCATACCATATTAGACCTATGTTCAAAATTTCAGGTCAAACGGACAAGTCTAGAACCAAGTCCCAAAATTGGACCAAACCTTAACAGAAGGCAGGAGAAACTTGTTCATTTTTCTGCAGGCGCAGGATCGCGACCCGATCTCCAGGGTGATCGCGACGCGATCTGCTGCTCAGCAGACTCATTGTCTGATTTTTATGCTACAAATTCTCATTTTCTCATATTAAGCCCTTAATACACGACTTAATCAGTAGGGGTTTGTTCTAGGGCCAAAACCTTTCATTTACTTCAAGTTTTAAACCATGGAATTGTGGATTCCAATCCATTTCCAAAAATTCCCGTTTTCACAATTTTGGTCCAAAACCGAAATTATCAAAGATTAATCACTTCTACTGATTTATTTCAACAAATATACCATTTGGAATTCATTATAACCTATTAGAATCAAGTTGATCATAAAAACTTGTAATCTAGGGTTCTTGAGCAAAGTTCCAAATTTTCACTAATAGCAACATACTTTCTAGTTGATATGTTTTCTTTTCATAATAAACATGTTTCAACTTAGAAATCATATGGATATCATGGATCATAACTGAATTTACAGTTTTCAGTCATCCATACAAAAACCCAACAAGAACACTTTAAGAACTTGTTTAGAAATCAACTACTAACCTTGTTTAACTTAGGAATCACCAAATTCCAAACACTTGCTCCGAATTCATGCTTCAGTTCTTGAAACTTTTCCAGGATCGTGCTCTCAAAATCCTTCCCGAACACTCTCAAATGTTCAGCCACAAATAGAGAGTCAACTCTCCTATTTATACCTCCAAACTTTACAAATTTAGTCCCTAAGTTCATTTTCTTGAACTTATGGCACTTTTCTCACATTTTATTACAATAAAACTTTCATTCTTTATACTTTTGCCACAAGCAAACAATATTTTTACATGATTGGTCCTTTACATGGTCATTTGACCAAATTACCCTTTTATGGTAAAATGACCAATTTACCCCTTTTTGCTAGAATTAACTTTCGAATACTTATCACAAGTATTAGATGTTACAACTGTCTTCTCCATTGCTGTGGGTATGACTTGCATTTGAGGCAGGATACTTTTGCTGCTAGCTTCAAGAACAAGATTCAAAGGTTGGTTCTTCTGATTTAAACTTTAGAAATTATTGTTGGCCTTTAGGTTATAGTTTATTATCTTCATAAAAAACATAGATCTTTCTAGGGTGCATGTGAACCATAGGTATTTTGTGTTCATTGTTTGCTAGAAAACCCTTCATGATTGAGAACACTGGGAAACAGAGGTGATAAGGCATGGAAGAGTTGTCGAGTGTGGATGAAAAACTGATGATAATGGATAAAAGCGGGAAGAACTACAGACGGGAAGGGATAAGAGCGAGGGAGAGAAAGAAAAAGAATTAGTTTAGAGGGGGCTCTGATACTATATAATTTGGTTTTAAGCTCTTGATTGAATTGTAAGACCCGTTCCGCCGAGTCGCGGCCCGAAGGAATCTGCGGCGCGGCTTTAGGAAGAATCTAGAATCGCGTAGGATTGGTACGCGCGGCGCGGTTTGAAAGAACCCGCGGCGCGGTGCGCCTCTAAAGTGAAAAAAACCCTAATTCGAATTTAAACGCCTATATAAAGGGACCCAGCCCTAGGGTTCGTGTTTTTGGGAGTTTTCTGGAGCAGAGGCGTCTGGTTTCGGCAGATACTCTTTGGTCTCGAGGCTTTGAAGGCTTTGGGAGATTAGAAGAAGGAGATCCAACGCGGGAGAAGGTTTGGGACGGATCGCGGGGATCACTCCGTCCTTCGGAAGTAAGGTAAGAAGATTTACTCTTCTGACTTTCCTTTTCATCCCGTCATATGGTGTGACCCGTTGGTTTGTAGTTTTAGACGATTTGTAGCACTTAGGGTTTGGACCAAGGACATGCATGGACTTGCATGTCCGTAAGGAAGTGACCTTAGGGTAGTTTCTGATCCCAGGAAGGGTGTAGAAAGGAACCCTAGCCGATTGATGTACTGTTAAGCGCTAATAACATTTTGGAATGTTACGAGCCGCGACTGGCTATGTCAGCGGAGCGGACTCGGCTGAACCCGCGTAACTGTGCAATGGTAGCCGCGGCGCGTAGGGCGAGAAGCCACGCCGCGGCGAGCGACTGTTTGACCCTAAGGTTTGGTTTTGACCCTGGTTTGGTAGTAAACGTTGGGTCTGACCTTTAGGCAAGTCTATAAGAGTTTGGTCAATGCTTAATATGTTGTGTATGTGGGATTTATGTGGGAGGACGAACTAAGTGGGGATATTAGAGAATATCTACACGGTTTCGAATCAGGTGAGTATCCTCACCTTACTATATGATGTTGCATGTTAGGCATCTTGTGTGTTATTTACAGTTATATGATTTGCTCTATATCTGTGGTTATTTGTTGTTGGGCTCAGTACTGATGCGTGTCCCCTCGTAGCTGTTGTATGGCGAGTTGGACTATTGCCATGTCTCATAGCTGTTGTATGATGGGTTGGGCCATAACCGGGAACCCATAGCTGTTGTATGATGGGTAGAACCTTCCCGTGTCCATAGCTGTTGTATGATGGACGCCCGTAGCTATTGTATGGCGGGTAGGGTCGGGTCGTTCTCGAGAACGGGTTTTTAATGTGTGGGCATGTATGGTAATTTGTGGACTCACTAAGCTTTAAGCTTACCCGTTGATTTTATAACATTTCAGGTATTTCAAATGACAAAGGGAAGGGTAAGGCGTGACGGCGGCGCATCGCATACAAGAGATTTATTTTAATGAACTATATTAGTATTTTCAAATGTTTCCGCTGTTGGTTTAAGTAATATGTTGAACAATTTTACTTTTTGGAATAAATATTTTATTGAAACCTTGATAATAAATGAATTTTAGAAATTTTGAAATTGAGACGTTACAATTGAATTCATTCCAAGGGTGCAGTATAAATACAATATACAAACAAAGTATACTAAGCCGAATTACAAAAATGCCGAGACTAGAAAATACAATACGGACTGGAAATATATCTAAAAATACAATTGTAAATTAACATGTGTCATATTATATATTATTATTTATATAATTTGATTGAGGACAAACTCTTTTTAAAATCAAAGTAATTTTAAATTAATATATTTGGAAGCTTATATTATAAATTTATAATATACTATAAGACACAATTATGTACAATTAAGGTTAATAATTTAAGTATAAAATTGTGAACCAAAATATTAAATAAGCATTTAAAAGTGTATTTTCTAAAATAAAGCTTTTTGAAAAACAAAATTATATTCATTCTATTTGTAATTTGTAAGTCGATAGAAATGATTAAGTTGTTTTCTTTTTTAGACATGAAAATACAATATGGATAGGAAGGAAGTAATAAGTAAGCATTATGATAATTCATGATAAAGGTTTGAAACAAACTGAATCATAGAAAATGATTTGCTTTGATTTGGGCCACTAGGTGACCTACACGACATATTGTCCCCAATTAGTGCTTTCGATAAATATTTTGTATATCAGAAAAGTAATAATTCAAGGTGCATGACAAAAGGTCCAAACAAAATGAATCATTGTAAATTCTTTGCTTTTGTTTGGGCCACCATATCAATTGTGGATATATATATATATATATATATATATATATATATATATATATATATATATATATATATATATATATATATATATATATATATATATATATATATATATATATATATATATATATATATAGGGCTAGGTTATAAAAAAAATGACAATTATTGTGTTACCTTGTAACCAAATCCTGGCCATCGGATTTCATTCTCGTAACAATGAAAAAAACACATTCTTAACAGAATAAATTTTTGACATAATGAGTTTTTACTATTCTTAAAAGAATGAACTAAATTTTATATATTCTTAGAAGAATGTGTTTTAAATGAGTGGTCCAGATTGAGTTTTAAGGTTACACAATACTTATATGGATATATTTGATCCTAACCCTATATATATATATATATATATATATATATATATATATATATATATATATATATATATATATATATATATATATATATATATATATATATATATATATATATGTATATATATATATATATATATATATATATATATATATATATATATATATATATATATATATATATATATATATATATATATATATATATATAGAATCAGGATAGGGTGATAACTCTTCTTAAAGTGAGGACTTGCGAGAACACTTTAAAAAATTGAAAAAAAATAAAACAAAAATATAAATAATAAAATGGATCATAGTACTATATCGAAGAAAAAAAATTCAAAAAAAAAACTTTTGTATCATTATTTTTTTTTATAATGAAATAATGATCCAAAATAAAAACAGAAAAATTGCATCATTACGTTTTGCAATGATGCAATTTTTTTTTTTCCATTTTTTTTTATAATGAGATAGTACTATTCTTGATTTTATGATTTGTATTTTTTTTATATTTTTTTTCAATTTTTTTAAGGTGTCTTCACAAGTCCTCACCGAAAAAAGAGTCCTCACAGGAACCGGACCCTATATATATATATATATATATATATATATATATATATATATATATATATATATATATATATATATATATATATATATATATATATATATATATATATATATATATATATATATATATATATATATATATATATATATATATATATGAAAGGTTTTCTGCACACCATGAACTAAATAACCTAAGTTCACATGTAACCTATAAGGATCTATATTTTCTTCTAATTGAACATATAACAAAACCTAAAGGCCATAAGAAAATTAACTAAAATAATAAAATTAGAAAAACCAACCTTTTAGAATTTTTTGGAAGCTGAGCAGCAAAATTATCCTGCCTCAAATGAAAGTCACACCCAAGCTGAGAGGTATATGGATCGAAAATTCCAGATAGAGTGTATGATGAAATTGGCGTGAATATATGATGCCTGGGAACCCTTATTTATAGTTTTCAAATGGCCAGCTTATAAACCTTAGAGATAAACCTTTTTGAATTCAAATAAGATAAACCTTTTATCTAATAATTAAAACTCTTATTTATCCTAATATCAATTTCGATATATATATATATATATATATATATATATATATATATATATATATATATATATATATATATATATATATATATATATATATATATATATATATATATATATATATATATATATATATATATATATATATATATATATATATATATAATTTCGACACTCACTGGTCACTCTCACACTGCCACTTACTCAACTATTGAATAATTACAGTTTTAGTCCCTGCACCTTTAATTAATTAAATTAATCCCCAAATTAAATCCAATTAATTCTGGATTAATTCCTAATTAATTAATATAGTTTCTAATTAATATATTATCACTTTAATATGTTAATAAACCATATATTTAATTCCTGTTGATTTATTAAACCCATAAATCAACCTTCTCTCTCTATTACCGAATTTTCTACCAAACCTCCAACCATGAGGGCAACCCAAATGGACTGTGCTTCTATTAATTAGGTAAATACTAATTATTAGTCATGGCTTAGACACCTAATCCAATAGTCTCCCACTTGGATAAGTCTATGACTATAATTATCAATTTAACCTCTAATTAACCAGCACTTGTAGCTTCCTAGAAACCAATGCCAAACTCTGATCTAATCAGTCCTGTCCATAGATAAGTGATCAGATGATCCTCCGTCCAACTAGATATTTTTCAGACTCAAGACATGGATAAAATCAATCTGGTCTGATTCACTGTTCCTCGATTTCCGATTTGCATATGACTCTTAGACTACCAATTTAGTCCCGGTTGGCCAACCATTTTAGTCAACTTCAAAATCATCGAGAGGCCTACAGATATCTGTTCCCCGTTAGGGTTAAGGGACGAATAAACTTCGACTCATATACTTATGTATTTTACCATACAAATTACTCACAACAATACGTTTTATAACACCGAGTTACCGATGCGTTTTCGTATTATCAATGAACAACCGTCTTAGTAAATCATAACTCATATGTCTTAGCTTAAAGATCAAAAGATATTATCGTCTCAATATTGCTCGTGATGTAATCCATGAAGCAATCCATTAAGCGCGGGTTTATCCAATACTCAAATCTCCATTTCCAAGTACTCATGAATGTTGCAGCAATCTTATTGCAATGTCTAACTCTTTAGACAATCTACAACTAATTCATGACAGTCTTACTTCACACTTACTCCCAAAAAGTGTAATCGACTGTGGATATTTGAATAATCCAATTATTCAGGAAGTAAAACATGCAAAATAAAACACAATGATATGTAATTGACAAAATTAGTAAACCATTACTCATTAATAAATCTCCATTATTAAATCACAAAAGTCAAATACAATAACATTGTTACAAGTTTCAAAAATCTATCTAATTACAAAAAACTTATATCGTCTCTTAATCCAATGCTCCTAGCATGCTGATTATGCTTAATCCTACTCAGAGCCTTTGTCAAGGGATCTGCAGGATTATTTTCCGATGATACCCTTTTTACAAGGAGGTGACCTTCTTCTACCCTATGTCTGATATAGTGGTACTTTCTGTCGATATGTCTGGACTTTCCATGATCTCGCGGTTCCTTTGTCAAGGCGACCGCACCTTCGTTATCGCAGAACAGTTCCAAGGGCTCCTGAATACTCGGGACTACTCCAAGGTCACCGATAAAGTTCTTCAGCTAAGCCGCTTCCTTTGACGCTTCACTTGCTGCTATGTACTCTGATTCGCACATAGAATCAGCCACTGTTTCTTGCTTGGAACTTTTCCAAGTAACTGCTCCACCGTTCAAAAGGAATACCCAGCCCGACTGAGACCGACCACTGTCTCTATCCGTCTGAAAACTGGCATCTGTATATCCTTCAACTCTCAAAGTATCACTGCCACCGAGGACTAACACCATGTTCTTGGTCCTTCGCAGATACTTGAGTATATTTTTCACAGCTATCCAATGCGCCCTTCCAGGGTTACCCTGGTACCGACTGACCATGCTTAAAGCAAAGGCCACATCAGGGCGAGTACACGTCATAGCGTACATGATCGATCCTACAGCCGAAGCGTAAGGTACCCGACTCATTTCAACTATTTCTTCGTCTGTACTAGGACTTTGAGTCTTACTCAATTTTGCATTACTTTGGATAGGTAGTTCTCCCTTCTTGGAATTTTCCATACTAAACCTCTTTAGTACCTTTTCCAAGTATGTACCCTGACTAAGTCCAATTAGTCTCTTCTTCCTATCTCTCAGAATTCTTATTCGGAGAATATAGGCAGCCTCTCCTAGGTCCTTCATGGCGAAACATTTTCCAAGCCAAGCCTTGACATCTTGCAAGGTTGGGATATCGTTTCCCATGAGCAGTATGTCATCGACATACAGCACCAGAAAGGTGACTATACTCCCACTAGCCTTGACATATACGCAGGACTCATCCTAGAGAAGCCAAACTCTTTGACTTTCTCATGGAAACAAAGATTCTAGCTGCGAGAAGCTTGCTTCAATCCGTAGATTGATCTCTCAAGCTTACACACCTTATTAGGATACTTTGCATCGACAAAACCCTCTGGCTGATTCATGTAAACATCCTCAGTCAACTTCCCATTAAGGAAAGCGGTTTTGACGTCCATCTGCCAAATTTCATAGTCATGAAATGCAGCTATGGCCAGCATAATCCTAATAGACTTTATCTTGGCTACTGGTGAGAAGGTCTCGTCATAGTCAATCCCTGGGGTTTGAGTAAAGCCCTTCGCAACCAGTCTTGCCTTGAAAGTGTGTACCTTTCCGTCCATGTCGGTCTTCTTCTTGAAGATCCATTTGCACCCGACTGTCTTTCGACCCGGTACGTTGTCAACCAAGTTCCAAACTTGATTGTCATACATAGACTTGATCTTGCTATCCATGGCCTCTTTCCACTTGGCAGACTCAGGGCCCGCCACTGCTTCCTGGTAGTTAGCTAGTTCATCCAAATTTATCAGTGTCCTATCACTGACAAACGTGTCCCCATCCGAAGTTATATGGAACCCATAAAACTCGGGTGGCATGCTAACCCTACCGGAACGCCTAAGAGGTAAGGATACATCTGTCGGACCAACAGGAACTTCTTCCTCATGTTGGTTGCAAGTTTCTCCTAAGGTTGCGTCATCTGATGACTCTTGAATTTCTTCCAGATCAATGGTACTCCCACTGTCCTCTTTGAATATGAGCTCTCTCTCTCGAAAGACCGCTCGTCTAGCTATAAAGACCACGTCCTCGCTCGGTCTGTAGAATAGATATCCAAAGGACTGTTTGGGATAACCAAGGAAGAAACACCTTTCGCTTCTTTCTGCGAGTTTGTCTTGAGTCTCTAGTCTAACGAAAGCCTCACAACCCCAGACTTTGATATGTGCCAACGAGGGAACTTTCCCCGTCCACATTTCATAAGGTGTTTTAGCAACCTTTTTAGTAGGGACAAGATTGAGGATATGGGCGGCAGTCTCTAAGGCATACCCCCAGAAGTGAATGGGAAGTGAAGCTCGACTCATCATGGAACGAACCATGTCCAACAGGGTTCGGTTGCGCCTCTCCGCAACACCGTTCAACTGTGGTGTCCTGGGAGGTGTCAACTGCGAAACTATTCCGCATTCCTTTAGATAGTCTAGGAACTCGATACTTAGATACTCTCCGCCTCTGTCGGACCTGAGCATCTTTATCTTCCTGCCTAATTGATTCTCTACCTCGTTCTTAAACTCTTTGAACTTTTCAAAGGTGTCCGACTTGTGCTTGATCAAGTAGATATAACCGTATCTACTGAAATCGTCGGTAAAGGTCACGTAGAACCGCGTGCCATCCTTTGTGGTTGATCTGAATGGACCACACACATCCGTGTGAATGATGTCCAGCAGACCCTCACCTCTTTCAAAAGATCCTTTGAAAGGTGATTTAGTTATCTTGCCCAACAGACAAGATTCACATACATCATCTGACCTGAGGTCGAATGATTCCAACACTCCATCCTTTTGGAGTTGGGCGATGCGTTTCTTGCTGATGTGCCCGAGCCGACTATGCCACAGACATGCCTTTTCTACACCACTAGTAGAATCAATATAATTTACACTATGTCCTAAATTGTCAACACATTCAAAAGTTTCATACACACCATCACAAGGATAAGCAGTAAAAATCAAAATACCATTTTTGAAAACAGAAATCGAACCAATTTTATTATCAAAAGAAAATTGAAATCCTTGTCTGAACAATGCGTGAAATAAAATAATGTTTCTTGCCATTTCTGGCGAATAGCAACAATTAAATAACTATATACTAACATCACTACTAAGCACTAAACTGTAAACGCCGATCTTGGTAACAGGGGACGATCTCCTATTGCCCATGATCAAGTTCAGTCTACCGTGCTCCACCTTCCTGCTTTCCTTTAGGCCCTGCAGATCAGAACAAATATGAAAACCACATCCTGTATCAAGGACCCAAGAATTAGAAGATGGTGAGTTTTTAGAGATAGTGTATATACCTGCTGTCGATGGCTTTACTTTCCCATCCTTGACATCCTGCAAGTATTTGGGGCAGCTTCTCTTCCAATGGCCCTTCTCTTTGCAGTAAAAACAGTTGGCTTCATCGGGGTTGGCCACACAAGGAATCTGGGAAGACTTGGTTCTCGGGCCATTGCTTGACGACCCGACCTGAACCTTTTCCCTCCAATTTTGCTCAGGAGGGCCCTTCTTCTTCTTTCCTTTGCCACTTCCAATGGCTAGGACGGGCTGATTAACCGAGGGTACACTTTTACCCTTCATCCCGTCCTCAGCAACTCGAAGCATGCGATGCAACTCAGTCAGGTTAGCCTGATTGTTGTTCAAATGATAAGCCAGCCTGAACTAGTCATAAGAACTCGGTAAGGAGTTAAGCACTATGTCAACGGCCAAATCCTCAGGTACAGGCATCGCAAGCTTTCTTAGCCGCTCCACGTAACCTTGCATTCTTTGCACATGAGCGCAGATGGACTCTCCATCTTTAGGTTTGCAGTTCGTGAAGTCCTTGACCACCTCGCACCTTTCGATGCGCTCTTGCTTGCGGAACTTTTCCGCGAGCTCCTTGTGCATCTCGAAGGGCCAGTAGTCTTCGTATATCCTTTCCAATTCGGGGTTCATTGTGGCGATCATGATGCAGGCCACTTTGGTCACATCATCAGAATGTTTTTGGTACGAGGCAATTTCCTCGGGAGTAGCAGTTTCAGGGTCAACATCGACAAGCTCAGTTTCGAGAACATACTCTTTGTTCTCGTACCTCAGAGCCATCTTGATGTTTCTAATCCAGTCATTGTTGTTTGTCCCGTTCAATTGAACCTTGGAACACAGTGAGAGGATAGAAGGAACACTGGAGTTTGAGCGGGGAGCGGATTGATCAGCAGAAGACATCTATAAAAGAAGGTAAGTTTAATTAGATACTTGTCGGTCCTTATAATAACCCAATATAAAATAAGTCTAGGATCCAACTATAACAATTTGCAACATAGAAGAGGGATGCCGTAATCTATAAGCAAATTTTATAAAGGTAGGCGAATGACGATTCAGCCAATTCCACCGCGGAAAAATAATCTTATTATAAATGGAATTCCTAGTTTCTTTTGAGATTTATTGAACTGTTCAATAGCATGTTTAATCTCGGATATGCCCCACCGTTTGTGACTGGGATGCCGAGGATCACAAACCGGGTGTGAATAACCATGCAAATTAGCTTGGTACTCTCGGGGTCCATTATCATCTCAAATTGATGTGCCGGTAAACCACACACGCTCCATCAACAATGATAACACCCGAGACACCCATTGCCACTCTTTATGAACCCCCATTGGTGTGCCGGTAAACCACACACGCTCCACCAACGTTTCATAAAGTGCAATGTGCAATTTCATGGGGTAGCATCAAATTCACATTTTTCCTAAAGTAACTAGATTGGGATTTTGTAAATAGTTCTAGTACTTTGATCATTATACTTTTAATGATTAAGCGGTTCTGTCAAACCCGTTCGGCTAACAACCCTCCACTGATCAGGCGAGCGGTGGGTGAGAGTGTTCACCCATTAGACTACCATTTTATAGGCAGTCTCCTTATACCCACTTTATAGACCAGCTTCGTGAATGAGGCCTACTATTGATTTGACTAACCAAATTTATCTCATATATATAGTATTAACTTTTAATAGCATATATAAGATTTATTTTAAAACCCTTTAAAATATTCAAGGTTTATCTTTTAATTTTATCAAATTTAACAATTAAATTTTGAATTAAATTAAACCTTAAATTCGATTTAATCAATTTTAATTACCAATTAATTAAATTAATTAAATCTAAATATTTTAAACATTTTAAAATATTTTTCTGGATTTATTCCATTAATTTCGCAATTTTAAAATTAATTAAATCCCTTTTGAATTATCTTTTAATTAACAATTAATTAAATTAATTCAAATGTAGATAGGTTTATCCAAATTAATCAAATTAATTAAAACCTATCCTAAACCCCCTAGATTTCGAATTCAAATAATGGGGTTTAAGGTTATCCATTTAATTAACAAATAAAGTTACCAAAAATAGAAAACCTCCTAAAACCCTAATTGAAATTAGCAAGGGGGGATTAGGGTTTCCAAAACCCTAATCCTAGAAATCGATCCACAATATAATTAGGGTTTATAGGCTTTAAACCCTAAAACAGTTATAACAATTCAACAAGAAAACAAAACAGGCTCTGATACCACTGAAAGGTTTTCTGCAAACCATGAACTAAATAACCTAAGTTCACATGCAACCTATAAGGATCTATGTTTTCTTCTAATTGAACATATAACAAAACCTAAAGGCCATAAGAAAATTAACTAAAAGAATAAAATTAGAAAAACCAACCTTTTAGAATTTTCTAGAAGCTGAGCAGCAAAATTATCCTGCCTCAAATGAAAGTCACACCCAAGCTGAGAGGTATATGGATCGAAAATTCCAGAGAGAGTGTATGATGAAATTGGCGTGAATATATGATGCCTGGGAACCCTTATTTATAGTTTTCAAATGGCCAGTTGATAAACCTTAGAGATAAACCTTTTTGAATTCAAATAAGATAAACCTTTTATCTTATAATTCAAACTCTTATTTATCCTAATATCAATTTCGATATATATATATATATATATATATATATATATATATATATATATATATATATATATATATATATATATATATATATATATATATATATATATATATATATATATATATATATATATATATATATATATATATATATATATATATATATATATATATATATATATAATAATTTCGACACTCACTGGTCACTCTCACACTGCCACTTTTAATTAATTAAATTAATCCCCAAATTAAATCCAATTAATTCTGGATTAATTCCTAATTAATTAATATAGTTTCTAATTAATATATTATCACTTTAATATATTAATAAACCATATATTTAATTCCTGTTGATTTATTAAACCCATAAATCAACCTTCTCTCTCTATTACCGAATTTTCTACCAAACCTCCAACCATGAGGGCAACCCAAATGGACTGTGCTTCTATTAATTAGGTAAATATTAATTATTAGTCATGGCTTAGACACCTAATCCAACAATATATATATATATATATATATATATATATATATATATATATATATATATATATATATATATATATATATATATATATATATATATATATATATATATATATATAGGGAGAGGTTATATAGAGACCAATAAAATATGGAGAACTAGAGGTCAAACGTGGACCAATCATTTTAGAAGGGCATATTAGTAATTGTTTATTTTAGTTAAATTATAATATAATAAATTATATGATAATTTCCTAAAATATAGGTATTTGATTAATTGTTACCTAAAAAAAGTAATTGTCATTTAATATTATTTTTTTTCTTCCAAAAAACGTTTTTATTTATAAATCAAAGTATCAATGATATTGAAAATTTTATAATTTTATCAGAAATTTTCTAATCATGTATGAATAAACATATTTTGTATTCATATATCAATATGGTTGTAATTGTAAATGAATAAAGCATAAATTGAAGATAATTTCAATAAAATTATAATCGTAAATGAATAAACCACTATTATGAAATGTATAATACAAAAAGAAAAAAAATTACAATGTAGAAATTTACTATTTTTCTTATAATCATTATTAAAAACATGAAAATAACATTATATTCATAAATGAATAAAACAATGATATAACACTAAAGTTCTATCCGTTAATGAAAATCATATAATCATCAATAAATAAGTCATTATCTTCTCCACTTTTGGTTGTACATTAGCATTCCAAAACTTCATTCCAAAATGATCGAGATTCTTGATTTATCTTAATATTCTTGATTTTTTCTGTACATTGTCAAACATAAAATAAAATATATCAATAACAGTAACTAAATCGAAAGTACATTGCTATAATCATACTAATAATCATTAATAAATAACAGGTATGTTGCTATAATCATCAATGAATATAACGAAATAAACAGTATATTGCTATAATCATCAATGAATATAACGAAATAAACACGTATGTTGCTATAATCATCAATAAATATAACGAAATAAACAGTATGTTGCTATAATCATCAATGAATATTACTAATAATCATTAATAAATAACACGTATGTTGCTATAATCATTAATGAACATAACGAAATAAACAGTATGTTGCTATAATCATCAATGAATATAACGAAATAAACAGTATGTTGCTATTGACCTTTGATTCAGATTAGGATGAGAGAGGCAAGGGATGCAAAGTGAGAAACACATAAGAATTGGGGAAGAGATTAGCACTTCAGTTTAGATTACAGGGAGAAATATGAAGGAAGAAAACAAAGAAAGACAAACAGAAGTTATGGACCTTGAATTCTTTGGTATCTACCATAACACGCCATCATGCCAACCACCATCACGACACCATCACCATGTTTATTGACTTTTGATTCAGATAAGAAGGAGAGAGGTAAGGGCATCACCATGTTTATTGACCAGAAAGAATCGATATCACCATGTTTATTGACTTTTGATTCAGATAAGAAGGAGAGAGGTAAGGACAATAGGACACAAAGTGAGACACACATCAGACCTGCAAGCAATTAACAAATGGTGAAAATAGTCAAGGAGAGTGAAACGAGATGGGGATGGAAGCAATAATCCATAATTAACAAAATAGTCAACGAGAGTGGAACGAGATGGATATGTAAAGTATTATCATATATGAAACCGATTAGAAGTAACAAAAAAAAAATTTCATACGTTACCTGTTGATGTTTTCCATATTGTTCTGATTAAAGCCACAAACAAGGTTTTCTTTTTTGTATAAACCCTAGCTATCGCTCAAAATCGAGTGAGGTGGGGATGAACAATAAGAGGAGTCGATGTTGTTCCTCAGTTCCATGTTCTTTCTCGATCAGACATTCATCGATCGATATATAAGGGCTCTACCTTTTGGTTGATCCCGTTGTCTCTTAGCCAAAAATCGCAAACCACAAAGCCAAATCCAACCTTCCCAAACTCGTTCATTCTTTCTCGCTGTGGGATACGGTCATGCCCTAATAAAGAGAGGCAGAGAGCGTAAGAGAGAGAAGGGTTAGAGAAAAATTAGGAGTTGATAAAAATAGGTTAATATTTTCTTACCAAAATACCCTTTTGTTATATTTAATTTAAGTTATTTGAATTTAAATATATTAATAATTATAATTTTTACAATTAATCAGAGCCATAGATCTAGAATAATAGATGGCTAAGATCTGGCCTCCAGTTCTTTACCTTTTAAAGGGACTCTATTGAACCTACTTATATATATATATATATATATATATATATATATATATATATATATATATATATATATATATATATATATATATATATATATATATATATATATATAATGAACTAAAGGGTTTTTGACCTAACGATATTCTGTGACACCCCTCGCCAGGGTTTTATAATTTAAAACAATATTTAGAAATAAAGATATCATTAATTCCAAAGAAATCTCAATGTTGCGGAAAATACGGTCCCAAATCATCCAAAAAGGTAGTTAAAAACATGCAGCGAGGTGGTATCATAATTCAAGTACAAAACACGGTCTAAATGGCCACACAACTCGTGGTCTTCTATAAATCCTTGCTTCCTCACGAGCTCTTATTCAAAACCTGAGTACACATCAAAACGGTTAGGCAATTGAAATGCCTAGTGAGTTACCCGAGACTATCTCATTATGAGTGGAAAGGATAACCTTAACACCCGAGACAATCTCCAAAAATATCTCTTACACATTTATAAATTTAAGATAAAAACATCGTAAGGTTTTCTCAAAATAGAAAGTCATGATATGCATATGAAATGCAACTATCCCCACCCATGTCCATCTCATAAAGTCCATCTCACCTCAATGGCACCCACCTAAGTTCACAAGCAAACGCACGGAGCATTATACTTGATTCCCGTATGGGTTGAAACTAAGACTAGTGGCCATTACACTAGCCTCATGAGGGGTAGCAACTCCCTCATGAAAATCCCCTAATGTCAGGAACTACTCCTCACCCTCTTTGTTTTAGAGAAGGGTCAAACTCATATTAACTCCTCACCCTCTTTGTTTGAGAAGGGTCAAACTCGTCATCAAGGCATCTCACGGTCAATCCCCATCCTACATGTAATGCAATGCACAAATAGGATGTCCAAATGTCTCTCAAAACCTCTTTGTATAATTTATAAGAAATACATTGAAAAAGACTCATTTTGATGTCATGCACACATAAAGTTTATGCAACATTTAACACATAGGAGTATGCATGATAGTTGTAATAAAACATCAAGTTAAAAGGGGGATGTGTACTCCCGGTAACTCACCTCTCTTAAGTCCCAAAGTAGGATGTTACTCTTTGCTTTACTTCGATTACTCCTCTCCTACAAGAAATAACATTCAACATTACTAATAGCTCTAGACTAGTTAAACTTCACTAATTAAGAGTAAAATCTTAGTTAAACATGTCCTAAGAGTTAACTTGAACATTAGAACCAACATCCCGACCCTTAAAGCTCAAAACCCAATTAATCTGGACTGTACAGACTGACACGGGTCGTTCCTTTGACACGGGTCGTGTGGATTTAATCTGAGAGCTCAGACCCACTCACACGGGTCGTGTGACCCTGCACGGGTCGTGTAGACCTGCTGCACCCCGATTTTTGGTCATTTTCTCTCCTTTTCTTCCAATTCAAGGTCCAACACTTCTCCAAACTCATAACCATTGAAATAACATTATTCTAACTCAAAATAATACATCATTACACCTTTTTTAACCATCCAATATCATCTCCATTGAATCAAATCCATGTTATCATTTCAAGTTTACTTCATGAGCTTAGATCCAAGGAGTATCCAATTCAACCCAATCTAATGACCAATCAATAATGAAATCCTTCCTCCAATAACTTGAAATCATTAGGAATCTACTTAAGCTTTTCATAGAACATTTTGAAGATAAAAGTTGATCCAATCATCAAGGTTTTACCATATGATGAGTTTTTCCCCAAAAATTAGGGTTTCAAATGAATCAACAAGCATCCCAACTGTTCTCCAAGCATATAACAACCAAATTGTAGAAGAATGGTCACTTGAATTCGTGATTTACATCCTTGGGATCATGGATTTCATCTCCCCCAACATAGAACTCGAAATTTAAACTCAATCTACCCCAATAGTGGGTTTTCAACATGAAAGGTTGATTTCTTACCTTAGATCTTCAAATGGTTGATGATTCACTACTTGGATCTAGTTGGAAATGTGCTCCTCTCTAGTATTCTCCTTGAAATCGCCCTCTCTCTCCCTCCCTTCTTCAAAATCGTGAAAATGGGAAGAGAAATGGGGCTTTCCCCAACTAAAGACCCAAGTTTCCCTTAATTGCAAAATAGTCCTTCTAGCTCACTAACTCTTGCATATTTGCTATAAAACCCTTCCCACCACTACTTTAAGTTCCAGCTTTGCATAAAAGTCCCCTTCTAGAACCTCCTATGGTAGATTCCTTATTTACCCTTAATTAGTTACTCTAAACTAACTATTTCTTCAAGATGAGTTAATTAATTTATTTGTTATATTGTAACTATTATGATTATTAGTTTTTATTAATATTATTATTATTCATTAAATTATTTACCCTAGATAAAGGATGTTACAATTACCTTCCCCTTAAGAAGATTCCGTCATCGGAATCTCGGCTTCTCCAAAAAGCTGTGGATATCTCTTCCGCATTTCCTCATCCGTCTCCCACGTGAGGTTTGCTCCCGACGAATGTTTCCATTTGACAAGAACCAGCTCGATCATCTTTTTCCTTAGCTTTTTAACTTTTCTATCCAAAATCTCCTCCGGTTCTTCTATGAGTCTTTTGTTTTCATCCACCCGAATTTCCTCTAAAGGTAGAAAGTCGACCTTATCCCCAAGCCACTTCCTAAGATAGCACACGTGGAAAACATTGTGAATTCCATACAACTCCGGTGGCAACTCAAGTCTATAAGCTTGTTTTCCAATCTTCTCCAACACATTCAACGGTCCAATATACCTTGGATTAAGCTTTCCTCTTTTCCCAAAACGTATGATTCCTCTCCAAGGTGACACCTTAAGTAACACTTGATCTCCCACTTGAAATGGCATGGGTCGATTCTTCAAATTGGCATAACTCTTTTGTCTACTTTGGGCCGCCTTCATCCGTTCCTTAATCACCTCCACTTTTTCCGCGGTTTCTTGAATCAAACTAGGCCCCACCAACACCTTTTCTCCCGCTTGTAACCAACATGAAGGTGATCTACACTTTCTCCCATACAAAGCTTCATACGGAGCCATCTTTATGGATGAATGGTAACTATTGTTGTAAGAAAACTCAATCAAAGGAAGATGTCTATCCCAACTTCCCCCAAAATCCAACACACAAGCACGTAGCATATCCTCAAGCGTTTGAATCGTCCTCTCACTTTGCCCATCGGTTTGAGGATGATAAGCCGTACTCAAACATAACTTGGTTCCCAATACCTCTTGCATGCTTTTCCAAAAATGTGATGTAAACCGACTGTCCCGATCCGACACAATTGATAATGGCACCCCATGTCTCCGAACGACTTTATCCACATATAGTTCCGCAAACTTATCAACAGGCCATGTTTCTCTTGCCGCAAGAAATAATGCACTCTTAGTCAACCGATCCACAATAACCCAAATCATATCATGACCACTTCTTGTTCGCGGTAATTTGGTAACAAAATCCATGGTGATCTTTTCCCACTTCCATTCCGGAACCTCCAACGGCTCGAGATCTCCATAAGGTCTTTGATGCTCGGTTTTCACTAAGGAACACGTTAAACACTTGTTGACATACTTTGCAATATCCACTTTCATGGTCGGCCACCAATACAAAGGCTTCAAATCCATATACATTTTTGTACACCCGATATGAATGGAATATTTGGTCTTATGAGCCTCATCAAGAATTAGTTCTCTTTTTCCACCATACAACGGTACCCAAACACGCCCTTGAAATGTTTTCAACCCATGAGAATTTTCCTCAAAGATCACTGACTTGCCAAGTATTTCTTCTTTTATATTACCCTCTTCATGTGCCTTTTCTTGTACACCCTTCAACATATCGACCAATGTGAATACCACTTCAATTCTCAATGCTTTAACCCTCCTTTTCTCACTAATTTCTTTTCTACTCAACGCATCCGCCACAATGTTCGCTTTACCCGGGTGGTAAAGGATTTCACAATCATAATCCTTGAACACTTCAATCCACCGTCTTTGTCTCGCGTTTAAGTCTTTTTGACTAAATAAATATTGCAAGCTTTGATGATCCGTGAAGAGTTTGCATTGAGTGCCATAAAGGTAATGCCTCCAAATCTTCAATGCATGAATCACCGCCGCCAACTCCTTATCATGAGTGGGATAATTCAACTCGTGCTCCTTTAATTGACGTGACGCATATGCGATAACCTTATCATGAGTAAGAACACATCCAATCCCTAAACCCGACGCGTCACTATAAACCGCAAAATCTTCGGTGCCCTCCGGAAGGGACAAAATAGGAGCTTCACACAACTTCTTCTTCAACAACTCGAATGCCTCTTCTTGTTTGTTGGTCCATACAAACTTCTCATTCTTCTTGGTCAACGAAGTCAACGGACATGCAATCTTGGAAAACCCTTCTATAAAACGTCTATAATATCCCGCCAATCCAAGAAAGCTTCTTATTTCGGTTGGATTCTTCGGTTTCTCCCAATTCATTACCGCTTCAATCTTTGTCGGGTCCACTTTAATTCCATCTTTATTCACTACATGCCCAAGAAATTGAACTTCCCCGATCCAAAACTCGCACTTGGAAATCTTTGCATACAACTTCTCTCTTTTTTTAAAGTTTCGAGTACCATCTTCAAATGTTCTTTATGCTCCGCTTCCGACTTTGAGTAAATGAGGATGTCATCAATAAACACAATCACAAACTTGTCAAGGAACGGTTTACACACCCGATTCATGAGATCCATGAAAGCTGCGGGTGCATTTGTTAGCCCGAAAGGCATTACAAGAAACTCAAAATGCCCATATCTTGTTCGAAAGGCCGTCTTCTCTACGTCTTCATCTCTTACCTTCAATTGATGATAACCCGACCGAAGATCAATTTTTGAAAAATAGCCCGCACCTTGCAATTGATCAAATAAATCGTCAATACGAGGTAGAGGATATCGGTTCTTGATAGTCACTTTGTTGAGATCCCAGTAGTCAATGCACATTCTCATGGAACCATCCTTTTTCTTCACAAATAAGATCGGAGCTCCCCAAGGGGAAGAGCTAGGCCTAATGAAGCCCTTATCAAGAAGCTCTTGCAATTGAGTCATCAACTCCTTCAATTCCGTGGGTGCCAAACGATACGGATCTTTGGCTAAAGGCGTAGTTCCGGGTACCAAGTCGATACGAAACTCCACTTGACGATCCGGTGGCAAACCGGGTAGATCATCGGGGAAAACCTCGGGATAATCTCGTACTACTTCAATATCCTCCAAAGTCTTCTTTTCCTTTACGGTCTCTACCACATACGCTAAATAAGATTGACAACCCTTCCTCAAACATCTTCTTGATTTCATCACGTTGATCACACTAGTGGGCACTCTTCTTTTGTCTCCATAAATAAGAATCGGTTCTCCTTCGGATGTCTTCACTCTCACCATTTTCTTTCCACATAGAATTTCAACGTCATACTTTGCAAGCCAATCCATTCCAAGTACGACATCAAATCCACCAACATCCAGAAGTATGAGATCAACCCAAAATTCCGCCCCACTACACTCCACCTTTACATGCGATATTTCTTTACTCACAATTTTGCTTGTACCACCCGCTACATCTATCGCTAGTTCATACTCAAGTTTATGCAAAGGTAATTGTAGTCTTTTTGCAAAATTAGGTGACACATGGGAATAAGTAGCCCCCGAATCAAAAAGCATAGAAGCGGGTAGAAAGTTAACAAGAAATATACCTGACACCACATTTGCCTTCTCCCTCGCTTCCTCTTCAGTCATTTGAAAAGCCCTTCCTCGAGTTCGAGGTGCTTCGCTTCTCCCACCTCCACTACCTTCCTTCGTCTTTGTGGTGCACTCATTCGCTTTGTGCCCGAAATCCCCACATTGGTAGCACTTGAAACCCTTAGGACACGCGTTTGAGAAATGTCCCTTCTCACCACACTTGAAACACGTACCATCTTCCTTGGTTTTGGATATGGCTTCACCACTCTTTCCCCTACCATCAAATTTCAGTTTCTTTTATTCGGTTGCTCCTTTTCCACGTGAGTCGTGGCTTTCCTTTCTCTTGTTTGAAAATTGGGGTCTCTCCTTGTCTCGTTCTTCTAATGTCTTCTCAAACGTACCTCTTGATCTTCCATTAACTCTTTCATCTTACCAATCATCTTTACTTCTTGCTTGGCCATTAAATCAAGCATCATCTTCTCAATGCTTGCAAGGGAAATGGGTTGTGATTGAGCCTCATCACCGGCCCCACTCCCTTGAACTTCACCTGACGGAACCATACTACGAGTGTTCACCATTCTGAGAAAGATAAACATTAATCTTGTGGTATATAATTAGTTAACTAATACATGACCCTTACTCATGAGCACCTTAAGTTTAAGTCTAAGTACTAATCCTAGTACCTAATTCACTTAAACCAATGCTCTGATACCAAATTGTGACACCCCTCGCCAGGGTTTTATAATTTAAAACAATATTTAGAAATAAAGATATCATTAATTCCAAATAAATCTCAATGTTGCGGAAAATACGGTCCCAAATCATCCAAAAAGGTAGTTAAAAACATGCAGCGAGGTGGTATCATAATTCAAGTACAAAACACGGTCTAAATGGCCACACAACTCGTGGTCTTCTATAAATCCTTGCTTCCTCACGAGCTCTTATTCAAAACCTGAGTACACATCAAAACGGTTAGGCAATTGAAATGCCTAGTGAGTTACCCGAGACTATCTCATTATGAGTGGAAAGGATAACCTTAACACCCGAGACAATCTCCAAAAATATCTCTTACACATTTATAAATTTAAGATAAAAACATCGTAAGGTTTTCTCAAAATAGAAAGTCATGATATGCATATGAAATGCAACTATCCCCACCCATGTCCATCTCATAAAGTCCATCTCACCTCAATGGCACCCACCTAAGTTCACAAGCAAACGCACGGAGCATTATACTTGATTCCCGTATGGGTTGAAACTAAGACTAGTGGCCATTACACTAGCCTCATGAGGGGTAGCAACTCCCTCATGAAAATCCCCTAATGTCAGGAACTACTCCTCACCCTCTTTGTTTTAGAGAAGGGTCAAACTCATATTAACTCCTCACCCTCTTTGTTTGAGAAGGGTCAAACTCGTCATCAAGGCATCTCACGGTCAATCCCCATCCTACATGTAATGCAATGCACAAATAGGATGTCCAAATGTCTCTCAAAACCTCTTTGTATAATTTATAAGAAATACATTGAAAAAGACTCATTTTGATGTCATGCACACATAAAGTTTATGCAACATTTAACACATAGGAGTATGCATGATAGTTGTAATAAAACATCAAGTTAAAAGGGGGATGTGTACTCCCGGTAACTCACCTCTCTTAAGTCCCAAAGTAGGATGTTACTCTTTGCTTTACTTCGATTACTCCTCTCCTACAAGAAATAACATTCAACATTACTAATAGCTCTAGACTAGTTAAACTTCACTAATTAAGAGTAAAATCTTAGTTAAACATGTCCTAAGAGTTAACTTGAACATTAGAACCAACATCCCGACCCTTAAAGCTCAAAACCCAATTAATCTGGACTGTACAGACTGACACGGGTCGTGTCCTTTGACACGGGTCGTGTGGATTTAATCTGAGAGCTCAGACCCACTCACACGGGTCGTGTGACCCTGCACGGGTCGTGTAGACCTGCTGCACCCCGATTTTTGGTCATTTTCTCTCCTTTTCATCCAATTCAAGGTCCAACACTTCTCCAAACTCATAACCATTGAAATAACATTATTCTAACTCAAAATAATACATCATTACACCGTTTTTAACCATCCAATATCATCTCTATTGAATCAAATCCATGTTATCATTTCAAGTTTACTTCATGAGCTTAGATCCAAGGAGTATCCAATTCAACCCAATCTAATGACCAATCAATAATGAAATCCTTCCTCCAATAACTTGAAATCATTAGGAATCTACTTAAGCTTTTCGTACAACATTTTGAAGATAAAAGTTGATCCAATCATCAAGGTTTTACCATATGATGAGTTTTCCCCAAAAATTAGGGTTTCAAATGAATCAACAAGCATCCCAACTGTTCTCCAAGCATATAACAACCAAATTGTAGAATAATGGTCACTTGAATTCGTGATTTACATCCTTGGGATCGTGATTTACATCCTTAGGTGTCTAAGCCATGACTAATAATTAGTATTTACCTAATTAATAGAAGCACAGTCCATTTGGGTTGCCCTCATGGCTGGAGGTTTGGTAGAAAATTCGGTAGAGAGAAAGGTTGATTTATTATGGGATTAATAAATCAACAGGAATTAAATATATGGTTTATTAATATGTTAAAGTGATAATATATTAATTAGAAACTATATTAATTAATTAGGAATTAATCCAGAATTAATTGGATTTAATTTGGGGATTAAATTAATTAATTAAAGGTGCAGGGACTGAAACTGTAATTATTCAATAGTTGAGTAAGTGACAGTGGGAGTGATCAGTAGAAATCGAAATCTATATAAGGATATATAGATAATTTCAATTTATATATATTGAGGATAAATAGGGTTTTGAATATAAGATAAAAGGTTTATCTTATTTGAATTCAAAAAGGTTTATCCTTAAGGCTTATCAACTGGTTATTCTGTAACTATAAATAGGGGTCCCTGGAACCCTATTTTCTGCGCCACTTTCAAGAACCCTCTCTCTGGAATTTTCGATCCATATACCTTCAAGCTTGGGTGTGACTTTCATTTGAGGCGGGATATTTTTGCTGCTCAGCTTCCAGAAAATTCTAAAAGGTTGGTTTTTCTAATTTTATTCTTTTAGTTAATTTTCTTATGGCCTTTAGGTTTTGTTATATGTTCAATTAGAAGAAAACATAGATCCTCATAGGTTGCATGTGAACTTAGGTTATTTAGTTCATGGTTTGCAGAAAACCTTTTAGTGGTATCAGAGCCTGTTTTGTTTTCTTGTTGAATTGTTATAACTGTTTTAGGGTTTAAAGCCTATTAGCCCTAATTATATTATGGATCGATTTCTAGGATTAGGGTTTTGGAAACCCTAATCCCCCCTTGTTAATTTCGAAATCTGGCATTAGGGTTTTAGGAGGTTTTCTATTTTTGGTAACTTTATTTGTTAATTAAATGGATAACCTTAAACCTTTTCCTTGAAATCGAAAATTTAGGGTTTAAGGATAGGTTTTAATTAATTTGATTAATTTGGATAAACCTATCTTCATTTGAATTAATTTAATTAATTGTTAATTAAAGGATAATTCAAAAGGGATTTAATTAATTTTAAATTGTCGAAAATTAATAGAAAAATCCAGAAAAATATTTTAAAATGTTTAAATATTTAGATTTAATTAATTTAATTAATTGGTAATTAAAATTGATTAAATCGATTTTAAGGTTTAATTTAATTTAAAATTTAATTGTTAAATTTGGTAAAATTAAAAGATAAACCTTGAATATTTAAAGGGTTTTAAAATACATCTTATATATGTTATTAAAAGTTAATAATATATATATGAGATAAATTTGGTTAGTCAAATCAATAGTAGGCCTCATTCACGAAGCTGGTCTATAAAGTGGGTATAAGGAGACTGCCTATAAAATGGTAGTCTAATGGGTGAACACTCTCACCCACCGCTCGCCTGATCAGTGGAGGGTCGTTAGCCGAACGGGTTTGACAGAACCGCTTAATCATTAAAAGTATAATGATCAAAGTACTAGAACCTTTACACAAAATCCCAATCTAGTTACTTTAGGAAAAATGTGAATTTGATGCTACCCCATGAAATTGCACATTGCACTTTATGAAACGTTGGTGGAGCGTGTGTGGTTTACCGGCACACCAATGGGGGTTCATAAAGAGTGGCAATGGGTGTCTCGGGTGTTATCATTGTTGATGGAGCGTGTGTGGTTTACCGGCACATCAATTTGAGATGATAATGGACCCCGAGAGTACCAAGCTAATTTGCATGGTTATTCACACCCGGTTTGTGATCCTCGGCATCCCAGTCACAAACGGTGGGGCATATCCGAGATTAAACATGCTATTGAACAGTTCAATAAATCTCAAAAGAAACTAGGAATTCCATTTATAATAAGATTATTTTTCCGCGGTGGAATTGGCTGAATCGTCATTCGCCTACCTTTATAAAATTTGCTTATAGATTACGACATCCCTCTTCTATGTTGCAAATTGTTATAGTTGGATCCTAGCCTTATTTTATATTGGGTTATTATAAGGACCGACAAGTATCTAATTAAACTTACCTTCTTTTATAGATGTCTTCTGCTGATCAATCCGCTCCCCACTCAAACTCCAGTGTTCCCTCTATCCTCTCACTGTGTTCCAAGGTTCAATTGAACGGGACAAACTACAATGACTGGATTAGAAATATCAAGATGGCTCTGAGGTACGAGAACAAAGAGTATGTCCTCGAGACCGAGCTTGTCGATATTGACCCTGAAACTGCTACTCCCGAGGAAATTGCCTCGTACCAAAAACATTCTGATGATGCGACCAAAGTGGCCTGCATCATGATTGCCACAATGAACCCCGAATTGCAAAGGATATACGAAGACTACTGGCCCTTTGAGATGCACAAGGAGCTTGCGGAAAAGTTCCGCAAGCAAGAGCGCATCGAGAGGTGCGAGGTGGTCAAAGACTTCACGAACAGCAAACCTAAAGATGGAGAGTCCATCTGCGCTCATGTGCAAAGAATGCAAGGTTACATGGAGCGGCTTAGAAAGCTTGCGATGCCTGTACCGGAGGAGTTGGCCGTTGACATAGTGCTTAACTCCCTACCGAGTTCTTATGACCAGTTCAGGCTGGCTTATCATTTGAACAACAATCAGGCTAACCTGACTGAGTTGCATCGCATGCTTTGAGTTGCTGAGGACGGGATGAAGGGTAAAAGTGTACCCTCGGTTAATCAGCCCGTCCTAGCCATTGGAAGTGGCAAAGGAAAGAAGAGGAAGGGCCCTCCTAAGCAAAATTGGAGGGAAAAGGTTCAGGTCGGGTCGTCAAGCAATGGCTCGAGAACCAAGTCTTCCCAGATTCCTTGTGTGGCCAACCCCGATGAAGCCAACTGTTTTTACTGCAAAGAGAAGGGCCATTGGAAGAGAAGCTGCCCCAAATACTTGCAGGATGTCAAGGATGGGAAAGTAAAGCCATCGACAGCAGGTATGTACACTATCTCTAAAAACTCACCATCTTCTAATTCTTGGGTCCTTGATACAGGATGTGGTTTTCACATTTGTTCTGATCTGCAGGGCCTAAAGGAAAGCAGGGAGGTGGAGCACGGTAGACTGAACTTGATCATGGGCAATAGGAGATCGTCCCCTGTTACCAAGATCGGCGTTTACAGTTTAGTGCTTAGTAGTGATGTTAGTATAGAGTTATTTAATTGTTGCTATTCGCCAGAAATGGCAAGAAACATTATTTCATTTCACGCATTGTTCAGACAAGGATTTCAATTTTCTTTTGATAATAAAATTGGATCGATTTCTGTTTTCAAAAATGGTATTTTGATTTTTACTGCTTATCCTTGTGATGGTGTGTATGAAACTGTTGAATGTGTTGACAATTTAGGACATAGTGTAAATTATATTGATTCTACTAGTGGTGTAGAAAAGGCATGTCTGTGGCATAGTCGGCTCGGGCACATCAGCAAGAAACGCATCGCCCAACTTCAAAAGGATGGAGTGTTGGAATCATTCGACCTCAGGTCGGATGATGTATGCGAATCTTGTCTGTTGGGCAAGATGACTAAATCACCTTTCAAAGGGTCTTTTGAAAGAGGTGAGGGTCTACTGGACATCATTCACACGGATGTGTGTGGTCCATTCAAATCAACCACAAAGGATGGCACGCGGTTCTACATGACCTTTACCGACGATTTCAGTAGATACGGTTATATCTACTTGATCAAGCACAAGTCGGGCACCTTTGAAAAGTTCAAAGAGTTTAAGAACGAGGTAGAGAATCAATTAGGCAGGAAGATAAAGATGCTCAGGTCCGACAGAGGCGGAGAGTATCTAAGTATCGAGTTCCTAGACTATCTAAAGGAATGCGGAATAGTTTCGCAGTTGACACCTTCCAGGACACCACCGTTGAACGGTGTTGCGGAGAGGCGCAACCGAACCCTATTGAACATGGTTCGTTCCATGATGAGTCGAGCTTCACTTCCCATTCACTTCTGGGGGTATGCCTTAGAGACTGCCGCCCATATCCTCAATCTTGTCCCTACTAAAAAGGTTGCTAAAACACCTCATGAAATGTGGACGGGGAAAGTTCCCTCGTTGGCACATATCAAAGTCTGGGGTTGTGAGGCTTTCGTTAGACGAGAGACTCAAGACAAACTCACAGAAAGAAGCGAAAGGTGTTTCTTCCTTGGTTATCCCAAACAGTCTTTTGGATATCTATTCTACAGACCAAGCGAGGACGTGGTCTTTGTAGCTAGACGAGCGGTCTTTCGAGAGAGAGAGCTCATATTTAAAGAGGACAGTGGGAGTACCATTGATCTGGAAGAAATTCAAGAGTCATCAGATGACGCAACCTTAGGAGAAACTAGCAACCAACATGAGGAAGAAGTTCCTGTTGGTCCGACAGATGTATCCTTACCTCTTAGGCGTTCCGGTAGGGTTAGCATGCCACCCGAGTTTTATGGGTTCCATATAACTTCGGATGGGGACACGTTTGTCAGTGATAGGACACTGATAAATTTGGATGAACCAGCTAACTACCAGGAAGCAGTGGCGGGCCCTGAGTCTGCCAAGTGGAAAGAGGCCATGGATAGCGAGATCAAGTCCATGTATGACAATCAAGTTTGGAACTTGGTTGACAACGTACCGGGTCGAAAGACAGTCGGGTGCAAATGGATCTTCAAGAAGAAGACCGACATGGACGGAAAAGTACACACTTTCAAGGCAAGACTGGTTGCGAAGGGCTTTACTCAAAACCCAGGGGTTGACTATGACGAGACCTTCTCACCAGTAGCCAAGATAAATTCTATTAGGATTATGCTGGCCATAGCTGCATTTCATGACTATGAAATTTGGCAGATGGACGTCAAAACCGCTTTCCTTAATGGGAAGTTGACTGAGGATGTTTACATGAATCAGCCAGAGGGTTTTGTCGATGCAAAGTATCCTAATAAGGTGTGTAAGCTTGAGAGATCAATCTACGGATTGAAGCAAGCTTCTCGCAGCTGGAATCTTTGTTTCCATGAGAAGGTCAAAGAGTTTGGCTTCTCTAGGAGCGAGGATGAGTCCTGCGTATATGTCAAGGCTAGTGGGAGTATAGTCACCTTTCTGGTGCTATATGTCGATGACATACTGCTCATGGGAAACGATATTCCAACATTGCAAGATGTCAAGGCTTGGCTTGGGAAATGTTTCGCCATGAAGGACCTAGGAGAGGCTGCCTATATTCTCGGGATAAGAATATTGAGAGATAGGAAGAAGAGACTAATTGGACTTAGTCAGGGTACATACTTGGAAAAGGTACTGAAAAGGTTCAGTATGGAAAATTCCAAGAAGGGAGAGCTACCTATCCAAAGTAATGCAAAATTGAGTAAGACTCAAAGTCCGAGTACAGACAAAGAAATAGCTGAAATGAGTCGGGTACCTTACGCTTCGGCTGTAGGATCGATCATGTACGCTATGACGTGTACTCGCCCTGACGTGGCTTTTGCTTTAAGCATGGTCAGTCGGTACCAGGGTAACCCTGGAAGGGCGCATTGGATAGCTGTGAAAAATATACTCAAGTATCTGCGAAGGACCAAGAACATGGTGTTAGTCCTCGGTGGCAGTGATACCTTGAGAGTTAAAGGATATACAGATGCCAGCTTTCAGACGGATAGAGACAGTGGTCGGTCTCAGTCGGGCTGGGTATTCCTTTTGAACGGTGGAGCAGTTACTTGGAAAAGTTCCAAGCAAGAAACAGTGGCTGATTCTACGTGCGAATCAGAGTACATAGCAGCAAGTGAAGCGTCAAAGGAAGCGGCTTGGCTGAAGAACTTTATCGGTGACCTTGGAGTAGTCCCAAGTATTCAGGAGCCCTTGGAACTGTTTTGCGATAACGAAGGTGCGGTCGCCTTGACAAAGGAAGCGCGAGATCATGGAAAGTCCAGACATATCGACAGAAAGTACCACTATATCAGACATAGGGTAGAAGAAGGTCACCTCCTTGTAAAGAGGGTATAATCGGAAGATAATCCTGCAGATCCATTGACAAAGGCTCTGAGTAGGATTAAGCATAATCAGCATGCTAGGAGCATTGGATTAAGAGATGATATAAGTTTTTGTAATTAGATAGATTTTTGAAACTTGTAACAATGTTATTGTATTTGACTTTTGTGATTCAATAATGGAGATTTATTAATGAGTAATGGTTTACTAATTTTGTCAATTACATATCATTGTGTTTCATTTTGCATGTTTTACTTCCTGAATAATTGGATTATTCAAATATCCACAGTCGCTTATACTTTTAGGGAGTAAGTATGAAGTAAGGCTGTCATGAATTGGTAATAGATTGTCTAAGGAGTTAGACATTGCAATTGGATTGCTGCACCATTCGTGAGTACTTGGAAATGGAGATTTGAGTATTGGATAAACCCGCGCTCAATGGATTGCTTCATGGATTACATCACGAGCAATATTGAGACGATAATATCTTTTGATCTTTAAGCTAAGACATATGAGTTATGATTTACTTAGACGGTTGTTCATTGATAATACGAAAACGCAACGGTAACTCGGTGTTATAAAACATATTGTTGTGAGTAATTTGTCTGGTAAAATACATAAGTATATGAGTCAAAGTTTATTCGTCCCTTGACCCTAACGGGGAACAGATATCTGTAGGCCGCTCGATGATTTTGAAGTTGACTAAAATGGTTGGCCAACCGGGACTAAATTAGTAGTCTAAGAGTCATATGCAAATCGGAAATCGAGGAACAGTGAATCAGACTAGATTGATTTTATCCATGTCTTGAGTCTGAAAAATATCTAGTTGGACGGAGGATCATCTGATCACTTATCTATGGACAGGACTGATTAGATTAGAGTTTGGCATTGGTTTCTAGGAAGCTACAAGTGCTGGTTAATTAGAGGTTAAATCGGTAATTATAGTCATAGACTTATCCAAGTGGGAGACTGTTGGATTAGGTGTCTAAGCCATGACTAATAATTAGTATTTACCTAATTAATAGAAGCACAGTCCATTTGGGTTGCCCTCATGGCTGGAGGTTTGGTAGAAAATTCGGTAGAGAGAAAGGTTGATTTATTATGGGATTAATAAATCAACAGGAATTAAATATATGGTTTATGAATATATTAAAGTGATAATATATTAATTAGAAACTATATTAATTAATTAGGAATTAATCCAGAATTAATTGGATTTAATTTGGGGATTAAATTAATTAATTAAAGGTGCAGGGACTGAAACTGTAATTATTCAATAGTTGAGTAAGTGACAGTGGGAGTGATCAGTAGAAATCGAAATCTATATAAGGATATATAGATAATTTCGATTATATATATTGAGGATAAATAGGGTTTTGAATATAAGATAAAAGGTTTATCTTATTTGAATTCAAAAAGGTTTATCCTTAAGGCTTATCAACTGGTTATTCTGTAACTATAAATAGGGGTCCCTGGAACCCTATTTTCTGCGCCACTTTCAAGAACCCTCTCTCTGGAATTTTCGATCCATATACCTTCAAGCTTGGGTGTGACTTTCATTTGAGGCAGGATATTTTTGCTGCTCAGCTTCCAGAAAATTCTAAAATGTTGGTTTTTCTAATTTTATTCTTTTAGTTAATTTTCTTATGGCCTTTAGGTTTTGTTATATGTTCAATTAGAAGAAAACATAGATCCTCATAGGTTGCATGTGAACTTAGGTTATTTAGTTCATGGTTTGCAGAAAACCTTTCACTTGTCACCTTATTATTTTAGAGTTTTTCATCTTCCTTTTTTTACCCCTAAGCTTTAAATATTTTACATTTCCATATTTTACTTTGATTTATACTATTTTACCTTCTAAGTTTCTAAATATTTCAAATTGCTTTTTAGTTCAACTACAACCATTTTTACCTCAAGTTGTGTAACTATTTCAATTTTTATTTTGTTTTTATCTTTTAATGTTCTAAGTATTTAAATTTTAGTTTTTTGTATGATTCATCCTGTTTTTATCTATAAAGTTTTAATTATTTCAAAGTTTTATCTTTTAATTTAATTTATTATGTTTTTATCCGTTTAGATTCTAAGTAATTTAAATTTAAATATGATATTTTCTCCATCTATTTTTTTTAATTTTATTTATCTAGTTTTCAACTCTAATATTATAAATATCTTGTAACATTCATATTTTTTTCATCCATATCAATTCATGTATTGTCAAATCATCATTTTAGAGTTTTCTATCTTTTATTTTTACCATTTAGCTTTATATTATTCAAACTTTTATCTTTAGATTTGATTTATCCCATTTTACCCTTTTAAGTTTCATACATATTTCAAAATTTTATTTTTTTAGTTTAATTTATGCTCTTTTTATCTCAAATTATGTAATTATTACAAATTCCATTTTTTTAGTTTATTTTATCTGTTCTTACCCTTATTTTTCAAAATATTTTAATTTTCGGGTTTTTAGTATAATTCATGCTGTTTTTATCCTGTAAAATTTTTAGTTGTTTCAAACTTCTGTTTCTTAATTTAATTTATTGCGTTTTTCCAGTTAGATTCAAAATATTTCAAATTTAACTACAATAGTTCCTCCATTAAGTGTTTTCAATTTTATTTATTCGGGTTTTACCCCTAATGTTATCGATATTTCAAATATAACCATGATACTTTTCCGTTAATTATTTTAGTTTACTTTTATTTATAGAGTATTACCCAAAAGGTTCTAGATATTTTAAATTTTACCCTAATATTTTCTCCTATCATTTTTATCCAATATATTCTAGATTGATCACAAATTTCTAAAGCATGCCACGAGACACAAGTCCTTGTTACCTAACAATGATCATTCGGAGATATGAATAGCATGATTTTGATCCACAGATTCTGTCATGATTAAAAAATTCAAGCACTTAATTTTAGTTTAAAACTTTTATTAAATTACTATGTTAATTTGAACATCATATCTTTTTAATCAAAGAATTAAAATATCCCACGGTTGTGTGTACCTAATCTAATATCTTTAATATGATATTTGTTATATTATTGAAAATTAATCCCTACAGCTGTTAAAATATAAAAATAAAAGCACACAAAACTATGATATATAAGGAGTGATTCGATTATCTTACATATACTTCTATTGCAAAATAATGATTGTAATCATGTGAAATTGCTAGTTCTACCATTATTTCTAGTGTCACATTTTACCAGATCTAATAGTTAATTTGATTCAAAGTCGGAAATTTCAACCCATTTACGATTGATTTGAATTACATCTAACATTTAGTTGGTCAGGTGGATAAATTAACGATAAACTATAAACGAAGCAAATCAGATAGATCAAATAAGTTGAAAGTCGTCCAAAATATACTAATATAAATACAATTTCCAAATCGCTATAGTTTCTTTTTTTTTTTTTTAAATTATTGTTGCAATATTATAGTTTTTTGTAATCATACTAACCACATTACTTATTTACGAACTCCAAAAAAAATAAACCAAAATTAGTTACAGGTCAACACATCACGATCCATACAAAAAAGTTATATGTTTTAACCTATTGCCGAACCATTTTATTTATAAGTGGTTGATTACAAGTAATCAAATGAGATTGTGTCTAAATATTCTGATTAACCGGATAATTAAAAGCAACAAAAATGAAGAGCTGGATCAGTAGTTGGATGTGAAACAAAAACAAAGCATGTGCAATTAGGTGAGCTTTGATTTCATTACCTGGCCAATTCTGTAATTTGATTTTAATTGACACTGATAGTTGACTTTGACCTTTTCAGCCAAAGTAAATTGAGATCTTTTTTTAGCAATTCTGTGCTTAGGCTATGTTTGGCAGACTAACTGAAAATCTAGCTGCTAGCTGAAAAACTAGCGGTAGCTAGAAAACTAGCGACTAACTGAAAAACTAGCTGAGCTGAAAAACTAGCTGATAATAAATAACGTTTGTTAAAAAACTAACTGATAAAACTAGCTGGAAATCGTAAAATGACATAAAAGGACATGTACAAAATTAATCTAATATTATATGAAAAGGAAGCATATCCAGTGTGAGGGTAAAATGGGAACATTTTGAAACCGCTACTCAAAACGTTACTATTAGTAGCGTTTAAAAAACCTAGCTTGTTAGCTAGCTTATAAGTTAGTTTTTGGATTCCCAAACATGTCAAACTAAAAAAGCTCGAAAAAAACGTTAGTTTATACGCTAGCTGTGGCGCGCCAAACATATAGTGGACAAATCAAACTTGTTATCAAGTATTCAAGTTGATCAATCTTTTCAAAATGCATATCGAACAGGTCGGTAACGGATTAAACTAAATATCATTTTTTTTTTTTTTTTAGTATTGATCCAGATAGGTTTTAGTTAGTAAATACTTTTTAATTAATTTTAATTTCTTTTATGAATGCTTATTTAGAAAAACTATATCATTCCCCTATAAATCGACTTTTTTAATTTAAGAGTTTATATGATTTAAGAGTAACCTTATCTCCCTTCCAATTCATATGCTTATTTCCTCTTTAGTTGTACTTTCTAATTTTTCCCTTATAATTCGTTACATGTCAAACATTAAACTTATTCACAAATACTTTTCGAAGAAAAACATACGATGCATTTAGGGGTGGCAATTGCCAATTATGTCGGGTTCGAGTTGGCGGGTCAGAAACTCAAACCCAGACACGACTAGTATAAATAATCGTGTCAGCTTCTTCAAACTTAACTCGGATATGTCTAACCCGGACACGACCCGCATAACCCATTTAATTATACGGGTTTGCGGGTTCATGGGTCAAATTTGGGTTCGTGGGTCAGATTCGAGTTCATGGGTCAAATTCGGCTTCATGGGTCATGAAAGTTTAAACAATAAAAATTCTTAAAAAAACTTATTAACACATCCAAATTCCAGAAAACACATTCAAAGAAAAATTAAAAACCACATATCAATCCAACCAGAGCATCCAAAGATGAAGAGTAAAGCCTTCGTTCAAGTCCTCACGATTTCTGTCATAAACGGCTATGTTATAGTTGGAGTAAGGAACAAAGTTGTAATTGAGAAAAGACTCTAAACCTAAAGGGTAAAGGTAAACCGGTAAATCTAAATCCATAGAAAATTTAATTAAAAATATTAAAATTTTGATTTTCAAATGTAATATATTATACGGGTTGGCAGGTTTACAAGCAAACGTATATACCAACCCGAATACGACCCATATAATAAACAGGCTGGTGGGTTGACGGGTCAGAAAACTCAACCCAAACTCGTTTATTTTCGTATGAAGTTCGTGTCGTGTCAAGAATTGACATCCCTAAATTGCATTATATGTTTGACAAAATGAACGATTGAACGACTTCATATCAAAACATTCAACATTACAAAATAAACCTAGTAACGTTAAATTAAATTGTCAACACTTCCATCTTATTATCTATTTGTATTTCTTTTAATTTATATTTCATAAAGAATCAATGTGTTAAATAAAACAAAAAAAGTATGCTACAAAATAACATATTCTTTTATGAATGAATATATTTTTTTATGAATTAATAAAGATATTTAAAGGGATTATAAACATTTGAACATGTTCTAAGTGACTTTCGACCTATTTTATTTTCAATGAAGACTTTCATTTACGAGTGACCCATGACAGAACATAAAACTGACGATGAATAAAAAAAATTCGACAAATTCCAAAAATATAGATAAAGAGCACATGATGTAGGATATTACTTAAACAAAATTATTTTTCAGCAAATGACATGTTTAATATATCAAAAAGAAATTATATTAATTTTTTCTTGCCCTCGTAGCTCAATAATCCTCCCGTAGTCCTTGGAAAAAGTAGTTTAGATCTATTGCCAAAAATTAATATTTATTTATAATAAAAAAAATGGATAATTCATAAACCAGGAATGGTTGTGGGCAAATTAAGAAACAAGAAGTGGGGATGTCCTCTTGGTTAAAGAGTCTTTTCATATCATGTCTTGCTCCCTAAACCACCAAATAACTTCAACACCACATCTTACTTTCCACTCTTATTTTCCAATTTTTTAATCTATGATTGCTCCTTTAACTTCAAATACAAATACAACTTAAATAATTATTTTATTTTAGTAATACTAAAAAATGAATATTATCATCAAATTATACTTTGAGCGACTTTTCATATGTAAGTTCTAAAAGCATTTACTTTTACTAAGATTAGAGATAAGTAGATAATTTTCATTTATCTCAAGTAAAAACTTCCTTAGCACTTCATATACATGTCTACTTGTTTCAACTTTCGACCATAAATCACCAAAAAAGTCATAATATGATTATTTCTAACGAAACCCTTGAAGCTTATTTTATATATTATGAAAAGTGTTTCTTTTCCCTAAAGGATTGGACCTAAAACTTAGATCCACAAAACTTTTATGCTCTTTCACTTCTTTTCATGTGATGAAAAAGGGATAAGAGGGAATCTTGACTTGCAAATAACATTCAATTAACAACTTGTAACCCTTGTTTAATGGTCACACAATCTTCAAGCCCCTTTTTAGAACCCTAGAGGAATGTGCAAAAAGATGCATCCTATATTAAATCCACACAAATATATTCAAATCAAAAACACCTTGCAAAGTATCATATACCCCGATTCTAATCCACCTAAACTTTTAACATATTAAAAAAAATCCACTTATACAAATTCATCTAACACGTTTTATTGTTTTATAAACAAAAAAAATACCTACACATATACAGATCCATCTTACACATTTTATATACAACAAACCACATATACCCGTATACAAATCCATCTGACACGTTTTTAAAAAAAAAAACCACGTATACACGTATACAGATTCATCTCACACGTTTTATAATCAAAAAACCGTATATAGATCCATCTGACACGTTTTATAAAGAACGAATCCATTTGACACGATTAAAAACCATTTAAGAAAAATGGGGTCATGATGTTGGCTAAATGGTATGTTAATGGGGTTCGATTGTTTTGTAACATAGTAAGATTAGTTTGATTTGTGACAAATTATGGGGTTAAATGGTTGGTGAATGTTTAGTGAAATTAAGGCAAGCAAGCCTCATGTGAGGTCACTTTTAAGCATGTGATTATGCATCCAAGACCAACTATCAAGTCAACTACCCCACCATACCCTACTACCCTAACAAAAACAGGTTTACTTGGATGGATGGATATATACAAAGTACAAAAGTACACACATATAAAGCATGCATGCTTTACGTCACTTGTACTTTGATAATCATGTATGTAGACAATCATTGTACTCCCTATATACATGGAGCCACATGATGAATCAATGTATTCTTATCATTCATCTCATGATTTCACAGCAGTAATGTCATCGTAAGTTGTACCTTATGCAATAAAAGTAGTACAATACACAGTTTCCACAGTCTATTATCGAAATCTAGTTGTAGCTTTTGCATCATGCTAAACGAAATTACTAACCACCTATCGAATAGATTGGTCCGATTTTGTAGAATTGTAGACCCAACATGTAACGTACTACCGCTAAAGCGTAAAGTACAACCATATATGCTGAAAAAAAGTAGTGGTCCACTAGTTCTGTGAAATGAAGAAGATGAAAGAAACGGTAAAATCACTGTACACATTTACAACAAGAACCATTCGAAATGCATGTTTTAAAGGATACGCATTGTACAAGTATTCGATGCAGCATTTGACTAACTGCTATACAAAAACTATTAAAAGAGTATAAAGTTAGCATCTTAATACTTATAAAGAGCAAGAAAGTAAAATTACTAATTTGCCCAAAAGAAAAATGTAATCTTTAGTAAAGTATTTACAAGAAAAATGCTTTTTTTATACAGATAAACACCAAGAAAGTGAAATTATTAAATTACCCACAAGAAAAAATGCAATCTTTACCAACTTATCTACAAGAATCATGCAATTTTTTTAGTTATTTACAAGATTATCTACAAGAAAAGAACCATTTTTTACAGAATAGATACCAAGAAAGTGAAAATTACTAATTTATCCAAAAGACTATTTAAAAGAAAATAAAGTTAACATCTTTACACTACTAAATACCAAGAAAGTGAAATTCTTAATTTACCCACAAGAAAAATACAATCTTTATTTATATATGTACAAGAAAAATGCAATCTTTATTTATATATGCACAAGAAAAATGCAATCTTTATTAATTTATGTACAAGAAAAATGCAATCTTTTTTCAGAAAGAAGGAGTGAAGATAATGTTTGCAAGAAGGGTATTTTGGTAATTTAGGAGAAAAGAATAGTCTGCAAAAGGGGATTTAGAAGCTGCAAATTGACAGTAATAGCAAGTACATGCACTTTAGCCTCCACAACTGACAAACTTCACATGAAAGGGCCAGACTTGAGACCCCATTCACATGGAAGTGTAGATCTGACCACATCCATACCCAAACTTTAAAAAAATAAAAAAAATATAATTAAAAAATAGCCATCAAATTTCCCTCTTAAATCTTGAAATTTGCCACTCATTTCGTTTCCCACATAAAGTAATCCCACAATTCTTGCATATATTTCTCCAAAACCTAAAACCTTCAGCAGCCTTTTTTTCTTCATGACCCAAAAAAACCAGAATTCAATTTCTTTCTTTCTGTCTTCAAAAGGGTGACTGAAAAAGTGGTGGTGGTGGTGGTGGTTGGTGGTGGTTGGTGGTGGCGGAGATGGCTACTAAGGTTGTGTATACATTAAGAGAAGATAAAAAAGAGCTACAGAAGCAATTTGGATGCATGAATGGAATTTTTCAGCTTTTTGACCGGCGGTACCTTCTTGGGCTACACCGCCATGGCCGGAATCAGAAAAGGCTAACCCCAGGTACCGAATTTTGTTTTTTGACCGTTTTGCCCTTGTTAAAATACTGTAATGTTGGTTAAAGTGTTAAACATTCTCACTTTTGTTTAGGTGAAAATGGCGAAAAAGAGTTCAAGAATTCATCAGAAAAAGTTAAGGTAAACATCAAGATTCAAGATTATGAAATGTATAGCTTTTAGTTTGACTGTTTGACCATACATGAACAAGGGCAAGAATGTAATTTTCCACCTGAATTTTGAATGTAGGAGAAAACCACGGTGGAAAAGAACCGGGTGTCAGTTGAATCATCGAGAAATTCGTGTTCTTCATCTTGTTCATCGACCACCTTCTCGTCTTTAAGTAGAAGGGTAAAACCGGAATTTCAATTTCCATCCGAACCCGCATCCCCAAATTTACCCGATATTAGAGATGTGGTGAAGGACTCGATGACTAGGACAATCCGCGTGGCGAATGTTAAAAATATTCAAAAAGAAATGAATTACATTGATTCACCACGGCCTATTTTTGTACGCCAAAAATCGGTTGAATACGAAAGAAAAGACAAAAATCTTGCAAGATTGTCTTGTGACGAAAGGGAATCGAAGTATTCTTTGAAGTCAACTTTGAAAGTCAAAGAGGTTCCAAGATTATCGTTAGACAGTAAGCAAAACTCCAAGAATTCCGTAAATACCCTTGAGCCAGGAAGTAATAAAAAGCCATCATCGGGTGTTGTGGCTAAGTTGATGGGTTTAGAGGGTTTTACTTTTACAGACTCGATTGTTGAAGTTGAGAGGTTAAAGATTAAAAAACCGGTTTTGGATCATGAATTGGTTTCAAGATTTCCATTAAGGGTAAAAAACGGGTCTTTTTCTGTTTATGGTGAAATGGAAAAAAGATTGAGTGGAATTGAGTTTAAATCATCAGGGAAGGATCTTAGAGCACTTAAGCAGATTCTTGAAGCAATAAAGAACAAAGAGGAGTCTTTTGACAGCAAGAAAACGGTCAAACCGGTTTCGCCCACGGTCAATGGGGCAAGACGTGAACCGCCCATGAACCGGGAAGTCAAACCGGTTAAGTTGACTAAAGTCAACCATGGTGAAAAAAGGAACGAATTGTTTGGAAGGAAAACGGTCAAAGATTCAACACCACGGGAAAAGAAGGTGATTAGTGGGACACAAGAAAGAACCGTCTTGAAAAAGTCAAAGAAACGGTCAACTGAGTTGACCCGAATCAAAAAACCTTCAAATACAAGAAACCCAAAAACCAAAATTGAAAAAAATGAGGAATCTTGTATTGAAACAAGAAATGATCAGCCAAAAGAAGATCACAAGGCAAGTGAGGTTAGTTCGGTCTTTTTACATTTATAAATATATATTTGTTACTAAATAAGTTTCTTAACGATTGAATTATCTTTTTTTTTTTCAGAATGATTTTGTTGAAAGATTAATAGAAGACAAGTCAATAATTGAACTTCCAAAACTTACAATTGAACAACAACCGAGTCCTGTATCGGTTCTTGATGTGTTTAATACAGAAGACACACCATCTCCATTAAAAAAGAAACACATTGCTTTCAATGGTACATTTTATAAGTCTTAATTTATGATTATTTGCATAAAATATTTTGTCACGTTAAAAAAACTGAGAGTTTTTGTTTGTTTGTTTGTTGATCTTTTTCAGATTATGAGTCTTCACACTTTGAAGAAAATCATGAAATGGAATGGAATCAAGTAGGGATTTATCCGGATGATTTTTGTGAGTTCAAAATGAATTTTTTGAATGAAGACCACAAATATATCAGTCAAATATTATTAGTTTCGGGTATTTTAAAAGATTTAGAATCTGTTATCAGAATGGTTCAGATTCAACCAACGGGTGGTTTGATAAAATCTGATTTGTTCAACTTTTTGGAGAGAAAAAGATATAACGAATGTCACAAAAAGAACCAAAGATCAAAAAGAAAATTTATATTTGATTCTGTAAATGATATTCTTCTCCAAAAATTAACCGTTTTTGGGATGTGGGGTGGAAAAAGGAGAGTGGGAATTCTGAATGGAGAAAAGTTGTTGAAGGAATTGTGCTTGGAAATAGATAATTCCCAAACTGCCCCTGAGAGATGTGGATACGATGAAGATGATGAAGTGAAGAATCTTGTGAGTGTAGATGTGAATAAATCAGAAGATTGGGATAAGTATTGTTGTGAGGTTCCAGGGGTAGTTTTGGACATAGAGCGGTTAATTTTCAAAGATTTGATTAACGAAGTTGTGAATGCTGACGTGGCACAAGATTCGCCAGGTAGATATTGTAGTAGGCAATATGTTTCTTATGTAGAAGTTGATTGATGTACTCCCTTTTTTACATTAATCCTTTGTATTAATTATTATAGTTGTTGTATTCACAATTAGAAATAGTGAAAAGCATGTATCTAATGATAATAAAAATGTAACTTGAATGAATATAAATTATAATCAAATTTAACTACACTTGTATTCTAAAGTTTACATATCTAAATGATTTGAATAATGTAAGATTATATAGTTTGACCTATGAATGTAAACAAGTTATTTTTGCATTTTACAAACCTTGAAGAAGGAAATTTCATTTATATGTGACATGAATCCAATTTTCTTGGCAACATTTTTGCAACTATGAAATGAAATATAACAAAGAAAATAAAACAAGCAGGCAAAAAGTAAAGAATTTCAATTGAAAAGAATTATCATTGACTGGGAACTACAAACATACCTCAGAAAATCTGTTAATGTGGGAACATTCCCCTCTCTAGTAGATATAACCATATATGCCCTCGACTTTGACTTTGACTTTGACTTTGACTACTCCAGAACTAGCACGTGCTTGCTAGGATTCCAAACTAGTATACAAACCCTAATCTAATGTTCCTAATTTACAACTGAATCATTTCCATTATGCTCTTCAATATCCATTGGTTCCCTCACAATTCTCTTTTCTTTTTCATCATTCACAAACCAAGACACAACTTCTGCTTTTTTTCCTTTCTCATTGTGTGTATTTGAAGAATCCAAGGGCTTTTTGGGAATATGAAATTTCATTTGCACCACAGGTCTATTGTTCGAAAGGACCTTTCTGCTACCTTCTGTATCACAACCACTGTTTTTGGGAATGTTTTCTTGAACATGTGTTTCCATTAAAGAAACATGATTCGGATATGAACCATGATTTTGAACTTCATCTTCTTCTTTAAGTTTACCAGGAAGTGAAACTAAAGAAACTTCTTTCTCTCCAGGCTGTAAAGGAACAGCAAGAAAAGGGTTGTTTGGGAATTCGGAATCATTACGTGTCCAATGTTGCTCCAATTTTGATGATGGTTGTTCAAGGACTTTCTGTTCTTGCTCGATTTTATCAGGCTTCATTTGAGTTTCTTCAGTGGTTGAAGGCATGGTGATGTATGTTTTGGGGTCAGGAAATTTAGGTAACCAATGAGGGATAATATCTGCTGGTGGTGTTTCTCCAGTTTGCAAGAAACTTGGTGTTAATTTTGGCTCTTTGATTACTGGAAATGAAGGAAGAGAGTAAGCAAACCCTATTTCTTCAGATAAATTGACGAATTGTGAAATCTCTTTGATAATTCCAGATCCTGATAAACAATGATCTCTATCGGAAGCTCCTAGAAACCCTTGTGAAAGGCTCAAATCTTCTAACCCTTGAACGATATCAAACACGTTACATTCTGTTCTACCAGCTAAATTAGCGTAGAAGTTTGATGTCTTTCCTATCTCACGGATGTATTTGCAGGCCACGTCAGAGAAGGTATCGAGAGCAGACTGTTGGAATCCTTGAAACCCTACACTCTCGCATACTTGAGCCACTGCAATTCTCGCAATCGACTGTGCAAATTCATCGTTTTTCCTTCTTCGCTTCTTCAAAACTGATTCTATTTCTTTTGAACTCTCGCCACCTCCTCCATCGCTCATATTAGCAACTTCATATCACTTCATTCCAACATCTTCAACAGAAAAAGAAAACCAGAAAATCAAATCTTTGGAAATTAATCGAAAAAAACCCTAATTTTCAAATTCTTCGTTGAGTCGATTCGTTCATTCGCAATGATATTGAAGTTGTTCCGCTCGTCAATATACATCCTCAAATCGTTGAATGCAAATCTAATGAAACAAGTATCTGAATCAAAAGGAAATGAACTTACCGGTGGTATGCGCGCAGGGCTTTCAGTGATTCGATAAATTCAAAAACGGGAATTTACACACTTGACAAATGAATTAATGAACACTTGCTGTTTGAATTTGGAGAGCGAGGGAATTGATTTAGGTGAATCAAACATCAAAAGGGTTTTGAATAAACCTTCGAGTAAAACCCCGGATCCGTAGAAAGATGACCCGAGTTCTAGAGAGAGAAGGATGTGATGAGAGAGAAAGAGAGGTCGTCTTTGGTTTTATAGGAAGTGAATTGGGGGAGCGGGGTGGGTTAATGCAGAAAGAGTAAACTACGTAAACAGTCCCTGTAGTAACTCCAATATGCACTTTTAGTATAAAACTTTTTTTATTGCATTTTAAGTCCCGGTTCAAAAAAATTATCGTGTCCCTCTTTTTACAATTTGTTTTTTTCCTATAAAACCCTAGAAACGAATCCTAGTCATCCTTTTGTGATTTCTAGCTCCTTTCTTGCCTGAGAGGTGTAGCTTGAAGAAGAATAAGAGAAGTAATGGTGCAAGGAAGCAGTCTTTAGCCACGATCCAACATCTTTACCATATTTTAGACCCTTGTAAGTAAGAAAGTTTCCAACTTGATGTCTCTTAATGCTTAGATCTTAGAACTAGGGATCTTTTAGGGTGTTTTGGTCCATTTATGATGTGTTCCTGGAGTTTGGAAAACTCCAGGTTATAAGTCGTTTTCTAAAACATTTTTGGAGCCTTTGAAGCATAAAGGAGAGCATGTTTAAGCTCTCTTGAAGCCATGCTATAGTTTTGGTGTTTTGGACCCCTTTTTTACCTATGGTTTGAGTTGGACATGTATTAGACATGCATGTCCATAAAGTTTACATTTTTATCCATCAACAACCTTAATGGATGATTTATGGAGAGTTCGAGCCACTGGCTTAACAAAACAAGCACTTGACAAAGAAGTTTGAATGTTCAGATATAGTGTCGCTACCGCCAAGGGTTAGCGACACTACCTCTAGAGAGAAACCATTTTTGTATCGTGACCCGTAGCAACGCGATAAGCCCTTAGACACGGCGTGACGCGTGGGTGTTGACTTTGATCGTTAACTTTGACCAGTTTGACCATAGTTAAACGTTGATGGATTTAAGATACTGATTAAAGGGATTGACCTTCAAGTAGTTTGGGTTACTAAGTAATGCTTAATGATGATTTAGGAAGTTCGTGTTGGTGAGCACTCGAGGACGTGTGTATGTACTTCAGTTCTACGATTCAAGTGAGTTTTCTCACTATATTATGTGTGACGTTGCAATTCATAGGTAGCCTGAGACCCGTTAGGGTAGGACTATGTGCCTAAACTAGTAGGGTATTGCTTGTTGATTGTTCAAGTTGTATGATTCGTTCTTATAACTATCGTGCTTGATGCCCGATAGGGTTGGATGATGCCTAATTCCTGTTAGGGTTGGACGGGGTCTGATGCCGACAGGGTTAGACTATGGTTGATGCCTAGTCGGGTCGAACTGTGCCTGATGCCCGGTTGGACGGTACATGGTGCCTGCTAGGGTGGAGCTGTGCAGTGTGTTTGTTATGTAATGGAATGCATGGTATTTTGGGGAACTCACTGAGCTTTGTGCTTACTCTCTCAATTTAAATGTTTTTAATGTACTTATTCATATAGAGGGAAGAGCCGGCGTGACTGTACTTGCATCTGATGTTATCACGTTTTTTAGATTCCGGCTATTATTCATTTACTACTCTGGGTTTTCATGTCATGTATTTTGGATATGTTATCTTTTTCTAAACACTGAACGAATGGTTATATGATCTTAAAATGGTTTCCATGTTTATACTCTGAATTAAAAGTGAAAATTTTGGTCGTAAAATTTGGAACATTACAAGTTGGTATTAGAGTCTTGGTTTGAGAGATTTGGATGAACATTATTGTGAGTCCAAACTCAAACTAAGGAGGGAAGGGTTTTTGAAACTATTTTTGAAAAAATAAAAATTAAATACTTTCCAGCAAATAATCCAAATAAGTTAGGTTGAGGACCGTGTAGATGATCCCTTCGCATATTATTGTTTGATTGTTGCTTGGGGATTTGAAACATAAATGAATACATGACTTATTATTTTCAATGGTTTTTCAAATGAATTTATAAAAGAAAAAAAATATGTGATGTGTACAGTCAGTCGGAGCTCAATAAGGAAAGTGATTCCCAAAATATTCATGTTGTGTTTAATGTTATTCATCAAAACCAAACGAACTCAAAGAATATGGGAAGCCTGTCACCAGGGGCTTCACTAAAGTGTACTTATGAAAAATTATTTGAAACATGTGGCTTGCCATTTTCAATCTTGAATGATTATCACAAACAAAGAATTTCGACAAAACATAAACATCATCCTCCTTCAATAATCCTTCAAACTTCTTAATTAAACTATTTGTTAGTGTAGCAAAAACGCGGTTTCCTTGGCATTATTATACAAACAGGTGACAAATTAAAATTACCAAAGGAAAACAAGTAAGAAATCAAGAAATCTTAGATATGATATGTCGTTACCTCCTTTTCCATTAAAACAATATCAATGATGTTCAATTTAGAAGGCTTCAAATACAGATGTTTATTGCATAAAAGAACAACATGTCCCTTTAACTTACATCTAGTAACATTATTTACATGACTAATCAAATTATATTGCGAACCCATTATAACAGTCCCAACATGATATCTATAGTAGGTAGACCACATGCCTCTGTAACACTCATTTTTCGTTTTTGAATTTTTAGCGCATTTTGTAAATTCAAAATAATAATTTATAATAAATAATAATACAAGAAACAAATAAAATGACTTACAAAATAATATGACATAAGCGAAGGACTAAAAGGGTTAGTTTAGAAAACCTTAAATGCTAAACTTTTTGAGTTTAGGGACATAATTTGTCAACGTGGTAAACATGAGGGGCTACATTGCAATTTCTGAATCTTATGCATGTAATCGGGTTGGGGGGGGGGCGTGGGGGAGTGTGCAACCAAGTCCTTCTCCCCATTTCCTGCACGTCACTTAAATCACCTCCCAAACCCTAAGTCACATTCATTTTGTTTCCCACCTCAAGTCGTGAGAGAGAGAGAGCGAGAGAGATAGAGAGAGAAGCTGCCAGAGTTGGTCGCCGGTGAAAAAGAAGGTGGTGACAGTTTCTTGGTGATCATTTTGCCACAAAGTTGTAAGTCTTATTCCTTGTCTTTTACGTTCTTGATTCACCACCGCCTAGAATCGCTGCCGGCAGCATTGAGCTGCCAGTTAGCCACCACATGACCACCACATAAGGGTGGCTTGTGGTGGGTTGTCTTGTTCTAGACCTTTAATCCTTGGTTCAAGCTTCTAAGTCCATGTTATATTCCTTATTCTAGTTTATATTTGGTGTGTGTGTATATGTGGGTTTTCACCGCTTTATTACCACCATATCACCACCATGACATCACCACCTTATGGTGGCTGTAAGACACATTCTTGATCATGTTGTTATTGATTCTTAAGGGCTTTATGGGTTTAGTTGCAAGCTTAAAACCCTAAGCCAAGATCATGATTTTATGTAAGAAAACCTAGTTTGCAGTCTTTCACTGAACCAAGTATTGATCCATTAATAAGCTCTTAACGAACACTTGGCATTGTTGTTTAGAACTCTTATTTCACTGAAACAATGGGTTAAGTTCTTAATGATTAAATGCTTAATGGTTGGGCTAAAAGTGAACTTAAGCATAAAGAATGTTATGATTGGATGTATATGCCCCTATTTTAAAAATCGTCATAATATTAAAAAAATCATTTAAGGTCAAGGGAAAGGCCTGTAGTTTTCTAAGGGTGCCTAGTTTCTTCCACGTAAAGTCTTTGATCTGATTCCAATCTCAAGTGCCATGAAAATTTCAATCTTTACATCCTGGTCTCAGAAACTATCAGATTAAAATAATTAACTTGTAAAATTCATAAGTAATTATAGAAAATTCGAAATGACATGAGGTCAAGGCATGTTTTTTGGTCTATATGTCTAGTTTTGTCCATACAGAGGCATTAAACCGATTTCAACTTTAAGCATAATGAAAGTTGCAATATTTGCAAACTGGTCAAAAGAGTTGACTGATTTCATTAGTCAACTTGTAAAATATGTAATAAATTAAAAAAAATCTTATGGGTGTGTACCTTATACCCCAAGAAAGCTAAAAGAGTGTATTTTAACAATATGTAATAATCTAATTAAAAGAATGTGTATAAGGGGGTAGATAAGCTCATGAACAAACTGTTATACCAAAGCTAAAGCTAAAACTAAATACTATATAAATATTGATAGGTAATGATTTGAAGTATGATCTAGGTAGTGAGTATTGGTAATGTATGTAGGTTGATAAGAGGTAGAGTTCACCCTAGCTTATACTAGTTGTGCGGTTTAGAAACTTTCTTACCTGGTTAGTTACACTACTTTATACATGCTTACGGGTTAGGCTAAAACTAAATTTAAACATAAAGGATGTTATGATTGCATGTAATGCTCCCCTGTCTTGTAAAAATCACCATAATATTTGTAGTTTGCTAAGAGTGTCTAGTTCCACCAAAGGCCTTGGCCTGATTCCAATCCTAAGTGGGATGAAAATTTCAATCTTTACAGCCTGGTCCGAGGAACTGTCAGATTAAAATACTTAACTTGTAAGATTCATAAGTAATTATAGAAAATTCCAAATGACATGAGACCATATCCTGTGGTTTGGTTTGGATATATAGTTTCTTCCATCCAAAGGCCCTAACCTAAGTTTGTACATTATACATTTATAAAGCTAAAAGAGTGTAGTTTAACAATATGTAATAACCTTATTAAAAATGGGTATAAGGGGGGTAAATTAGCTCATGAACAGACCGCCATACCAAAAGTAAAGTCAAAACTAAATATTATATAAGTATTAATAAGTAATGATTTGAAGTATGATCTATGTAGTGACTATTGGTAATGTATGTAGGTTGATTAGAGGTAGAGTTCACCTTGGCTCATACTAGTAGTACAGTTTAGACACTTTTCTTACCAGGTGAGTTACACCACTTTATATGTGCTATTATATGGTTATATGGTGTATGCTCGTTTATATGTTTGTTCAGACTTTTTGACTCTTATTCCCGGAAGGGGGAGCGAGAGGGCACCAAACATTATGACTAAGGGGGAGAAGGAGCGCATAATATGTTCAGACTATATGCCTTGTTATTGAAAGGTTTTCCGCAACCATGAACTAAATAACCTAAGTTCACATGCAACCTAGAAAAGATCTATGTTTTCTTACTTTGAACATGTAATTAATTCCTAAAGGCCAAAAAAAAATTAACTAAAAGAATAAATCAGAAAAACTAACCTTTAGTTTTAATCTTGAAGCTAAGCAGCACAAGTGTCCTGCCTCAAATGAGATCACACCCAGGGAGCCGGAGGGTGGACGAAAATTCCAGAGAGAATTATAGAATGAGCAACTAATAATGAGGTTTAGGGGTCCCTATTTATAGGGAACCAAATGGCAAAGCTAAAAACCCTAGCCGCAGCCCATTTTCCGGATTATCTGTACGCGCGCCGCGGCCAAATCATTTGCGCGCCGCGCGCCGCAATTCAACTATTGAATTTGTACGACTTTAATCCGTGACCTCCTGATCAATCTAATTAATGCCACAGAAATCAATCCAATTAATTTCTGATTAATTATTAATCAATCAATATAGTTTCTAATTAATATATTATCACTTTAATATATTAACAAACCATATCTTTTATTTCTATTGATTTATTAATCCCATAATAAACCAACCTTTCTCTCTACCGAACTTTCTACCAAACCTCCAGCTATGAGGGCAACCCAAATGGACTTTGCTTCTATTAATTAGGTAAATACAAATTATAAGTCATGCTTAGACACCTAATCCAACAGTCTTCCACTTGGATAAGTCTATGACTATAATTACAATTTAACCTCTAATTAATCAGCAAACTGTAGCTTCCTAGAAACTGCTGTCGAACTCTGACCTAGTCAGTTCTGTCCATAGATAAGTGATCAGATGATCCTCCGTCCAACAAGATATTTTCAGACATGAGACATGGATTGAGATCAATCTCTGTCTGACACACTGTTTCCCGATTTCCGATTTTGCTTATGACTTTTAGACTTCTAATTGAACGAATCAATTCAGTCCTGGCTGGCTAGCGCTTCAGTCAACTTCAAAATCATCGAGTGGCCAACATATATCTGTTTCCCGTCTGGGTCAAGGGACGAATAAGCTTCGACTAATATGTTATATCTTTTACCCGACAAATCACTCACAACAGCACGTTTTATAACACCGAGTTACCGATGCGTTTTCGTACTATCAATGAACAACCGCCTTGCAAATTATAACTCATATCTTTCAACTTTAAGACCATAAGATATTATCGTCTCAACATTGCTCGTGATATAATCCATGAAGCAATCCATTGAGCGCGGGTTTATCCAATACTCAAATTTCCATTTCCAAGTACTCATGAACGTTGCAGCAATCTTATTGCTATGTCTAACTCCTTAGACAATCTACAAACCAATTCATGACAGTCTTCCTTCATACTTACTCCCTAAAAGTATGAGTGACTGTGGATATTTGAATAATCCAATTATTCAGGAAGTAAACATGCAAAAGTGAAACATAAATCTGACTGGCAGCTACTCCTGCAATTTACCAAGTCTCCACGAGGTAATCACCAAGTCGGATTTATCATAACTATTATCGGTTTCTTATTCTCTTTTAAACTTTCAATTCAAGCCTTTTATATCTATGTCTATGACCTTTTCACTCTTTCTATGTATCCAAGTGTCTAACACTTATACACTTTATTGCAGATGATCCTATCGGATACTCTTCCGATGATATCTCAATTTGTTATTTCGAGGTGTCATGATGTGCCGGTGAACCACACGCGCTCCATCATAAATCAACGAAATTCTTTAACCATGAAGTCCTACAGCACCACGTTCTGGTGTAAACAATTACCGATTTGAAAACCCTTTCAAATCAATCACCCTAATCATTTCCCAATGATTTCTCACGTCTGTTCAAAAATCCATTCAGTATTCTCAGCCATGCAATATCCTGAATCCAACTTACAATGCTCTAAGCATTAAGTCATCAGGATATGTTCATAACACTTCTGATTTGTCCAAGAGGCTCGAGGAACCTGATGTAATCTCATTCCAAGCCCTTTCGGAATCCTAAGATTACTAATAATCCTTGTGTCATGATTTCCGGAAACCATTTCCTTTTAGGGACTCTTTCTTATGCATCTTGAATCCCATCAAGATCATATTCTCAACGGCTAAGTCAATACTGTCAGTCTCATCTATCTGATAGATGTCTATGAACTACGTGGGCATGCTGCACCTTCTTTGTTTCTTTCATGTCAGTTCATTACACTTTGCAATGACAGGAAACTCCATTCCTGGGGTTATGCATCTTGAATCTCATCAAGATCATATTGGCAGAATTCTGATCTATCTAATAGATGTTCACAACCACCTGAGTATGTTGTATCTCTTAAAGTCTTTAATAGCGAACCGTTTCTTAACACCAAGTCATTACACTTTGTAATGATAAGAGACGTTTCCTAGAACCAGTATGTAACCCACATACAATGATAGCATATAACAACGATACTCCCACTGGCTTTGACACCGTTATATGACTCTTTCGGACTATTCACAAAATCCAGAACTTATGGCACATTTTGCGAAACCAAAATTCAAACCTTTCCGACATATTAAAGGAAATCTTTCAGGCTATTCACAAAATCCAAACCTTTTGACCTATTTTGAGAATCCAAATATCCTTTCTTGCAAGATGCCCATGGGACGAATCCCGGGGCCATGTACCTTTTGTAATGGCATGCTCTATGTGAGTCCCTATTAGTGTGCCGGTAAACCACACACGCTCCACTAACGACTCACACTATGCCACGCAGAATCCTCTCAGATTACATCTTCTATTGAGAGTGCTTCTCTCAGAATCAATTGCTTGACTCCAAGTGATGACTCATTCAACCAGATGTTCTGTAAGTACATTTCTATGTTCCCTTCTTTTGATGATTCAATTACTCCCATTGGTTCCTAGATGTGACACCCCATTTCTACTGTTTGCAAATACTATGGTTTTTCAGTATAAATACATGAATACAAAAATACGGTTTATAAAAAACCGTTAATTTAAATGCTTAAAACAGTGGGTGTACAAATCTATACCAAATCTAACCATAGTAAGCAAGAAAATGATTAAACCTTGTGTCCAAGATAGGAGCTAACTCGAGCCCCACTCCGGCCAAACTTCATCTCGTTTATAGCAATTCATTTTAACATGGAATACATGGCAAAACATAGAATACGTAAGACAATAATGTCTCGTGAGTTACATGAGTTTTAGACTCAAACTTTTAAATTCTTTTCCAATCTTTTTATAAAACTTATGAAATAAAACATCTTTTCAAACTTTATAGTAGTAACCTACTATAACTCTTTACTTCTCAAAAATCATTTCATGACATACTTTACAAAAATAACATCTTTCAAAACTTATAGTAGTATCATACTATACTCTTTACTTTTCAAATTCACTTCATAATATACTTTTCAAAAATAGCTTCTTTCTTACTTTCTTTGACTGGTTTTATAAGCTTGCTGGATTTTTATACTTAGGGCTTTAATCACCATAAGTGATACCCCAAGTCTCTATGGCTAGAAAGAACGGATCAATCCTCACCATAGAAGTGCTGAGGCAATCTACTTCGCGATGGGGCTTTTTCCCCAGTAGACCCCTTACCTAACCCGGGTAGGTTGGAACATAGTTCCCTTACTAACGCTGCTTGCTACAATTACCAGTCATACAAAATACTTGTTGCTTGCTTGAACATTTCTCATATACATATAACTTGTGGCTAGGTGCCAAACTACATCATTTTATGTCTTTATGGCTAGATGCCAAATATAGCTTTCATCACATAATAATCATATGTTTAAAACATATTTTTCTAACATGCTAAGCTTTATGCCAAAACATACTTTCCAACATCTTATGGCTATATGCCATTCATACTCAAAAACATATACAGTTTGTAACCAAAACATACTTCTTAAACATCTTGTGGCTATATGCCATTCATACTTGAAAACATATATCACTTGTAATCAAAATATACTTTCACATAATTGGTTCATAGACCAACATACCTTCCTTTAATTTAACTTGTAGTTCAAAACATAACTTCAAATATAGCATTATACTTTCACAACAAGTTAGAAATAATACTCTTGCATATAATTTCACATATAGAAATTTTATAAGAAATCTTGAAAATACTTACTTGCCATGTACCCCAGAATGGGTAAAAATACTGCATGTACTCACATTGACTAGTTAGAGAAGTCTAACTATGGCTACACCCTTCCTTGTCCTTTCCGTTTATTGATCTTTTACTTCTTAAGCACCTAGAACGTTTATTCACATTTTATTAATAACACGTTATACTTTAACATGTAAGGACTACTTTGTTATGTTCCACTAGACTCGTATCACAATATTTTTGTGATATTCATCCCTTAGCACACCTTTTTACTTATTCTTATTATCATTTAAATGACATTTTATTGACCATTATACCCTTGGAAAGTCACATACACAATTTAGACTCATTTTTTATGTTTTTATGCTCTATAACACTTATGGGATCAATTGGAGACCAAGGCTACATGTCTAGGGGCAAAATAGGCTCTTTACCCCTCACTAGAGGGTTACACGGCCGTGTAACTTTACCCATAATAGTTACACGGTCGTGTAACTCTCCCAGGCCCTTCAAACTTCGAATTTTGCACTAAAAGTCATGTATCGGGCTCGTTTTAACTCCAAACTTCACCAAATTTTGACCATAGGTTCTATTGACCCTTTATTATGTTAAGAACATGTTTTCACTTCTATTAGGTCTTATTTAGTCCATGACTTAATGATTAAGACCATAGGATGTCACAAGAGCTCTAAGGAAGCTCATGTGCATATCAACTCAAATTTTAAAGTCTAGTTTTGTCCATTTTCTGTCCATATACTTGTATAACCAATGGATGATTTAATTTAAGGTTTTTAAAACCCAAAACATACTTTGTTAATTACCAATTCATGATTTCCATTAACCATTTCCATGGGTTTCATTCATGGAATCACCAATTCCATTCCACCCGATAAATTTCAGTTTTTTGTTCAAACTTTCGTTTTATTAATTGAAACTCTTAAGAAACCACTTCTAATGGTTTCTTCATACTTAAACATCATTTATGACTCATTCTAACCAACTCTTTATGTCAAATTAACATTTTGATCTTAAACTCAAATTTCTAGGGTTTAATTACACATGAAATCACCAAACTTGATTTTAAGTTATCCATATGTTGGATACTGATCAAGATGTGATTAAAAACATAAACCAACTACTTTTACTTGTTTTTAAACCATGGAATCATGGATTCCAAGTTTCTTCAAAAAATTTCCATTTTTGACATTTTTACCCAAAATCTGAAATTACTCAAATTTATCAACTAGGAATGATTTATTACTTCTATTATGGAATATTAGACTTATCAAGAACCAATAAAACCAACTTGTTCTTACAAACCCGTTAGTTAGGGTTCTTGAGCTCAAATTCTCATTTTCTTGATTTTTAACACTTTTCAATGGTTAAACTAGGTTTAGATAGTGATTAAGACACAAGTTAAGGCTAGGAATCATAGGATAATCCTCCTCTAGCCACTGAATTTTCGAAGCTACAGTAACCTACTCACGCGAAATGGGTTAAACAACCCTAAGAACAAGTTTACTAACCTTGGAAGGCTTGGAATTCTTCAATTCCAAGTGAATTTCATTCAATTCCTCCAACTCTCAAGGATCAGTCTCTTGGCACTCTCTAGAACTCTCCCGTAGCTGAAATGAGTTCACAGTGAGGAGAGTGCAGATATTTTTTCCTATTTATACCTCCTCACTTTGCACTAATGACAATCTAGCCCCTCAAGTTCCATTTTTTCCAAAATGGCACAAAGACTTCTTTTAAAACATTATAAGTTTTATTTTCTTTCATTCTTACCCCATAATTATATTTCCTTTACATAAAAGTCATTTGTGTGCCAAATGACCATTTTGCCCTTTTTGACAATTTTATCATTACGCCCTCGTTCAAACCCATCTTTGCATATATTTATTTTATGACTTTTACCAAAATTTTCGGGTTCTTACACTAAACCAGTTGTAAAGATCAATCAAACTGTCACATAGACTGTGTCTCGCGGTAAGGTTCTCTTATTTGGCAGCAACTGGGCTCACCAATGCTTCCAGCAGTCGGATTACTTATCCGTACCATCTTTAGTGTTTTACCACTACCTGGTATATCACCCAAATCATAACTCCTTATGACAGTGACAATAACTACTGGTCAAGCGAAGAGAGGGTATGTTAGGTTTAACAGGAATCTAATTCCTGGTCAAGTCCCAGTGGTGACTAAAGGTTATTTCACTTGGCTAATCCCTGAACTCATTCAGAATTATTCTTACTCCCACTGTTTCCTTAGAACTTGAGTTCTTTCTAAAAGTACTCTTCTTTCAAAGGATAACTGGAGTGGCCAATGAAACGACATTGCTGATCAGTTTCAGGCTTATCATGAGATTCAGACGAATGCTACATGACCCTGGACTTTCTATGTACTAGTGGGACGATCCTAGCTTTACATTTCAGACAGTGTCAACATAACCTACTTAGTCTAAGATGTAGTCGGAATATGGCTTCTGCGGTCTGACTAGTTGAATATTCAATTCATTGAATTATTAGTCGGAAATGTATCCAGTGTATCTTATACACTGAGGATCAAAACTATTTCGATCAATGCTCCATCATCTTCCCTAAGACACATTATAACCATTAGTGTTCTTGGAAGAGGATAAACTGTGAAACATTTTCTCAGTCTATGTTGTTACTCAGGTTCTGTTGATCTTATACTTCCTTTGAAATCCTTGAATACTTCAAGGTTCCAATCAATCGCTTATTCCGATAAACAAAGCCATATTTGTCAAACCATTTGGCAAATATCATGAAGCATAACTAATCGTGTTCTGTTCGAAGATTCGAGCAATACACAGTAACTTATGTGTCTGTTGCTCACAATCTTAATACCTTTACAGTTCCATGTAAATTTATGACTTTGTTAATATTGTTCAAGACATGCAATCATCACCTGACTCCAAGTCAACTGATTCCAAAATCCTATCCATTGGATCTTTAGGCGATTCCTTTCTTGCCACAATTAATTTTATTAAGCACTCAATTCATCATGTGACTCTAAGTCAAATGATTCCAAAGTCCTGTCCAACTGGACCTTTGGTTGAAGTGATTCTCATAAAATTCACTTTAACAATCATAAAGAACACAATTTACAAATCCAATCCCATTGGATGTATCAACATTCAAGTTATTACCATTTACGTCATCAACACATTCACACAACATTTCGAGGACAATTAAAACAAACATGTTTCAAAAAAAAATATTTCATTAAACCAGAATTATCCTCAGAACAATGTACTATGCGAATCCATGTCGTATGTATCTATAAACTAATAACAAGAACAAATATCTAGCTTAACTCAAAAACCGCACGAGCTCCAGATCCAATCCGAATATGCTCCTGTGCGACACCATCCCGCATCCTCCAGAGTTCGTGCATACAGAGCAAATGTGTGAAACACATCCTGTATCAAGGAAATGAGGATCAGGTGTTCTGAATTCTAAGATATTTATGAGTTTACCAAACGGTTTGACTTTAGAGCATTTTTCCAATCTTTCCGTGACTGTGTCCCTACCTTGTGGATTCCCAGTTTGAAATATCGAACAATCGGTCCAGACGATCTGGATCATTTCTTGATGCACCTTAATACTGGACTCAATCCTGAAGCAGCTGAATTAATGGAACTATGCTTCTCCATGAACGATTCATACAGAGTCGACATTGAATGCACTTCCACGATTGTCTTATCCGGTTACCCTTTCTGTTCATCTGGATGAACAGATCTGCGAGTTAAGCTAATGCTTAACTCCCGATCCCAAAGGGAAACCAGTTTTATACTGTTCGCCTATGTATCCCTCAATCTCGGGAACACGCAAACTGGTGCTACTTCCTTCTAGCTTGCAACTTCAAGCTCTTTGAAGATCCTAGTTCGTTCCCTTTATTCAACCAGTTCACGGAACCTTTCCTGAACTAGCTGTGCTAACTTATCAGACCCCAGGAATTCTAAATCCCTGCGGAACTCGGGGTTAATGATCAATAGCATAAGGCAACGAACTTCCTTGGACTCAATAGTCAAGGAGTCATGCTCATCACAAGCTGCTGTGTGATGCCATATTTGGGAGCGGACACTCAGTTCGATATGGTTCGCCAGCAAAACTAAGAACTATTCTCTAATTGCAAAACCATATCATATAGTCAAGGCCAGTCAGCCTTACCATATTTAACAGGTGCTTTCTGAAGCTCTCAGAAATGGGTGAAGGATGAGAAGGAGGAGAATGACACTTTCTTCAGACATATATAAAATTTGAATTTACTCGTTTAATTCATCCTTTTAAATAATTACCTAATATACATTATATAACAAGGCTAGGATCCAAAATACCCCAACTATGCTATGAAGAGGGATGCCGTAGTCACAACACAGTGGTCATTAAGGTAGATAACTTTTATCAATTTCAGTCTTATGAAATTCCTAGATCTGTGAGATTCATTGAACTGTTCAATGGCATGTTTAATCTCGGATATGCCCCACCGTTTGTGACTGGGATGCCGAGGATCACAAACCGGGTGTGAATAACCATGCAAATTAGCTTGGTACTCTCGGGGTCCATTATCATCTCAAATTGATGTGCCGGTTAACCACACACGCTCCATCAACAATGATAACACCCGAGAAACCCATTGCCACTCTTTATGAACCCCCATTGGTGTGCCGGTAACCCACACATGCTCCACCAACGTTTCATAAAGTGCAATGTGCAATTTCATGGGTTAGCATCAAATTCACATTTTTTCTAAAGTAACTAGATTGGGAATTCTTGTACGGGTTCTAGTACTTTGATCATCATACTTTTAATGATTAAGCGGTCCTATCAAAACTGTTCGGCTAACGACCCTCCACTAATCAGGCGAGCGGTGGGTGAGAGTGAACACCCATTAGACCGCCATTTTATAGGCAGTCTCCTTATACCCACTTTATAGACCAGCTTCGTGAATGAGGCCTACTAATGATTTGACTAACCAATTTATCTTATACATATAGTATTAACCTTTAATAATATATATAAGATGTATTTTAAATCTTTTAAAATATTCCTGGTTTATCTTTTAATTTCCTGAAATTTAACTATTAAACTTCAAATTAAATTAAACCTTTAATTTGATTTAATTTATCTTTTAATTAAACTATTAATTAAATTAATTAAATCTAGATATTTTAAACCTTTTAAAATATTTTAGGATTTATCCTTTAATTTTCGAAATTTAACCATTAAATCAAAATTAAATTAAATCCCTTGAATTATCTTTTAATTAAACAATTAATTAAATTAATTCAAATGTAGATAGGTTTTTCCAAATTAATCAAATCAATTTAAACCTATCTTAAACCCCTAATTATCGAATTCATAACAAACTGGGTTTAAGGTTATCCATTTAATTAAACAATTAAAGTTACCAAAAATAGAAAACCTCCTAAAACCCTAACCAGGAAAATCGAAAAAGAAGGGGGGAGGGGCTAGGGTTTCAAAAAACCATAAACCCTAAAATCGAAATCAGGCCCAAAAGATTTATAAACAATAAACCCTAATTAGGAAAACTATTACAGCCATTCAATAAGAAAACAACTAAATGCTCTGATACCACTGAAAGGTTTTCTGCAACCATGAACTAAATAACCTAAGTTCACATGCAACCTAGAAAAGATCTATGTTTTCTTACTTTGAACATGTAACTAATTCCTAAAGGCCAAACAAAAATTAACTAAAAGAATAAATCAGAAAAACTAACCTTTAGTTTTAATCTTGAAGCTAAGCAGCACAAGGGTCCTGCCTCAAATGAGATCACACCCAGGGAGCCGAAGGGTGGACGAAAATTCCAGAGAGAATTATAGAATGAGCAACTAATAATGAGGTTTAGGGGTCCCTATTTATAGGGAACCAAATGGCAAAGCTAAAAACCCTAGCCGCAGCCCATTTTCCGGATTATCTGTACGCGCGCCGCGGCCAAATCATTTGCGCGCCGCGCGCCGAAATTCAACTATTGAATTTGTACGACTTTAATCCCTGACCTCCTGATCAATCTAATTAATGCCACAGAAATCAATCCAATTAATTTATGATTAATTATTAATCAATCAATATAGTTTCTAATTAATATATTATCACTTTAATATATTAACAAACCATATCTTTTATTTCTATTGATTTATTAATCCCATAATAAACCAACCTTTCTCTCTACCGAACTTTCTACCAAACCTCCAGCTATGAGGGCAACCCAAATGGACTTTGCTTCTATTAATTAGGTAAATACAAATTATAAGTCATGGCTTAGACACCTAATCCAACAGTTATGTGAAAAGGGGAGCAACATGGTATTAGATTTCATCTTTACGTGTATTATGCTTGTATGACATATAATGGAACGTGTAGTTGTTGTGTGCTCACTAAGCTTTGGGCTTACCCATTGTTCATTAAACTTTTTCAGTACCCTCTAAAGTAGACAGAGGAGAAATTCGTGTGACTGCTTGCGGCTTGCATTATTAGTTTTTGAACATTTTATTTTTAACATTATAATTGTAACATGGATTTAGACTTCCGTATTTTTGTTATAGTAGTTCTTTTAGTATACCTTGATTGGTTTTGAAATTTAATAAAGTTAATATTATGTTTTAACATTTTTTTGGGTCGTTACAACCTCATTTATACAAACAACAAAAAGCAGGTTACACACGTAATTAATAAGGATACAACTGAATAACCCAACCCGGTACAATGAAAATTGGAGACACAATCAATTGGACGACATGTGAACAACCAAAAAGCCAACCGAAAGATCAAAGGCTGCCATTGAATGGCTAAAACCAAATCGTAACAACAACCAACCTAAGAGCCACCCATTGAACACCACCTCAGAAAACGAAGACATCCTATAGATGAATATTTCGAAATTAGACACTCCACATGACATACATGCCTTCTCCTTGCCACATATCAGCCAACGTCATCTCAAGTTATATAAGATATTGACAAGGATGCGAGTTTTTGGAAATATAATTTTTCTTTGTTCTAATTTGAAATTAAACTACATATTGCTGATGGAAACTAGTATACATATTGTAAAGGTATTTTAGGCTTCATTAATTAACTAGGTTACAAACCCGTGTGTTACACGGTTGATAATTAAAAAAATTTATATATTATACACTACATAATATATTTTACTAATAGTTAACAAATAACAACATAAATTAACAATTTATAATTTCTTAGACTTTACTAAAATTTGTTAATATGATTTTTAATTATACATTGGCAAACACTTGATCAATAATAAAATTTAATTAAAGTATCAAAGTTTAGTGTTAGGGTTTCAATTTTGGGATAATAACTTAATGGCGTGCATATAAATCTCCACTAAACATAAATGATGCTTAAAAATTCATTTTTTCCTTAATAATAGATAAACAAAAATCAGTAAAAGATTTCAAATTACACTAAAAGATGGATGATTCTTTCTTGCATTACCTCCACCAAAAACCCATGATACCTTATAAATGCCGGCATTGAACCTCGGTGTACGACCTTTCAAACCAAACCCACAAGTACCCAAATTGTAATTGAGAGAAAAAGTGAGAAACACATGGAGCACTTTAGAATTTTGTAGCGATAGTCGTTTTTATGATGAGAGAGAAAGAAGAGAGGATCAAAGCATTCATTTGGAAAGGGATTCACTATGTAATAAACTCACGTTGCTCCTGAAAAGATATACTTTATTAATAAACAATCCTAGATAATCAGGTGTAAGTATCAAATCGAATGTAGTTTAGCATATTCAAAAAACACAAAGCAGAAAAATTGAAAAGGATGATAGATACATAAAAATTACATCGCTGGAGGTGGTAAAAAAAAAAAAAAAAACCTAAACATCGATCCCAAGCAGCAACCTTTACTCTAGTGATGGTGGAGACGACAGTGCGTATTGATGAAGGTTATCGGCTAGGGAAGAGAGATGGAGGGGGTGATAGGATGGATTTGAAGAGGGATGTACCGAGATTTAGGGAATTTACGTTTCAAATTTGATTTTGATTTTATTTTAGGTTAGAAAGGCTCTCAATTACGGACATGTAAATTTTAGGCGGGAAAACAAATCTAAGAATGTAGCATAACGTGACACGTGGCAATAATGGTATCTAAGAAAATGACATGTGGCGTTTTATGTTTGTTTTATTATAGAAGAAAGATGACTACGTTTTTCTATTTTCTGTTTTATATTATCGTAACGCTATATCAAACAAATATATATTTGTACAACTATATATTATTTAGAAAAAAAATTAGTTCAAAATGGAATATGTGTTTCATCATCTTTGTTCTCTAAACTATGGAAGCATAAAGACTTAAAAGAAAAGAAATTTTCTAATCCATAACTGTTGTCTACAAAATTGTGATAATTTTTTGTGCCACATAACTATTGTAGACAAAAGCTTGCGATGGTTTATATTTGTCCGTAATTATTGTTTTACTGATGTTATTCAGTTACAGATAATAAACCTTTTGTGCCACAAAACTGCTGTGATATTTTGTTTGCCACATAACTAGCCGAAATTGCTTCCGTAGCATAGTGGTAGTGCGTTCGCTTCGTAAGCGAAAGGTCGCGAGTTCGATCCTCGCCGGGAGCTTTTGTGTGCTACTTTTTAACGTCGTCTGGCTTTGACCGTTGGATCAACCAAATACTTATTTTTGGGCCAAATCCAAAAATAAGTGTCTCTTACATATTTATTAAAGTATGGACCGATTAGCCCAAAAGCGTCTCTGATTGATTTCTTTATTTTATGCTCATACACAAAAACAAAAATAAGTGTCTCTTACATATTTATTAAAGTATGGACCGATTAGCCCAAAAGCGTCTCTGATTGATTTCTTTATTTTATTCTCATACACAAAAACAAAAACAAGTTCAAACGACATTGGAACTCGGGTCAATGAATTCAACAACATACACATGTTACCAATTATATATTGGTTATTTATTAATTATATAATGTTGTTTGTTAATTATATATTATTTGTTTTAACATTGTTTTGATCTATCAGTTGCGGACGCAAAGGGAAACCATTCAAATGGAAAAAGAGACATAAAAGAGAAGTGGAACGAAGAATACAAGAAACAATGCAACAAATGCAGTCTCAGATTAGAAGATCAAATGGCCGAATTCGTGAGATTTTTTCGTAATAACCTTTCCGGCAATTCAACAAATGCTTCTTAGGTTATTGTTTTAAACACCTATACGTTTTTAGACATTTGTTAAATTCTAGACGTCTATATTATGTTTGTTCTTTAGATGTTTGTTAAAATTTGTGTTGTAATGAACAATTTTTAGATTTATGTTTTTTGTGTTTGTGGTTGAACTTGTAAACAATATTTGATATTTGTAAAGAATTTTAGTCTGCATTTTGGGCAGAAAAAAGTCTAAAATTTTTTCTTGTTTTAAAATTTTAGACCAATATTTTTGGAAAATGAGTAGGAAAATGAACCTCATTTTTGTAGGAAATTCCTCAGAAAAGTAATGCCAATATCACCGGTAATCTGTCACATATATTTAAATTGTCACAAATATGTAGGAAAAAATTAACCTTGTTTTTGTGGAAATCCGTCTGGAAAACTGTCGCCAAGGGTGTCAGTCTGCCACAAATATATTTTTGTCGAAAATATGTAGGAAAATGGTCGTAAAAATATGTCGCGAAATTTGTTTGAAAATATGACATGTGAAAAATGTGTCACTACTTCCCATAAATTTTGTTATTAGAAAATTCTCGTAAATTTTGTCAACGAAGCTGTTTGTTAGAACTTAGAAGACTGTCGCTAAAAGATGCTTCATACGCTTTTCCCACTTAAATGCCGGCGGAAAATAGCCGGTTTTCTAGTAGTAGAATGTCATCTTTTCAGTGGATTACTAGCATAATTGTTGACTTTTGACCCAACTCGATAATAATAATAGCGGTTCTTAAACAAACTTTTCTAAATTTAAAACTCATCACTAATAAACTGTAACATATGTGCTTTTCTTTACTTGTATCGTCATTTTAAAATAGTACAAAAAAGAACTACTTATATAGACGTCAATCTACAGCAAAAGCAAAAGCAAAAGCAGGGAAAATAGCTTGTCGATTTTCATATTTGAGTTGGATATTTAAGCTTGAGCGTTTTGATATGATCACTTTTTGTTGTAGATGGTACTAGTTTTTTGTATGTTCTTTTTCTTCATGTTCAAATATATATGACAGTAGAGATAGAAACTATTCCATCGACCAAAATTCAAACAGTATGGTAACCTTAAAAAGAAGATATAAAACCTACTGCAGTCAGACTACGGTACATATGTTCCAAGATAGTAGGACATATTTTCTTTAGGATACTTCATATGTGACTGCCAAATAATAATAATAACTTTATATCATTCTAATTTTTGATAGAAACTTATGTTCAAATTCTATGGTCAATGACTGAACTTTTACATATATAGTAGTTTATACATCATGTTAAACAGTAAAAAACGTCGGGTTTTTTATATTTATTTTCATATAGTTTACATTCTCTAAACATAATTATCAAATGATGCATGAGACTTTTAGTACGTTAGCATGTCATCACCTAGGTTGTTTTTTAATGGCCGAATTTTATTAGAAAACTAGCAAGTAGCTGAACAAGGGTTACAACATACAAATAGTCTCGTTAGGGTTATTAGGCCAAGAACTAGGTTATATTGCAGACAATAGTTATTGTGAAATCGTACGAACAATGCGATTTGTGAGAAATGACGATTATAATATGTTTTTTTTGGTAATGTTAATACTAAAAACATATATTTTCATAAAATTATTGTTATTATAATGCATTTTCAATCATTATAATTCGTTCTAATGTTTTACACATTCTGATTCACTCATTCTCATTCTGACAGACATACAGTTATTCTTTCAGAATGAGAATCATAAAAAATGCGTATAACCCGTATAGAAGATTTAATGACAATAGCTATATGAGAATATGTTTGTTTCGTATTCACATTACCAAAAAAACATATTCTATTCATCATTTTCCATAAAATAACACTGTCTGCATGGTCTCATAATAACTGTTGTCCACAAATAACTTAGCCCATTAAGCCAATCAGTCCGATTTATATATGTATGGTTTATATATGTCTATTTTACGACCTCTATTTGACAACCAGAAAAACAATTGAGAAAAAAATTCTATAAAAAATAACATCTTTTCGACAACCCAATTATCAATCCATACATTACCTAGAAAGCCATAAGACTAACAGCCTCAAAGTACTTCCTCTGCATTTTCTTCAATTGAGGTTGATTCGGCCGAGAAAGTGAATCTCTAGCTGTTGAAAAATTCATTTGGCAAGTCCGATAGCGTATGTCTATAAATGAACACAAACAATGGCTTCTTCAATTCGTTCGCTTATGTTTAACCGAATAAATGAACAAATACAAACACATAAACAACCAAATGAATGTAGAGAACAAGTATTAGAATTTCAAAAGAAATTTAACTTTTTTTTCTTACTTAAATGAAGATAAATGAATATAAATGCACAAACATAAACTAATATAAGCGAACAAATAAATTTTATAATTTAAACAAACATAAATAAATATAAAAGAACATTAATAAACATAATAAACATAAATAAACATTAATAAACAAATATTCGCAAATGTAAATGCACGAATGCGATGCTTTTCCATGTTTGTTTGTTTAAATAAGTGGACTTATTCATGTTCATCGACTTATCAAATAAACAAACACAAACGAACTTCTCACTGGACAGTTCATGAGCGACTTTTTCCGAACGTGTAGTTTGTTTACATGCCTTCCACAATATACTTATCTCATGCCATAAAGAATGCTAACTCCAAGGAGCAAGACACAAATAGATGGTCAATTGACTCTATTTGTTCATTGCATAAAGAAACCAAATACCTAGTGGCCTACCTTAACTTGAGCATTCCTCCATATTCTCATGGAACCAAAAACATGCTCTCGCTCCTGCCTCATCACTTTACATGGACTTATGCTCTGCTAACATCCACCAAGTCCAAGAAATGCCTGAAAGTGTCTAAGGACAACGACTTCAACAAAATATCCACTGGATTCTCCTTCGTATCGATTTTATCAATACGAAACATCTCTTCCTCCAAAACATCTTAAACGAAGTTCAAACAAATAGCAATATGTTTTGTCTTCTCATGATAGACTGTATTTTTTGCCCTATTTAAAGCACTTTGGCTATCACAAAACAGAGTTAGCTTCTCCAACTTCAAACCAAGTCACCAAACAAGACTATGCAACCACACATATTTCTTAATCCCTTCGGTTATAGACATGTACTCTGATTCAGTTGTAGACAAGGCAACAATAGCTTGTAGTGTTTACTTCCAAGTCACAGCACATCCGAACAAGGAAAATTTATAAGGCGTGTGTGATCTTCGCTTCACCAGATCACGACCATAGTCTGAGTCTATATATCCTACCAAGTTATGGTTCCTCTCATTCGCAGCATACACTAGATATATGTCAGTCATTACTTTCAAGTATTAGATTATCCACTACACTACTTCCCAAAGAGCTTTCCTCAGATTACTCATGTACCTTTTTACTACACTAACATTATCAGCCAAATCAAGCCTCGTATAGACCATGACATACATAAGACTTCCGATAGTACTTGAGTATGGAGCCCTACAAATGTAGTTCTTCTGTTCAGCCGTGGTTGGTTTGACACTACAATCTAGTTTAAAGTGTGCCACTAAAGGAGTTCCAACTGGTTTAGAATGATCGAACCAAAACAGTTGAAGGACTTTCTTAATGTAACCTTGTTAAGAAACATATAACAATCCCTCCTTCCTGTTCCTCCTAATCTCCATTCCAACTATAATCTTTCTTGCACGTAGATCCTTCATCTCAAACTCACTTTCCAGAAGCATCTTCAAGTTTTTTATTTCGGCCATGTCCTTGCCCGCAATGAGCATGTCATTAACATATAACAACAACTATTCGAAAGCACATTTAGACAGTTCTTTAAAGTATATATAACTATAATACAAGTTTTGGTCGATGTCATACGAAATCATAAAAGAATCAAATCTCTTGTACCATTGCCTTAGAGACTGCTTCAAACCATACCGAGATTTCTTCAACAAACGTAAATGATCCTTTTTGAGTTAAAAAACCCCTCCAGTTGTGACATATAGATTTGTTCGTCCAGACACAGATTCACACAAGTATGATAAACAAGATAACACATAATATTTGAAACTAAATCTTTGTTGTTGAAATAGTTTCACGAACAAGATAATAATCAAAGAACAAACTTTGATTAATTGACAAACTCTCGTACATCATTCACAAAGAATGATATATATATATATATATATATATATATATATATATATATATATATATATATATATATATATATATATATATATATATATATATATATATATATATATATATATATATATATATATATATATATATATATAGCACAAGACTAAACATTCTAGGTTTATCGAAAGTCTAAATAGTAATCCATATCCAATCCCTGAAGGCCATGAGTCTTCTGCTATATGTATCCTTATCTTTGTTGAATTCCAAACAAATCGAATTCTAAACATGATTCGTACGTCATGCTGATACTAAATAACTTTATCAGCATCTACCAAGTCATTAATGCCGACTTATGCTGATGGACTTAGGGTAAGCTTATGCTCATGGCCAAACTTCAAAACTTTGTCATCATCAAATCTTTATTCTATCCCAACAAGATCTTCTCATCATGGTTTCTAAAGAAAAATCAAGTCTTCACATCTATTTGTTTAAGCTCCAGACCGAATACACTTACTATAGCCAAAAGAACCCGAATTGTTTTGTACATCACAACCTGTGAGAACACCTCTTGGCAGTTGATTCCTTATTTCTGAGAAAACCCATTCGCTACCAACCTCACTTTGAACCTTTCAGGCTCAAAATTTGGAATTCCATCATTTCGCTTAAAGATTTATTTGCATCCTACTGGTTTATCCCCCTTTGGTAGTGGAACAAAATCCCATGTTTCATTCTTTTCAATAGATTACACCTCTTCCTACATTTTCATCAGCCACCACGTTGCATCCTTTACTATACGACTGATGCTCATCTGGACCCATATCCTCTCCAACAGCTAAGACATATATCATGGAACTGATGTCATCATGACTAACACACCTGATATACCTATCCAGCTGTTTGATATTCCTCGTTGTTCTCCTTTTGCTATACATTTATCAACATTATCTCTTCTCCGAGTATCAGCCTCGTCCGAAGCGGGTTCCTCTACATTCTGATTCGATTGTGTTTCAATGGCTATTGATCATCTTTGAGCACCACTCTATAAAGAGTTACAAACTCCATCTTCTGGTTAGCACCCAGTCCTGTAGCTTTCTTCTACTCTTATCTGGTTGAGCATGGCAGACTCATCTAAGGTTACACTCTACTCATGATAAATTCTGAAGTTCGACCTTCTTTGGTACACCAACATAGATGACCTTTCACTGCGGTGCCATATCCTTGAAATATGTAGTTCATTTTCCTCGCCCCATGTTCAAAATCATTCATGTGACCGTAAGCATAACAACTAATTATCCACAAAACAGAACAATTATAGTTCCTCCCAAACCAAAAGAGCTTCAAGAATGCTGGGGCGTATGACCTAAACCTCCAGCTCAAGGAAATGTTCCAAGAGCAAGAGAGGCAAGAATCATTCGAGATCGTTAAATCCGTTATGGCATGTAAGCTTCAAGAAGGAGCATCTGTGTGTACGCATATTCAGAAGATGAAATCGTACATAGACATATTGGAAAATCTTGGTGTCCAGCTTCCAAAGGAGTTAGCCATTGATATGGTTCTCAACTCGCTTTCCAATTCATACTAGGAGTTCATTATGAACTATAATATAAACAATCTGGATAAGACCATGATGGAGCTGCATAGTTTGCTGAAAACTGCTGAAGCTAGCATGAAACAGTCTCGTAGCTTAAACTCCACTGCTCCTGTCTTGGCCATTCATCATGGTGGGGCTAAGAAAAAGAAATTTTCTCATCCCAAAGGAAATGGAAAGGCTAAGGTTGGACAGTTAACCAAAGCTTTAAGAGAAAGGCTAATTCTGACATTGTTCCTACGAGTGACCCAAATGAGGCCATAAATTTTTACTTCCAGCAGAAGGGACACTGGAAACGTAGCTGCCCAAAGTACCTCGAGGATCTGAAGAAGAACAAACCCAAGGAGTGTGGCACCTCAAGTATTTTTATGATTGAAGTACATAGTATAATAACTTCCAATTCTTGGGTAAATGCATTTTTCAAGTAGTGTCAAAATTTCACTACTTGAAAATATGAATCGTATCTTGTTGTTGCTAAATGCAATTTTCAAGCAATGTCAAAATTTCACTAACAATCCCTATGCATATTTTTGTGTCATTAATTTATATGTACATGAGAACATCCATTTTCTAAGTGAAAGTGAAATAATTGTTGAAATATTAAGCTAGACATTAGAGATTAATGGTTGTTGGAAGGTAGTCTTAGTAGTGTTTCATGACAATAATTGGTTATTAAACACAAGCCAAACTGATGGTTCAAAAAAACAATAGTTGTCACATGCTCCATAAACATGAATGTATCCTTATATACAAAGTGTGTTTATGTGATTAATAAAAGGTGTGTGTTTTTTTCTCTACAAATCAATGGTCTTTCTTCTTCTCTTCATGTGGGTTTCTCCAACATGGTGGTAGCAGAGCCAAGTTGGTTCAATATTGAAAGATGATGATAAAGGAGAGACCATTAAAGACAACTGGATCATGGAGAATATTACAAGGGACAAGTGAAGATTAAAATATTGATTTTTATATTAATTTTGATTATCACACGGGATAGAAAGAAAAGAATAAGACAGTCATTCAGTTTCTTTGTATAATCAAGATTGATCATGCAGTATCGTAAGGTTTCTTACAAATCTTTGAGAGGCATAATTGTGTTTACTTAATGTCATTAAAGAAAGATTACATCATATGGCAGTAGGTATTATTTGAGATATAACAATTTTCATGATTTCAAAAAGAAAATGTAGGATATTACGACATCTAGTTATCTTGATGAGTCTGACTCTGACCCGAAAATCATAAAGAACAAGAGGAAGTCGCATATATAGTTCTGATATGGATGTATTCTTGGTTGATGGTTCTTTATGTGACTTCTCACAAGAATAACAAGAACTTCGAAGAAAGACTCAACAGAAAGACTAGGTCGTAGACGATGGTGTTGCCTAATATGACCACCGACCAAGGATCAAGGCAGGAACCGGGGTGATGACCACTGTCAAATGCTTCTTCATTACATGTGCTCTCCAGTAATATTGCATAGACTAAGTAAATTTATTTGAGTTCTCTTTCTGTCCAGTTATAATATGGTTTGGTGAACAAACAAAGAAAGTTAGTTGAAGGTGGAAGTCCATCTTGGAAATGGTTTATAACTAGATTAACAGTAATGGCTTGGTTCAAGCATTGAGTATTTGAAAAAGATCCCCACACATACGTTAATTGAGGGTGTTGGTTGTTTTAAGGATGACGAGTTTGATATACCAGAAGATTTCCCAGGAATGAGAATGACTCCAACAAAATGCATATTGATGAAATTTTGTGTTGTTCTTAGTCAAGACTACTTTTAATATGTGGTGTTTGAGTTTGCTTCTATGAAGACAAATGTTGGAAATCATTTTTTGATGTCTAGTCATATATGAAGAATGGATTTGGAATTGAAGTCTTTTAAGAATATAAAGGTTGTGTGTTCTATTGTATAGTCTAGCTTAAGGGAAAATGTTGAAAAATTTAAGCTAGACATTAGGAATTCATGGTTGTTGGAAGGTTGTTCACCAACCATTCTGATGGTTAAGAAAACAACTGTCACATGTTGTATATAAATGAATGTAATCTGATGTATGTACAAAGTATGTTTCTGTAAATGATAAAAGGAGTGTGTATTTTTTCAGTAAAAAGCAATCGTTTTTCTTCCTGTAATCCTCATGTCTCATGTGGTATGTGGTTTTATGACCTTTTTGTGTGTTACAAATTACCATTTTTAGACCTTCCTATATACTCCTCACGAGAGGGGTTTGTGGCCACATGCCACCACATCATGACCGTGCACACCATCATGGGTGCCTCGTGGTGGCTTGCGATGTGATGAAGCATGTTCCCTATAACAGATGACGACGACCAATAGCCAAACAACTATAAAATTTTATTTTTTAAAACCTTACCACTCACCTATATCAATAACACTCCGTTAACTTTCACACACTATCCTCACTCTTTTTAATAATATTTAACACCACAAATATGGATTTTTTTAGAGATTACGATTCAGACAACGAAGAGTTTATCGCAACATTCTTTAACGCTATCGAAAACCTTGCTAATCAAGAGTCCAAAAATGTTAGAAAATCAACCACCGTTGTCAACCAAGATCGGCAAGGTGCACATGAACTTCTGCAACGCGACTACTTTGTCGATAATTGCCTTGATGATGCCAATGCTATCAATCATCGTTTTTGTATAAGTAGAGAATTGTTTGTACACATTAGCAATGCTTTAGAGGCGCACAATGAGCTTTTTTAGCAAAACCAGATGCCAGAGGTAGAATATGTTTTAGCAGTTTACAGAAATATACGACCGCACTTAGGTTATTATTATTTAACGTAAATAATAATAACTACAAAATTAAAGGTTGATTACTAATTCATATGTGATGAATTAATCATATATATATATATATATATATATATATATATATATATATATATATATATATATATATATATATATATATATATATATATATATATATATATGTTGATTAAATTATTTAAATTGTTAAATGATTTAATTAATTTATAAGTAAGCCTTCTATTTAATTTTATTGGTAAATTAAATAAAATGTACATATTGTTATATATATATATATATATATATATATATATATATATATATATATATATATATATATATATATATATATATATATATATATATATATATATATATATATATATATATATATATATATATATATATATATATATATATATATATATATATATATATGTATATATAATTATACAATTAAGATTGTATGTTTAGATGTTTTATTTATATATATGATTATGGGATAAATGTTATCCCATTAAAGAAATAAGAAGATTTATTATTTATAAGCTTATAATTATCTAAGTTTTATAAATAATAACAACCCACTAGCACTCCATTTGACATCATGAAATCAGCCATATTGGAAGGAAAAAGAATGCATTAAGAACTTAAAAGAGGTGGAAGATGCTTTGTGTCTTCTAGCTTTTGATTATAGAAATCAAATGGGACTTTCTTTTAAGCTAGTGGCATGTGCTTTTCTTTCTTTTTGGGTGATATAGTGGCCGAGATTTTGGAGGTGTTATTGATCATTCTTGCTTCTTAAAATCAGCCAAAATAACTCTCCTAAAGTGCTAAGCAAAATCGATTTTAGCTTCAAGAAGAAAAAGGAGTTATTTTGCAAGTTTGTGGAACTAGCATTCAAGGTTGTTCAAGCTTGTGGTGGATCAACTATAGAGGGATTCTAACTTGATTCCTAGCTATCAAAATCATCCAAATCAAACCCAAGAACAAAGGTTATGATCTTGAACTTAATCTATGTTTGTTCTTCATCTTATCTCTACATGCATGTAGCATGATCCTCTTGAAAATGGAATTTGTGTTCATGATTTTATGCTTCCGTTGCAAACTCTTGTTTTTGAAACTAATTACATGAACTATGATTTCCAACAATTGGTATCAGAGCCATGGCTATATTGCATGTTTAGATAATAAGTTTATTTGGATAAACTTGGTTTTTGGAAGCCATGAATGTTCATCTTCTTAAATGAAAGTTTCATGCATGGCTTCTTTGGCAACATGCAAGTATATTATCTATGATTTTATGTAACCAACTATATATTATGTTTGCATGCTTTTGGTTACATAAATTGTTGCCTTAGAAAAACAAAGTGTTGGTTTTCTTATGATTTTATGTGATAAAATGGTGCATAAACAAGCCAAGGACCATATGATGCATGTTTTGTGTTTGTATTCGATATGGTTGTAATCTATTCATTTATTCAAATGGTTTGTAATAATAATTAGTTATTTCCTTCTTAATATTCCTTTTGTAAATATTAGAATAGTTGTATTTTATTTATTTCACAAAATGTAACAAGAGAAGGAAGTAAAAGTCCAAAAGAAGATTGCACCCAACAGCAGCACTTTCTGAAGAGCTGCTGTCCAGATTTCGAAATTGTTTAGAAAGGTTTTAAAAATTCATATCTTGGTCATTTGGTGATATAATTGTTGGTAACTTTAATATCTAGTATATACATTAAGTTTCAACAAGTATTAGCATCAATATGGCCAAGAATGAATTGAAAAATGCAACAAAAACCACAAAATTTTCTTCCTGCTGCCCCTGCCTATCGCAAGTTTTAAGGGCTCCAGAGAAAAATCACATGTCACTCAATGATGTCAAGAAATGGTGGTTCAAGTGTCATTTGATGATATAAGAAGCTTGGCAAAATTTTAGCCAAATCGAAGATCATTTGGTTGAGTTTTTTGTCACCCTTTTGTCCCTAGGTTTGGACTTGATATTTCATGTATGGCTCACATGAAATATCAAACTAGTTGGCTTGTGTTTATGCACCCATGCATGCTTGTGATGATTGAATGTTTTGTTATGTTATGTTGTGGATAAAAATAAGTTTTTGCATGCTAGACAACCTAGATAATTAAACATAATCATCAAGGAGTTTGTATTTTCAAAAGTTGACATTTAAAACATAAGATGTGATAAAATTGGTTTTATTAAAATGGGTTTTGTTATAAAACCTATTAAGTCAAGTTTTGAAAATGAATGTAACAAGATATAAAATGGAGATTTTATAAACTCTTACAAACTCCAACCCTAAATAATAATGGTAATTATTTAGGATTATAAATTGGTTCTAATATATGTGATCAAACTCAAACTTAATATTGGATATTAATTGTAATCTTGACCATATACAAAGAATCAATAAAATGGAGATTTTTATGATTATGGAACCAATTAACAAAATAAGATTTAATGGTACCATGTTCATTGGATGCATGCAATCTACATGATACCATATGTTTTCAAAATTAGAATTGTAAAACATTCAAAATCCCTTATGAAATACGAATCAATGTCGTCCTTCTTAAAGACACTCATGTATCACTTGTATTTCCTTGTGGGATAAAGGATACCTAACCACTTGGAGTCTTCTTGTGATACAAGAAGTAGTTTTGCAATATTGATGGGATAAAGGACACCTAACCATTAATAGTTGTCAAAATTACACGTCCGTTTAAGAAGGATGATTCGTTTGGAAATCTCTTGTGATAAAGGTCACCTAAGCATTAGAAATCCAAGGCATAGATGGGATCAAACATGCCAAACTTATAAATGTTATAATGGGATCCCATAACTCTAGAAATTATATTTGGATATAATTGGTAAACCGTTACCTACCACGTTGATTCAAATAGGCGGGATAAAGGAAACCTAACCACTTATTCGTAATGCAACTTGGATTCTAGACCTTAATTAATTAAAGTTTATGAAACAAGAAAGGGTATTAATTATTAAGGACTTAATATCATAATTTACTAAATAGAACCTTGTCAAAATTTTGTAGATGGCACCAAACGCAACAAACTCGGCTCCTAACAAAACCTCACTACGGTCCCTCCTTGAGGGAGAAAAACTTAACCATACAAACTTTTTGGATTGGTACCGTAGTGTGAGAATTGTTCTCAAACAAGAAAAGAAAGAATATGTTCTCAATGAACCACTTCCTGAAGAGCCCCCTGCCATTCCTAAGCCCGCACACGATGCATGGCTTAAAAAGATGGATGATTCCATCGATGCATCATGCCTCATGCTGGCAACCATGATTCCCGACCTTCAGAAGGATTTGGAGAATCATTCAGCCTATGACATGATTAATCAACTAAAGGAAATGTTCCAACAACTTGCAAGAACGGAAAGGTTCGAAACTGTTCGGGCTTTCCATGCTTGCAAGATGGAGGATGGGCAGTCGGTAAGCTCTTATGTGCTCAAAATGAAGAGTCACATTGATCATTTGGCACGTCTTGGAGTTGTGATGCCCGAAGAGCTAGCAACGGATATGATCCTTAACTCCTTGACAAAGTTTTTTGATCCATTCGTCATGAATTATAACATGAATGGTTTAAACAAGACTATCCCGGAATTACATGGGATGCTAATTACCGCAGAAAAGAATCTGCCTAAGAAAACCACTCAAGTTCTCATGATCAAGGAAGGTGGCACAAATAGAACTAGACCCGAACACCCCAACAACTCCAAGGGCAAGGGAAAGGCAAAGGTTGTCAAAGGAAAGGGCAAGAAAGTTGTCCAATCATCCCGTCCGCCCAAGAAGAAGGCAAAAGTTGCCAAAGAAGACGCGTGCTTCGAATGTGGCAAGGTTGGGCATTGGAAGAGAAATTGCCCTACCTATCTTGCGGAGTTGAAGAAGAAGAATGCCGGTGAGGGCACTTCAGGTATCTATGTGATAGACCTAGAACTTTATAATTTATCTCCTAACACATGGGTATTTGATACTGGTTGTGGAACTCACATATGTAATATGTTGCAGGGGTTCAAAAGGAGTAGGCGGCTGAAGGAAAATGAGGTAGTACTCCGGGTTGGAAACAATGCAAGGGTTGCGGTGGATTCAATTGGAAGTTTTAATTTATTACTACCTAATGGCTTGTGTATGACATTGTTGAATGTTTACTATGTTCCTAGCTTGACTAGGAATATTATTTCGGTTGCTAAATTAAGACAGTGTGGATTTGATCTTTCCTTTATGAATGATGATATTTGTGTTTACAAAAATAATGTATTCTATTTTGAGGCTAGACCTTTAAATGGAATTTATGAAGTAAACCTTGATGAAAAGACTAACCATGGCTCTTTATACCACACTTTCACCAAGAGACCCAAAAGTGATTTGAGTCAAACCTATCTATGGCATTGTCGCCTTGGGCATATAAACAAGAATCGCATATCCTAACTTCAAAAGAGTGGACTTTTGAAGGCAAATGAGAATGACTCATTTGATATATGTGAATCTTGTTTACATGGCAAAATGACTAAAGCTCCTTTCTCCGGAACCAATGAGAGAGCAAAGGACTTGTTAGGAATCATACATACGGATGTATGTGGTCCTTTCAAGCCAATGACTAGATATGGTGAAAGATATTTCATCACCTTCACTGACGACTTTAGTCGTTTTGGATATGTTTATTTGATTAAACATAAACATGAAGAGTTTGAAATGTTCAAAACGTTTCAAAGTGAAGTGGAAAATCAACTCAACAAAACAATTAAAGTTCTTCGTTCTGATAGAGGAGGTGAGTACTTAAGTACAAACTTTATGGATCATCTTAAGACTTGTGGAATTGTTTCACAACTTACTCCACCTGGAACACCACAACATAATGGTGTGTCTGAGAGGCGGAACCGAACACTATTGGATATGGTTCGATCCATGATGAGTAGAAGTACTCTACCTTTATCATTTTGGGGTTATGCTTTACAAACAGTTGCTCGTCTCCTAAACATGGCACCTACTAAAAAGGTAGATAAAACGCCTTATGAGATATGGCATGGAAGGGTTCCATCTTTATCCTATCTCAAGGTATGGGGTTGTGAAGCTTATGTTAGACAAGAAGCTTCAAACAAATTAGAACCCCGTTCAACTAAATGTATCTTTGTAGGGTATCCGAAAGATTGTCTTGGATACTATTTCTACAATCCCATCGAGAATAAGATATTTATTTCTCGAAAAGCTGAATTCCTAGAAAACAAGTTTCTGACAGAAGAGGCTAGTGGGAGGTTTGTGGAACTTGAGGAACTTCAGGAACCACAACCTGATACACAAGAAGTTGAATCTAGCATTCAACAAGAAATTGTTGAACCTGAACAAACGGTTGATCAGGAACAAATTGTAACACAAGGTGTTTGCAAATCTGGTAGGGTTCGATTTGAACCAGAAAGGTATGGCTACCTTATGATGGAAGAGGAATGTTATACGATAGATTCTGATGAACCCGTCAACTATCAGAGTGCAATATCAGATCCTGAATCTGATAAATGGCTTGAGGCCATGAACACTGAGATGCAATCTATGCACGATAATCAAGTTTGGAACTTGGTTAATCTTCCCACCAATTGTAAGACTGTTGGGAGCAAATGGATTTTCAAGAAGAAAATCGACGTGGATGGAAATGTTCACACTTTTAAGGCTAGACTTGTCGCTAAGGGATACTCACAGACTCATGGTATTGACTATGATGAGACCTTTTCACCAGTGGCAATGATCAAGTCGATTAGGATACTTTTTGCCATAGCCGCGTACTATGATTATGAGATATGGCAAATGGATGTCAAGACCGCTTTCCTTAATGGACACTTATTGGAAGATGTCTATATGGATCAACCTGAAGGTTTTGTCGATCCCAAGCATCCAAACAAAGTGTGCAAGCTTAAAAGATCTATCTATGGCTTAAAGCAAGCGTCTCGAACATGGAACATCCGTTTTGATGAAAAGATTACGAGTTTTGGATTCATCAAAAATGAGGATGACTCCTGTGTTTACAAGAAAGATAGTGGGAGCATTGTCATAATCCTAGTATTGTATGTAGATGACATACTTTTATTTGGAAATGACATCCCAACCTTAAAAGGTGTCAAAGCGTTCCTTGAGAATTGTTTCTCAATGAAGGATCTAGGGGAAGCTGTTTATGTATTAGGCATAAAGATCTATAGAGATAGATCTAAGAGACTTATTGGTCTTAGCCAAAGTGTATATATTGATAAAATCTTGAAAAGGTTCAAGATGCAAGACTCCAAAAGAGGATTCTTGCCAATACCGCATGGCACCATCCTAAGCAAGTCTCAATGCCCAAACACTAGGACTGAACTTGAAAGGATGAAACATGTCCCATATGCTTCGGCAATTGGTTCCATCATGTATGCCATGTTATGCACTAGGCCCGACGTCTCATGTGCCTTAAGTATGACTAGTAGGTATCAACAGAACCCAGGTGAAGCCCACTGGACTGCTGTAAAGAACATTCTTAAGTACTTGAGAAGAACTAAAGATATGTTCTTAGTTTACGGCGGTTTGGAAGAAAGCTTAAAGGTAAAGGGTTACACTGACGCAAGCTTCCAAACAGATAGGGACGATTCGAAATCTCAATCTGGGTATGTTTTTATTTTAAATGGAGGAGCCGTGTCTTGGAAGAGTTCCAAACAAGAAGTGATTGCACAATCCACTACAGAATCAGAATATGTTGCTGCTTCGGAAGCTGCTCAAGAAGCTGTCTGGATGAGAAAGTTCATAGAAGATCTAGGGGTTGTTCCTTCCATTCGGGACCCTATAGAAATCTTTTGTGACAATCTAGGTGCTATAGCTCAAGCAAAGGAACCTAGATTGCATCAAAAGACCAAACACATTCACCGAAGGTATAACTACATTAGACATGAAGTTAAGAATGGTGAAATAAGTATTCACAAGGTTCATATAGATCAGAATTTGGCAGACCCATTCACGAAGCCTTTACCCCAAACTAAGCATGAAAGTCATGCTAAGGGTATAGGACGGCGTTTTTCTAATGAATGGATTTGATTTGTATTTAGTGTTTTATGAATATGAACTTATGTAAACGACAAGAATTATGTAATATATGTGACATGATGTTTCTTTCATAATTTTGTGTTTTATTAGCATGTTTAATCCTTGAATAATTTAATTATTCTAAACGTCCATAGTCGATCATAGTTGTGGGAGCAATTATGAAGTAAGACTAATATGAATTGGATGGTTGACTTTTATGGGTAAAAGTAGCAAAAGGTTGCAACCAAATTCATAGGTACTTGTCAGTGAACAAGTATTGGACTAGACCCGTTTCAAGATCACTCCATGGATCATCATCATAAGTGATTCTTGAATAAAGGTATTATCATTGTATCCTTTGACCTGAGATACATATTTGGGACTCAAGTGTAGAGTGTACTATGCTTTGATATGGTTCACTGTTGTTCTTGAAATACAGACAACCATAAAGGCCATACTCATGCATAGTACTAACTATATGAGGGGCGTATGTAGTCAAGACGGGATTTGTTCCTCTTATGTGTTGAGAGTTAGACATCTAAGGCGCCTGATTGAAAGTTGAACATAAAAATGAGAATGATTAAGATCCATGTCTCATGTTCAACATGATGTCTGTGACAAAGGGATAATTGATAGATTACCTTATACATCAATTAGAGCCTCGTGTTTTCTGAAGAATTGAATGTTGTTGAATGGCACAATGTCATGTGTTATTGGGGGCAGTGAAATGTTGCTAGACGTTTACCACTGTCGATATCATTCTATGATGCAACCTTGTGCAAGTGGGAGATTGTTAGTTCTATATGCCCAAGGATGATCATAAAATGATATTACTAATAATACATGATACTATAGGGTCACACAAACAACAAGTTTGACACCAATTGATCATTTGGAATGTTAAATTTGATTTAACATCAAATGATACTAAACTTGCAATTTAATCTTGTAGGTTATTATTATTTAAGGTAAATAATAATAACTACAAAATTAAAGGTTGATTACTAATTCATATGTGATGAATTAATCATATATATATATATATATATATATATATATATATATATATATATATATATATATATATATATATATATATATATATATATATATATATATATATATATATATTTATTTATTTATTTATTTATATGTTGATTAAATTATTTAAATTGTTAAATGATTTAATTAATTTATAAGTAAGCCTTCTATTTAATTTAATTGGTAAATTAAATAAAATGTACATATTGTTATATATATATATATATATATATATATATGTATATATATATATATATATATATATATATATATATATATATATATATATATATATATATATATGTATATATATATATATATATATATATATATATATATATATATATATATATATATATATATATATATATATATATATATATATATATATATATATATATATATATATATATATATATATATATATATATATATATATATATATGTATGTATATATATATATATATATATATATATATATATATATATATATATATATATATATATATATATATATATAATTATACAATTAAGATTGTATGTTTAGATGTTTTATTTATATATATGATTATGGGATAAATGTTATCCCATTAAAGAAATAAGAAGATGTATTATTTATAAGCTTATAATTATCTAAGTTTTATAAATAATAACAACCCACTAGCACTCTATTTGACATCATGAAATCAGCCATATTGGAAGGAAAAAGAATGCATTAAGAACTTAAAAGAGGTGGAAGATGCTTTGTGTCTTCTAGCTTTTGATTATAGAAATCAAATGGGACTTTCTTTTAAGCTAGTGGCATGTGCTTTTCTTTCTTTTTGGGTGATATAGTGGCCGAGATTTTGGAGGTGTTATTGATCATTCTTGCTTCTTAAAATCAGCCAAAATAACTCTCCTAAAGTGCTAAGCAAAATCAATTTTAGCTTCAAGAAGAAAAAGGAGTTATTTTGCAAGTTTGTGGAACTAGCATTCAAGGTTGTTCAAGCTTGTGGTGGATCAACTATAGAGGGATTCTAACTTGATTCCTAGCTATCAAAATCATCCAAATCAAACCCAAGAACAAAGGTTATGATCTTGAACTTAATCTATGTTTGTTCTTCATCTTATCTCTACATGCATGTAGCATGATCCTCTTGAAAATGGAATTTGTGTTCATGATTTTATGCTTCCGTTGCAAACTCTTGTTTTTGAAACTAATTACATGAACTATGATTTCCAACATATGAAACCAACATGAATGATGACGAGTAATTTTATTTTTGAATTATATATTTTGTCATCAAACTTTTATTTTAGGATTATCTGAACGTTCGATATTTTTTCGTTGGGTTATTTCAATTTAATGTTTTAATTTTAGGGATATATTCAAGAAAGTGCTTACATTTTGACCCTATATTCAATTAAGTCATAATTATTTTTTTATTCAATTAAGCCCGACATTTTGTTATACAAAAAAGAAATATTCATTAAAGTCATTATATTTTGTCCCTTTTATCAATTTAGAGTTGAACTTTCAGTTTTTTTATCAATTAAGTCCTTACATTTTGACAATTATATTTTAACCCTATAGATCATCAGTTGTAAAAATATAAAAACGACATTACCAACTACTATCCAAAATTGTAACCATTTAACAAAATATTGGGCTTAATTGAATTAAAATAAACAATTAGGGCTTAATTGAATATATTGTCAAAATATAAGGACTTTCCTGAATACATGCCTTAATTTTATAACGAATCTAGCATTTTTATTTTATTATTTTATTTTTTTATTAGAAAAGATGATGTGATGTGATAGATATACCAATCTAAGAGCATCCACAATAGGAGCTTTTTCAAGAGTTTTTCCAACTCAAAAAGCTTTTGAAAAATGAAAAACCTATAGTGAGGTCTTTTTGAAAACAAAGCTTTTTACAATTGCTTGTTAATTAACAAGCTCAAGCCAAGAGCTTTTTCATTTAATTGGTAGGACCCATAGTTTTTTAACCAATTATAATTAACAAACATTTACAAAAAACCTTTGCAAATCAAAATGAAAAAGCTCTCCTATTGTGAAGCTTTTTTATTTTGAGTCTTTTCATTAAAAGACTTAAGTAAAAAGCTCTCCTATTGGAGATGCTCTAATGCCATCTCCAATGATAGTTTGATGAGAGTTTAATGCAATTTAATTTAATATAATATTGGAGAGAGATGGTAGAATTCAATCCCCATTAAACTCTACAAATAGGATTTTAATAAAATTATAGAGTAAAAAATCAACTTAAGTTTTTCTCTCTCCTTCATGACAGTCCATTAAACTCTTTTAGAGTCTAATGCATTCAAGATAGCTGATAACACCTAGTAATGTTAGCCATTTTAGTTGTTATTGAGTCGTGTTTTAGTTAGTTTATCTCTCTTTATGGCCTAATATCTTTAACTTTTGTGCCAAAGTGGTTGTATATGTTTTTAGTGTATAAGCAGGGTTAAAAGTGTAAATTTGAACAAGTTGAGGAGCAAAAAGAACAAAGGAAGCAGAGCAGGGATAGTTAGCGACACTAATCCTTGTGATTAGTGACGCTAAGTGGCCAAACGCGATAATCTTCAGTTGAAATTCAAATCACGCAAATCGAGGCACGAATCATAGATTAACGACACTAACCCTTAAACTTAGTGATGCTAATGTTGGATAAAGTCAAAGTCTTCGTTTTTCAAATTCAAATCGCGAGATCAACGAGAATCTGGATGGCTTGCGGCGCGGTTTAGCCTTATCCGCGGCTCGGAGTCCCCAAAATCCACCACTATAAATAGAGGGCCCCCGTCCGACTTTTGAAGCATCCCGGGTTAGCGAGAGGGGATTTGACATTTTAGTAGTTTTATTAACTCGCTATTGAGGTATTTCGAAATTGGGATTTTCGTCGGTTACACGATGTTATGTTTGATTTAGACTCAGGAGCAATCTTCGACTCCTATAGTTCTTCTATTTTGTTTAGTTGGATAGTTTGATGTTTGGATATTTGTTTGGATTTTGATTTTTATTGAAGAAAGTTGTTTTTGGTTCCATTGTTTTCTCGATCTGCAATTAGATCTGAGTTTGTTATTTTCGTTTTATTTGAGTTTGGTGTGTTTCCTACGTGTTCTTGATCCATCGTCTATAGAGTGACACTATAGCGCGGTTTATCGACACAAAGTGTCAACCACGGACTCCACGGTTCGACCATTGCTTACCGCTAGCTAGTGGACTAGTAATGTTTTATTTAGTATTTTTGACTGCATCAACGACTGCGATGTGTCAATAGCCTAATGTGGTGTTGTATGGTGATAAGGTGGAGATGACACCCCACCACATGTAATGATGTTATATGTATACCTGATGGCCTTAGCTTACGTGCTTTATATCATTAAATTACACTAGGGCTGCATTAATCTTTCAGGTCCAACAGAAACGATGATTATTGCCATGTTGTAGTTTCCTATTTTATCTTCATTGTAATTAAGGTTAATGTCATAAAATGGCCACCAATAATACGTAATTTGTTCTTTAGGTCACTTATATTTTAATTATATTTAATAGGTCAATAAATTTTTTTCTATGTTCTCATTACACCACTTAAAGAGATTTTATCCGGATAAAACATACACTAAGTCATACGTTTTGTCCATTGTGACATTCAATATTACATCATTTACTCATTTAGGTCATTCTGACACTGACACTGTATCCATAATGACATTGACAGAATACTCGATATAAATGCACTTTAATGATGTAATGAGAACATAGAAAAACGTTTAGTGAACTATTCAATACAATTAAAAGATAAATGACCTAAAAAGTAAATTTTGTATTAGGATTGTACTATAGCTACAACCATCTCATTTTGTACCCCTAATCTTAATCTTTTTATTTGTTTATTCAATTATTTGGTTGCGATTTTATTACATTAACCATTGTAATATCAAAAGATAAAACCCAAGAAAATTTACTAACAAATAGCTATTCTCGATGTATTAAGCATCAACTCCTTCTAACAAGTCAGTATATTAACCTGCTGTCTGCCGTTTTTAAGCTTTGCTGCTGTACCTGCTTCTGCTGCTAGTTACATCTCTATTGCATTGGATCTGCTGCATAATTGACACTAGCACTCATGACCAGTCTCTTTCGAAAAAGAACTTTTTCGATATCATAAACATCCGTCGTTGGTCTATTTTCTGATATCGAGAAAGAACGGTTGTTTACGATAACTTCAACCTTGACGTTTGAAAACCCAACGTCATACGGTTTCACTACCTAAAAAAAATATCAAAATCATGAACTAACTCGTTCTAAAGTTTAGAGAACGTTAAATGAGAGAGAGAGATAATTTAGATGAAGGAATCAATACGTAGCGTCGACAAATTAATTAGTGATTTTAATACGAGACAAAAAGATTAAGATTCGTACAATCAAAAGTTCAAGGTGCTGGCTTTTTTCCTTCTGTGGTAGTATTTGTCGACGAGTGAACAAACCGTAAGGAGTCACCGGATTATTAGCTACGTACATGCGCATGCTGTTCGCAACGGGCAGTTAATTAAGAGGATAAAAACAAGAATATGATTATGGTATTTATCATCAAACACTTTTATTTGATATCATAAACAAACCTATTAAGACACCAACGAAGCATCGTTTATGGCAACTTCATACCTTCAGCTTTGAAAAACCGAAGGTCAAACAGTTTCATAAACTACAAAAATTCAACGTTACAACCTAACTCAGGCAAAATTTGAGGAAATTAAACGAAGCTTCCGGTGAACAAATCTTTCCGCACAGTCGATAAATAAGTGATTTTAACATTAAAGAAACCCGTTGTGAAGGGAAAAAAAATCAAAAATCTTACAATCAGAGGTTTAAGCTGCAGCCTATTATCATTTTGAGGTAATCCTTAGCAATGAGTGAACAAAATGAACACGAAAACACACCACACGAGGAGTCATCAACTTATTAGCTAAGTACATACACATGCATTTCACAACACTGGTGACGTGGATCAAATAAAGAACTGTAGAGGGCGCTCAATGTCCTTCGTTTTCTTCAGAAGGAAAAGGCTTAGGGTTCATACTCAACTGAAAAGGCCTAATTATCCCTTGGTTTACCGTATAGAGAGGTAATGGGTGATGCGAGCTCGAAGATGAAGAGCTCAACATCTCAAAGTTTAGTTGTTTTGGATCAAATTGATCCCTCGAGTTATGTTCATGAGACGGAGGTGGGTACTCGAGAAATTGAGATCCCGATACGTTTATGTTGAAGTTATGACTTGCGTTTTCTTGATGAGTTGCCATTGAGCCATAACTTCCAAAATTTGAAGGATTTAATTTGAGGAAAGAACCCGTTGGCTCAACGTTGTTGAAAGTAACTGGTACGGATGAAGATTGATTGCTCGATTGAACAAAGAAATGATCTTTCAGCTTAGATCTATCGGCATTCCAGTAATCCTCCCAATTGAGTCCATTTGTACCTGTTTTAACTCCTTCAAGATTTTCGGATTGAGAAGCAACATTGATCATTGACTGAAGATCTTGACCGAAGTTCCCGGATGGCATTTGGAGAGGGGGAAGTTCGTTGATTTCATGCTTAGCGACATCGAGCAACCAATCAACAACCTTACTAGGTTGATTAAGCCCGAGACGATCTTGAAGATCATACAATTGAATAGCGGTTGGAACAGATAGCCTCACTCGCCTATCTCTCAATCCTCTCACCGTACAAACTTTACTATGTCGGTCTTTCCCACCAAAAGCTCGTGAAACTCTAACGATTCTTGGATCTTTCAATCTTGTCCACGAAGATGTTGTAAAATTAGGGTTAGGGGTAATATTCTTACCGCCATTCGAGCCGCCTTCTTCCTTATCCGATTCTCTTAAATTCGAGATATTCATCTCAGTTCCTCATGATAGTTGCAAGTTATTTACTTGGATCGACTCGTCAGTGTAGGAATTTCTGCAAAAATATCGATAAGAAAACACGTTCAATTAATTAAGCATACACATATTACTTCTAATCTTCGAAAAAGAAGAGATCTGATCCATACTATAATGCAAACTCCATATAGCAGAAGATGGGTTACATTCAAACACGAAAAGACACATATAATAAGAAAAATTCGGGTGGAAAACATATAATTCAGCTAAAATTCGTAGTATCGAATTCAGCAGAAGATCGATCAACACATGAAAATACACATACAATATATAAGAAAATTCAGCTGCGAAAATACTCAAATCAGTTACAACAATATTGAATTAAACTGAACACATATCATTGCTTGCAAGAGAAGAAGAGATCTGAAAGCATGTAGCTAGTCATAGAACAAACACACACGTACAAACAAATTCTTTGGAAAAGCACTTACAATAGTCGAAAAGCTTACTTGAGCAGATATCTTGTACTTTTAACAGAATATCAGCTTGAATTCAAAGCAATAAAACTCCCAAATTTCACTCGTCCTTCCACGAGAATAAACCCTACCTTTTGGTAATGGCGAAGAGTGAAATGAGAGAGATAGAAAGAGGGTATGCTGGAGTTGAAGCGACCATCACGAATGGAAGGAATAGTAAAAGCAAAGATATAAAGCAAAGGCTGGCAGGGTGCCACGGTGGGTACCTTGAGGAAGACATCTATGGCGGTCAAAATGTTAACGGAGATGAACATGATTGGATTGATGATTAAGTTGATTGAGGGTATTAGGATTAAGGGTTGGTTTTACATGACCATGAAAAGCATGTAAGCTAGGGTTTGCAGAAGTAAACTTATGAAGTAAAAAAGCATAATAATTTTCGGGGGACCATTTGCACTTATTGAAAAGTTGTGCGTGGTGCTTTATTGGAAGTTACAAAAGGCGATGCCAATGGGATTTATAGTGGGTAAAAACATATGAACAACATTTTAATGTTTACGTAATGTTTATAAACATTTTCTGGGGTTTTGTGGATTGATTTTCATACTACAAGCATAGTGGAAATCCTGGCAAGAAGTAGTAAGTGATCAGATATAGAAAGATTTTGTTTGAACAGCAAACGAAATTCATTAGAAAAACTAATGCTATGCTCTTGAGTTTGATAATAAAAGGATGGGAAGGGAGGGTAATGGAAGTGAATGAAATGGAAGAAAAGTTCAAGAATTTAGTTGTGTTCTTAAGTTGGAAGGTGATGGAAGGAAATTGAAGGGAAGTTATGTTCTTAAGTTCGAAGGAAATGGAAGGAAATAAACATTTTTACATTTTGCCACTCATTTTAGAAATGGAGTAGTTGCTGGAGGGGTATATAAGTAATTTTTATTTATTTCTCTTCCTTCCCCTCCATTCGCCTCCCAAAAATGGGATGAAACTTTTATATTTATGTTCATTCCCTTACCATTCCATCTCCTTCCATTCCATTCCTTAAAAAAAAACTCAATAATACAACTCATTCCTAATTTTCTTTCCTTACCTTACATTTTGATCCTATAAAAACTGGAGAACAGGTCGTAAGAAGAAGCTAAAGGTAAAAAAACAAAAGAAATAAAGGTCAAAATGAAAGTTGAGTTACATTGGAGAGCTACTTTCTAAAAAAAGATTATAATACCAATTAATCAATAACTTGTACCTCATATACCATACCTTGGCGTCCCTCTTATCACCACCCGTCTTGCCCACAAAGACTGTAAAGGCCTTGTTGATAAAGTCAAATGCAGGATTAATGACTGGAAGAACAAGTCTCTCTCTTTTGCTGGCCGTCTCCAGCTCATCCTCTCTGTTCTTTCTTCTATGCAAATCTATTGGGCTTCTGTTTTTATTCTTCCTAAATCTATCTCTAACGATATTGAGAAGCTCATGAGGGGTTTCCTCGGGTGCCATGGTGATTTGAAACGTGGTAAAGCCAAAGTCTCCTGGAAGACTGTCTGTCTCCCTAAGGAGCATGGAGGCCTTGGTATTCGTAGCCTTGCTGTCTGGAATGTTGCCCTTATGGCTTCCCATGTTTGGAGACTCCTTTCTAAGAAGGAGTCCCTATGGGTCAAATGGATCCATTCTTATCGTCTATGTGGCCGTAACTTTTGGGATGCCCCCAAAAAATGCGGTTCAGGATTTGCTTGGCGAAACATACTCGATATGCGAGATAAGATAAGAGACTATATTGTTTCCCAGATTGGTGATGGTTGCTCTACATCGGCTTGGTTCGATAACTGGCATCCTGCTGGTCCCCTCTCTAAGTTCTTGACTGCTCGTGACATCCATGCTGCGGGTTTCACTCTTGATACTAAGGTTGCTGACCTTATCCACAACGGATATTGGGTTCGCCCCCAAGACTGGAGAGACACCCATACTAATCTTCTTTCTCATAGCCCTCCTTCTCTATCCCCGTCCGTTCCTGATAAACTCCTTTGGAGATCTAGTGACGCTAGCCTCTCTCCTTTTACGGTACGTTCGGTTTGGGAATCTATACGCCCCTTTGATCAGCATGTCGATTGGTATCATCTTGTTTGGTTCTCCCAGAATATTCCTAGACATGCTTTCATTCTCTGGGTTGCTCTTAAAAATCGTCTAAAGACTCATGATAAAATCAAAATCTGGGACACTAACTCCAATCTCAAATGTGCCTTCTGTGAGGATTGTTCGGATTCTCTTACCCATCTCTTCTTTGAGTGTTCTTTCCCTTCGATGGTTTGGCATAACCTTCAACACGTCATGAATCTCTCGTCCCCCACTGATAGCTCGTCCGATATCATTAATCTTCTCAAGCCCATATCTAAGAGTAAGACTATTTGGTCAATCATTCGAAGACTTGTGCTTGCTGGAGCTGTTTACCACATTTGGCAAGAAAGAAATTTCAGGATTTTCAAAAATAAAAAAAGATCATATCATGCTATGGTTAATTGTGTAAAGGATGATGTCCGTTGTAGATTGTTGAGTTTATCTATGAAACCTTCCACTAATGTTAATTTGGCTAAAAGGATATGGACCCTCACCTAAATTCTTTGTTATCCTTTTTTCTTCTATTTGTCTCTGCTTGCTTGGTTTGTTTTTTGCAGGTTGTTATCCTTTATGTTTCTTGTATGTTTTATGGTTCCATTTCTTGTTATGGTTCCTAGTTTAGCATTGTTGTCCTTTGGGGCCTGTCCCAATGGATTTTTTGTTTTTTCCTTAGGTGGGGAGTCCCCAGCCTCATATTGTATTTATTCTTTTTATTAATAAAATTTGCCAGAGGTACCGTCCTCTTTACCCAAAAAAAGTAGAGCGTGTTTTGGGGCTTTGGGAGTGAAAAAAGTTGTTGCGGAATTTCCAAATCACCCAAACAAACACCGTCATGATTGATTCATGGGCCGACCTTAGACGATTCTTGCTGTGCATTAGATTCTTACACTGCATTAGGATGACTATTGAGGGAATTGTAACCGGAAGCGGTTTCCACCAAGCAAAAAGATGAAGTCATATTTCTTCAGCTATTTTACACGCCATGAACAAATAATTTTCATCTTCATAGACAGCGTTATAGAGCCGACATAAGTGGTTGGAACAGATACCCAATTTTTCTAAGTTGGCAAGGGTAGGTAACCTACCAGATGAAGTCTCCACGACATAATGTTCAATTTCCCGGGGGTGAAGTGATTCCAAGACTAACAATGAGGTGAAGATGGATGCATAAGATTATCAATGTAGTTGTGAAACGATGAGATCATATATATTTTTTAGGGATCTAGAAGCTGCAACAAAAAAGATTATTACAGACTCATATTACGACTAGATGCTTAAAAAGCTTACCAACGTTAGCTTTGCGGAAAAACTTATCAAAGTCTATTATAGAGTTAAAAAGTAAACCTAGTCCATTTTTAGCTAACCGTCGTAAAAAGTGGCAAAGTCATTAAGTCATTATTTTGAGGATGACCATCAAACTGAACAAGTCAATTTGCAATGGCTTTAATTTTCAATTGTTGGTTAACTCTCCAAAACATTTTTGAAATACTGTATACCAGCATTTGTCATCCTTATTCTTTAAGTGGTTATTGATATGGTATATACACTAATTTTGTAACATAATTTTGGTTCTCTTGTGATTATCCCTAATACTTAAAGTTCTATTATTGTGAATTTTGATAGACTGAATTTTGTAGTTCTCAAGATGTCCATTCATTGATTATCAAGGAAACACCCTATAATAGATGGGAAAGGACGACTTTCACAAATCGAATATGCAACAGAAGCTTATACATTAAAATCAACATGCATGTCGTATTCTCCCACTAGACTATCTATGTACATAGAGTTATTAGCAACTACAATAAAAATCAAGAAGAGGAAGAAATTGACCTTCTTCTTGTGTTGGAGGATCCTAAGGAGAATCCCTATATGTTTGTGTGTTCAATTCACTCAAAGAGAGAGAGAGAGAGAGAGAGAGAGAGAGAGAGAGAGAGAGAGAGAGAGAGAGAGATGAGAGATAGCTTCTTTTTTGGTGTGTGGAGAGAATCATTTTTATCTCTTCCTTTTGCATGTCTGTTTCATTGGTAAAAAGTGTAGGAAAAGCCTTCATCATTACACCACAAAAAGTAATATTCCCATGATGACATTCAAATATATACTAAGCACCCTACAAATTCGATTAGTTACAAGTCACATATTTAACTAATAAAAATGACTCCATTTGTCTCTTTCATATTTCTAGTTTCATCATTTATTCTCAACTTGATGTTGACAAACTAGATATTGTATCTAGCATCTATTGTTTGGAATTTGCATGCGACTTAATAAGAATTATGTGATTATTTATGTTGTGGCAATGGACATGTTTCCATCAAACTCCCGCTTGCACTTTGACACAACATATGTATATATATTGCTTGGCTGACATCTCCAAGATACACCATCACATATATGGCATGGCTATCATCCAAGACATACCTTCAGTAATCATCACCCAATGGTATGATATTGTCCTATAGGCAAACGATCTACTTATCCTTTTGTTCTAGATATCCTTATGAACAAGAGACATGGTATACGATATATTGTCAATATCGTAGTGTTGAAAATTATGTTTTTCGATCAAGATTTATAGTGAGCAAAGTTAGACTATAGGATTGATCCAATCAATTCAGTCTTGGTATAGCCGTACAACCTCAAGGCTAAATCATTCAGGGGTCCTAGGATATCGCCCATTACCCTCCAAGGTAAAAAGGAACAAATTGTTTTAACTACATACACCTCCCAACTAATCAAGCCATATATAATTATACCATTTATGGCTTCCTTTTACGAACAATGTTAGAGTATAGTCAAGACATAACCGACTTTGTATCAGGAGTCTCATGTATCATCCACTTTAGGATAATATATATTACCATCTTATAATTACTTTTGACAGATACCACAAAGTAATCTCTAAGTATTGTTCTCCAAGCTTGCTCGTTATCAACTCACGTGAGTGTAGTTGCATCTAATGCTACATCCATCTCTATGGCTTTGCCCATATTTATAGGTAACTACACCTCACACCAGTCTTAATTCGTTTCTCACTTCCTAAAGAAAATGACCGACTGTGGAGAAATTTTTCAATAGACGTGTATTCGAAATAAGTACAAACATGAAAAAACAGAACACAATGATACACATATGAAATGACTATCCCAAGCCTATCCTTTTGTTTAAAAGCTTGTCTTAGTGTAAATGATCATACTAAACTCTTCCTTATCTACATGGGGAAGAACATGTGAATCTATTATCTCAAAAAATTGAGAGAGTTCTTGACTGTCATTTGTTTGCATAGGTCTAATATGGACTTGTCATGCCCAAAGCATACATCATATCAGTCCTAGTATACTACCATTCAATGAGCTTTATTATTGTAGGTCTAATATCGTTTTTTCATGCCCAAAACATACGTTATATCAGTCCAACCACATCAAATTCTTAACATTGAACATCAGGGAACCCTTTTATTCACTGATCACTTAAAATGCACAAGAGGACCCTTTCTGTTCATTATTATATCAAAGTGTACAAATAGACCTCTTAAGACTACTTTCTTGAATTTCTTCATGACTTTGTCTATTTATGTACTCAAGCTCATTTTAATAAGATGTCTAGACTTATATCTCATGCATCTTAATATCTTAGGTTTATTGTATCTCCTATGAATAAAGTTCAACACTCTTTACAGAGTAAGCTCATTTGTTTCTATTGAGATAAGTCATCCATATGCATATGATTCTTATATCTTTGATAAATCAATATTAAGAAATAATCTATGAGATGCTCATTTGATTCTAAAACTGGTTCCCTAAAGCATACACACTTATGTATCTCCTATGGATAACATCCTAATAGTTTCAACATTGTAATCGATAAAAGAATCCTATCATAATCTTGGCCAATAAGTTGGCCTTATATGCGTATTACTTGATCACTATTCATGGATTACATCTCTTTATCCATTTCCTTCTTTAATCTTGGAAGTATTAAGGCCTACCATACCTTCCAGATCTTCGTGGGTTCCTTAAAATCCACAAATACATCATCACTCTTAGATACAAAAAATATTGTATCTCATGGTGCATTATCTATTATACCTAAAGTACCAACATGAGGTGGATATATGTCAAAATTTATTAGCCACTCCCTGCTAAGGCTTAATAGGTTTTCTAATCCTCTTGCTGAGTACCAGTATCATCATTAGGTTCTTTGTCTGACTCTTGAATTTCTTTAAAGTCAATCTGGCTCCCACTGATTTCTTTAAATAATATCTTCTTTTTAAAGGATGACTACCATCTTGAACATTTCATTCTCAGAAGCCTGTAAAATAATATCCAAAGTTTTCAGTTGGAAAACCAATAAAAATAATACTTTTTTTGAAAGGTTTTCTGCAACTATGAACTAAAAATCCTAAATTCACATGCAACCTATTTAGATCTAAGTTTTTCTTCTAGTTAAACATATAAAAATTCCTAAAAGGCCAGAAAGAATTAAACTAAAAGAAAGATCAAGAAAAACCAACCTTTAGTGAATCTTGGAAGCAAAGCAACAGAAACCTATTGCCTCAAATGCAGTCACACCCTTAGCTTGGAATGTTGGCCGAAAATTCCTTTAGAGAGAGCCTCAAAATCGTGGTCAATATAGGGTTATGAGCCTCCCTATTTATAGGCTCTAGTGGATGGCCAGATAAACCCTAAGAGATAAACCTTTTGAATTCAAATCAAGATAAACCTTTTATCTTATCAATTCAAACAATTATCTCTTTTATATATATATATATATATATATATATATATATATATATATATATATATATATATATATATATATATATATATATATATATATATATATATATATATATATATATATATATATAAATCGATTATATATATATTTATATATATAAAATCGCCAATAACACACTCACTCAAACTGTCACTTACTCAACTATTGAATAATTACAGTTTTAGTCCCTACACCTTTAATTAATTAATTTAACTGCCAAATTAATTCCAATTAATTCGAGAAAAATTTCTAATTAATTATTATAGTTTCTAATTAATATATTATCACTTAAATATATTAATAAACTATTTATTTAATTTCTATTGATTTATTAATCACATAATAAATCAATCTTTCTCTCTACCGGACTTTCTACCAATCTTCCAACTATGAGGGCAACCCAAATGGACTATGCTACTATTAATCAGATGAATACTAATTATTAGTCATGGCTTAGACACCTAATCCAACAGTCTCCCACTTGGATAAGTCTATGACTATAATTACCAATTTAGCCTCTGATTAATTAGCAACTGTAGCTTCCTAGAAACCGCTGCCGAACTCTGACCTAGTCAGTTCCGTCCATAGATAAGTGATCATATGATCCTTCGTCCAACAAGATATTTTCAGACACAAGACATGGATTGAGATCAATCTCTGTCCGATACTCTGTTTCCCGATTTCCGATTCTGCTTATGACTTTGGGACTTCTAATTGAACACATCAATTTAGTCCAGGCTGGCCAACACTTTAGTCAACTTCAAAATCATTGAGAGGCCTACAGATATCTGTTTCCTATCAGGGTCAAGGAACGAATAAGCTTTGACTTATATGCTTATATCTTTTACCAATCAAATCATTCACAACAACACGTTTTATAACATCGAGTTACCCGATGTGTTTTCGTATTATCAATGAACAACTGCCTTGTAAATCATAACTCATATCTCTCCACTTCAAGATCATAAGATATTATCGTCTCAACATTGCTTGTGATATAATCCATGAAGCAATCTATTGAGCGTGGGTTTATCCAATACTCAAATCTCTATTTCTAAGCACTCATGAATGTTGTAGCAATCCTATTGCTATGTCTAACTCCTTAGAAAGTCTACAAACCAATTCATGACAGTCTTGATTCAATACTTACTTCCCAAAGTATGAGCGACTGTGGACCTATCTGAATAATTAAATTATTCGGGAAGTAAAACATGCAAAAGTGAAACATAAAGATCTGACTGGCAGCTACTCCTGCTTATTACCAAGTCTCCACAAGGTAATCACCAAGTCTGGTATTGTCATAAACTATTATCGGTTTCAAAATTTCTTTTAAACTTTCAATTCTAATTTTACATCTATGTCTTTATGAACCTTACACTCTTTCTATGTATCCAAAATATCTTATACTTGTACACTTTATTGCAGATGATCCAATCGGATGCTCATCCGATAACATCTCAATATGTTATCCTGTCAATTTCTCTCCTAACTCCATTCTGGTAATGTGTACTGTGACTTCCTATGGTTCTGGTGTCTTTAGTCTACTTGACTGCACCCTAAGACTATTTCGATGTGCTATGATGTGCCGGTGAACCACACGCGCTCCATCAGAATACCATCGAGATTCTTTAACCATCATGTCCTTCAACATCATGTCCTGAAGTTACCAATTTGAAAATCTTTCAAATTAACACTATCACCCCAATCATTTCCTAATGAATTCTCACTTGAGTTCAAACAATCCATCCAGTATTCCTAGCCAGACAATGTCCTGAATTCAACTTACTATGCCTTAAGCATCAAGTCATCAGGATATGTTCATGACACTTTGATCGATCCAAGAACTTGTGGAACCCGATCCGATCTTATTCCAAACCCTTTCGGAATCCAAAGATTATTTATAATCCTTGTGTCATGACTTTCGAAAAACTATTTCCTTTCGGAGACTCTTCTTATGCATCTTGAATCTTATCAAGATCATGCTTACAATGGCTAGGTCTGGGCTGGTGATTTCATCTATCCAATAGATGGTTGTGTAAGTACGTTACACCTTCTTAATTTCTTTCATGCCAAGTCATCACACTTTGCAATGATAAGAGAAACATTTTCCTGGGTCTATGCATCTTGAATCTCATCAAGATCATTTTGGCAGAGTCTGGATCTATCTCATAGACATTTGCAACCACCTGAGTATGCTGTATTTCTATTAAGGCTTTCATAGTGATCCGTCTCTTAACACCAAGTCATTACACTTTGTAATGAAAAGAGTCGTTTCCTAGAAACTGTATGTATCCCACGTATGGAGATAGTAGATAACGGCGACTCCCACTGGCTTTGACATGGTTATAGACTATTCACAAAATCCAGGACTTATGGTACATTTTGAGAATCCAAACCATTCTGATATTTTAATGGAAGTCTTTCAGCCCTTTCTCAAAATCCAATGCTTTGGCTTATTTTGAGAATCTGAATATCCTTTCCTGCGAAATGCCTGTGGGGAAATAGCGGGCCTATTTACCTTTGTACTGGGACACTCTTTGTGAGTCCCTATTAGTGTGCCGGTGATCCACACGCGCTCCACTGAAGATTCACAATGTACCGTACAGTATCCTTTCGGATTCCATCCTCTATTGAGATTACTTCTCCCGGAATCAATTACTTGACTCTGAGTATCGTCTCACTCAACCAGGTGTTCTGAATGGTATGTATCTGTCCATGTTGCTTTCTTTTGATGATTCAGTTACTCCCACTGGTTTTTAGACCAGGTGTAAAATCAATCAAATTTTTACATAGACTGTATCTCGCCCAGAGGTTCTCTTGTTTGGCAGCAACCGGGCTCACCAATGCTTCCCAGTAGTCGGATTATGAATCCGTACTAACTATAGTGTTTTACCACCAATCGGTGTGTCACCCCAATCATAACTACTTATGACGGTGATCAATAGTACTGGTCAAGAGAAGATTATGCCAGTTGTAGAACAGAAATCTGATTTCTGCTCCAAGCCTAGTGATGACTAAAAGGTTCTTTTACTTGGCTAATCCTGAACTCATTCAGGACTGTCCCAACTCCCACTGTTTCCTTAGAACATGAGTTCTTTCTAAAAGAGCTATTTTTTTAGAGTTACAGAGGGACAGCCAATGAAACGACAATGCTGATCATGTTCAGGCTAGTCATGAGCTTTGGATGAACGCTAACCCTGGACTTTCTATGTATGAGTGGGATAAACCTAGCTTTACATTTCAGGCAGTGTCTGCAAGAACTAATTAGTCTAGGATGTGGTCGGAATGTGGTTTATATGGACTGACTGGTATAGTATTCAACTTATTGAAAACTAATTGGCAATGTATCTCATACATCGAGGATCGAACTGTTTCGACCAATGCTCCATTATCTTCCCTAAGACACATTATAACCATTAATGTTCTTGGAAGAGAATGAACTGTGAAACCCTTTTCTCAGTTTATGTTATCGCTCAGGTTCTGTGGAACTTGTACTTCTTTTGAAGTCCTTGAACTGTTCAAGGTTTCAATTCAATTGCTTATCCCGATAAGCAATGTCATATTCATCATACCGAATGATGAACATTGTGAAGTACAAACAATTGTGTTCTATCTCAAGATTCGAGCAACACACCGCAACAGGTGTGTCAGCTGCTCTTGATCTCAATGTCTTTTACATATCTATGTAGACTAATGACTTTGTTAACTTTGTTCAAGACTTGCAATCTTCAGTTGACTCTAAGTCAACTGATTCCAAAATCCTATCCTCTGGACCTCTGGGTGATTCATTTCTTGCCACATGTGCTTTATGTAGAACTTAATCATCATCTGACTCTAAGTCAGATGATTCCAAAGTCCTGTCCAACTGGACCTTTGGTTGATTCATTTCTTGACATATTTAGAAGTCAATTCATCAAGTGACTCTAAGTCAAATGATTCCAAGGTCCTGTCCAACTGGACCTTTGGTTGAATTGATTCTTATAACATTTGTATTAACAATCATAATGACACAATTCTTGAATTCAAAACATTTCGGATCATCATTCAAGTTATTACTAAACATACATTCAACACATTCATATAACATTTCAAGGACAATTTTAGACAACAGGGGTTAAAAGAAAAATGACAATTTTATTAAAACAAAATCCTTGAACAATGTAATAGACAATGTCAAAAAATGCATCTAAAGACTAATAACAATATTTCAATATCTATCTAAAACTTCAAAACTGCACGAGCTGGGGATCCAATCCAAATGTGCTCCTATGCGCCAAAGTCCCGTGCCTTCTTGATTCCCTGCATACAAACCAAAATGTGACTATCACATTATGTATCAAGAAATCTTGGAACAGGAGTTTTAAGGTTTTTTAGATATACCTGAGCTTTCAAAAGAGTTAGAGCGTCTTCCAATCTTCCCGTGACTGTATCCGATTTAGCGGATTCCCAGTTTGAGACATGTCCAGTCGATCTTGACCGTTTCTTGTTACGTCTCTTTACTGGACTTAATCCAGAAGTAGTTGAGCCATTGGAGCTATGCCTGTCCAAGAGTGACTCGTATAAAGTCAACAGTGGACGCATTTCCATGTGGGTCCTTTTCTGGTCTTCCTTTCTATACGTCTGAATGAAGTCAATGAACAGATCGTACTCATTTGTCAGCGAAGTGAGCAGGATGTTAACACTCTCCTCCTGACTCATGGGATAACCAAGTTTATACAATTCGCCTATGTACGCTTCAATCTGAAGAACATGCGAATGGATGCTACTTCCTGCTTTCAGCTTGCACTCTGCAAGTCTTTTGAAGATTCTGGTTCGTTCCTCTTCGACTGGTTTTTGGAACTTTTCCTCAACCAGTTGCATTAACTCATATGGCCCCAAGGATTCAAAATCCTTGCGGAATTCGGGGTCAATGGTTGACAGCATGAGGTCACGAATCTCTTCGGATTCATCATAAGAACCTTTTATGATGACTTGTTCCGGTGGAACTGGGATCGGATACTCGGTGAGATGTAACTTGCCAGCAATGCCGAGACCCAGTCTCCAATTGCGAAGCCATTGTTTACAGTTGAGGCCAGTCAGCCTTTCCATATTTAGCAGGTGCATTCTGATGCTTTCAGAAATGGGTGAAGGAGGAGAAGGAGGAGAATTGACACTTGAGATCTATAAAAGAAAATAGAATTTATTAGTTTAATTGATCCTTTTTAAATAATTACCCAATATGTTATTTAATAAGGCTAAGATCCAAAATACCCCAACTATGGTGTGAAGAGGGATGCCGTAATCACAACATAATGGTCATTAAAGTAGATAAACACTTATCAATTTCATCTTATGAAATTCCTAGATCTGTTGAGATTCATTAAACTCTTCAATGGCATGTTTAATCTCGGATGTGCTCCACTGTTTCTGACTGGGATGCCGAGGATCACAAACTGGATGTGAATAACCATGCAAATTAGGTTGGTACTCTCAGGTTAATTATCATCTCTAATTGATGTGCCGGTGTTGAAATGCAAGAGTTGGATCGAGATTCAAAAATGCGGAATAATATAAATAAACTAGATCAAGAACAGACGATATGAAGAACTGATGTCAAATGATTAACAATGCAACTCAAGAACAATTCAATGAGAACTATTCTGTATGAGCGCCGTAAAGAGATTACAAAAGTTAACCCTAACAGGGTTACGAATAAGCTATATATACAAAAACTAAGTATGGAAGGACAGACCCATTCCATAACCGATAGCAAAATTATAGGCTACAATTCGGGCAACAAATCCGATCAGCATATTTGACTCAATCTTAATTAATGACTCAACAATCTCCCCCTTTGAGTCAAAAATGCGATTTGTCATCATTCTTCAAGTTTAACTTCACTTGTTTGTCTGTCAAACACCTTCGGAATGATTGCCAGGATCCTTTTTCGGAATTCAATGTACCACCTCAACATGTCATTGACGCAGGTTTTATCTTCAGTGGTGTTGGAAGGCAGTTTATTGATGATGCGAAGAATATGTTCCAACACTGGAGTCCTGTAAAGATGTTTGTCCAAAAGAAAGAATATTCTTTTAACATTCTCGAGGCCTTCCTTTGAATTATATGCCACACTCCAGTTTGAGTTGGCAATTTTTCCGATTTTACGCTTGCTCAAATTTTTGGGAGGAGGACGTCTCACAGTTAAAGGAGCTTTATCCAGAACACCAGCAACTTCAACATCGAGCTTTGCCACTTCAAGAATGTAGTATCCAATCATCTTTTTGATATGATCAAAAAGAGGTTGATACTTTTGTTCTCTTGACAGGATATTGAACAAAGATATCCAGTCGAATGGATTCAGAAATGGAAGATCAGCAAGAGAGAATTCCATCTTTTCTTTATCATCTCCTCTCAAAGCCAAGAACCTTGCGTTCCAGAATGGAACAATAACCTCAGGAAGACGTGGAGTCAGCTGCACAATCTTCTTCAAACTCCACGTCAAATGTTGAGGACGCGCATTCTTCAAATAAAAAGTGAATAACAAATCATTCACTTCCGAACTAGAAAGACGGGTGTCTTTAAGTTCCTCAAACCCTCGGAACAGGAGAGCTTTTGCAGTCATCGGAAAGTCAAACTGCGAGTTTACATCATTGCTTGTGTTGTACGAGGCTATTGGTTGAAGCCAGTTCTCCACAGGCTCAGTAATTGCTTCCATTGTCATTCTTTTATAGTGCCATGGAGGAAACAAAGACATTTGAGTTTGGAGAAGTAACTCAGCCTCCCTTTTGGCAGCTTCCTCAGCATCAAGTTTCCGAGTAAGGTTGAGAATTTCATCAACTTCGGTTTCCCTGACCGATTTGGTGGCGTTCTGATCAGATTCATTATCTTCCACTATTTTCTTGCCTTTGTCTTTAGATGGACCAGCGTCTCCTTCAGCATTTTTATTTGATTCAATCGGAGTGTCTTTCTTTGGAGACTCCTGATTAGATAAACTTTCTTCATTTATTTCGTCTCCCCCTTGTTTTGGAGAGGCAACATCTTCCGAAACACCCTTCAAAGCGGCAAGAAGATTGAAGACAGGATGAAGCTTGAGGGTCAGATGTCTGCGCACCTGAGGATTGAGAATCGGGTCAGTGTCTTCAACAAGCCTATGAAGAAAGGAGTCAATTTCCGATACACCACGTCGAATAGCTTTGGTCTGTGACAAAGCCGAGGTGAGAATGGCAGACTTGTGACGGAGATCGGTTTTGAGGAGCTGGATTTTAGTTTCTTTGACGGCTAATTTATCCATCAAATAATTTTCCGAGGCCAAATCTGTCCTCAGTTGATCAACCTTTGTATCCATAGAAGATACCCATTCGGAATATTGTTGCTTCAATTCCGAACGTAAGGTAGAGAGTGCCTCTTTTTCGTTCTTCAGAGAGTTGCTGAAGTTGGAGATAACCTGATGCATACTTTCATTGTTCCGAACATGAGAGTCACGGAAATCTTGAGTGAATTTAAGAACATCTCTTTCCAGTCTGCCAATAGAGATGGCAGAGTCTTGCATAAGTGCTTCAGATTTCTCTATGTGGGAGGTAAATTGACGCATGAGACTGACATTTTCGGTGATCAAGGTATCCACCGAGTCCTTGTGAGCATCCAACTGGGATTGCCAATCGGAGATAGAAGGATGGGACTGGGATTGGAGAAGTAAATCCAGTTTAGCAGAAATTTCCGAGAGCTGTTCAGATGACATCGGAACAGAAGAGCTGGGTGTCTTCAGTTTGACATTAGATGGAGATTCAAGGAAATCAGAAAGATCATCCTGATCATCATTAACCAGTATATCTTCCTCTTCATCAACGTCGGTAAGGGGGTTGTTATGAGGTGAATTAGGAAGGGAAGTTTGATCTGGTGATAAAGATGGAGACTTTTGTGTGTTTGTAGGTCGGAGGGGTGATCGTTCAGGTGTAGATTGTGGACTAGAATGAGGAGTTGTTTTTGGTGTGGGGTCATGAGGCGGTGATTGGGGAGGAGGAGAAGGCTTGGGAGGTGGAACATCGTCAAGGTCGTCAGCAATCGGAACATCTCGCGGAGGAGTCGGAATTGGATTAGAATCGGAGAGTTCGTTTTCCGAATCATATGACTGGACAAACTTTCGGAGTCTTCTTGGACGTTTGGGTTGTTTTTCCGTGTCAGATGCAGCAGTCCTGCCCTTTCGTTTGACATTTTTCTTCGGATTTTCAAGTCTGTCAAAGGCGACTTGATGAGTTTGATCAACAGCACGAATTCCGGATGGAGATATTTGTCGATACGCAGCAATGCAGTGCACACCATTCGGAACTCGGTCCAACATTGTGATCGGAATGGATCCGATGAAATCAAAATCCTCCGATTTTGTGGTTGCAAACTGTGTGGTGGATAGTGTCGGAATGACCGCTATGACAGAATCAGTCATGATATGGAGATGATGTTGCTCAATAGCCCTTTTTACCACAATGGTCCAAAATCGAGCACAAGAGATTTCAGAGTGTCGATTTTTGTAGTTCACGCTCTCTACAAATTGGCTCCAAAGAATGGACCCATAATCCAGGTTGATATCGTGATAGAGGCCATAAAATAAAGAATAGAAGAGCTTACTTGCACTGTCTGTGCCTGTCGTGCGTTCGGAGAAGCTCTTGAACAAGATTGTGAAAAGAAAGTTCCACAGAGGCGGTAGGCTCTTCTTTGTGAACTTCGAGAGTTGCGTGATATCACCCTTGTAGCCTAGTTGATAGAAAAACCGTGGAAGAGTAGAAGGCGAAAGGGATTCAGGATCGATAATGTCGGTTTGATCAGCAAACCCTAGCAATTTCCCAAATCGAGACTTGGAAATGCATGTCTTGATTGAACCAACCTCAAACGGAACAACATCATCAGCCTTGTTGTAGAACGCGGAGGAGTATGCAGATGAGAGATACACGATTGGAACCTCCTCTGAAGCAGTTAGGGCTTTGCTAATCCTGGAGAATTTGAGACATTCAATCATCGGCTGAAGAGCTTCATTATACTTCGAAGAGTGAAGATCAATAATCATGTTCTGATTTTGTTTGATCTTCAACATTAAAGAAGAGGAAGTATTTTCATTTGCTGAGGATGATCCAGCCATTTGAGAGTTCTTGAATGTTCGTGAGAGAAAGAGGGCTTTGAAGATGAAGAGTTCTGTGCGTGAGAGATGAAGAGCGGAGAAACATAAAGAATGAGCCAAAAACCTTTTAAATATCCTTTGAGAAGATTTGGAAAAGGAAATCCCGCTTCAGCCGATTACGTTTCCCAAGAATCACGCCGTATCATTATGAGTAACCCCCAAAAGTCGCATTGCAGGGGCGTGAATAGTGATAAAGTAGTTTTTTTTTTTTTTTTTTTTTTTTTTTTTGAAGAACTGTAAAAAAAATTTGCCAGTTCATCGATAGTAATCCTTATGAAAAGTAAATCAACCAGAGTTAGAAAATAAAAAAAATCAAATAATGATTTTCGTGCAAAAGTGTGCCAAAAAAAAAACAAGATTTATTTGGTGGTCTGTGATGTCGGAATGACATAAAACTGATTGATCCCGGGCAATGATCTCTTCCTTTGGAATCAAGAGAGATTCAAAAGTGGTTTTGTGGTTTCCCGTTGAATTACGATCAATTGATTGTTAAGAATCAATGAAAGGTTTCTTTTTAAAATGATGACTCAATGGGTTGGGTTGAACTGCCTCTCGGATTCCGAAAGCGTGAGAAATGCTCGAAATCGGAAGACAGTACTTGTCTGACCAGAGTAGTCATGAAAACAAGTAAGGGTTAGGAGGATTTTGTCTGACTTAGGAAATGCTTGGAAATCTCAAAAAAAAATAAAACTGGATCTTTTTGGATAGAAATTACTTGGTTTGAGTAGATTTCATAAAGACCACGCAAAAGTGAAAGATTGAGATTCCCTTTTAAAGTTTTCGTCAATTCCTTAGTGGGATCGGATTTTTGGGTTTCATTCGGAATGATGGTAAAAACAATTCCGAAATCATAAACACAGAATTTGTGTAACCATCAGTATTCAGTGGTAATTCTGAATACCTTCATAAGGGTTACAGGTATATGGGAGTGTAATTAATATGGAGAAATAATAGAAAGGGCAAGAAAGGTTGATGAGTCTCACAGCGCCCCATGGTAAAAATGAGTTGCGATCTTTGACTAGAATTGCCGAAATCATATATTGAAATTGGTTGAGATTTCAATAATCATGGATATTCGTTTTTGGTACAAAGAGAGTATGAGAAGAAGCCCATTAATTCAAAATAGTTACAAAAAAAATTGTATTTGTGCTGAGGAATGCTGACAAGGACGTGGCTATCATGAGAAAACATTTAATGCTCAGGCGAAAAGGAAGGAAAACGTCCAATCAGTTGCTAATCAGCCGTCTTCGCCTTTATGACACATAATAATGACAGCAGGCTGCATCATTACTTCAAAAAGTAATTAAATATGCACAATTGGAAGCTTAACCGGTGTCATGCTTGCCTATAAAAAGGAAACATGGTTAGTAGAAAACATCCATATCCAAAAATTTACCACCAAAAGAGAAAACACATGGCGCTTCGTCCCTACAACCGTAATGACAAGGTGGAGGTCAAAATGCAAGAGGGTGACTACGCCGGAGGAATCTATGGCGGGGTTGTCACGAGAGCGTGGCATCACCAATATGAGGTCAGAATGACCACACTTAACAACAACGAGGGTGGCGGGCCACTGATTGTCCCTACAAGCTACCCTTTTCTGCAGCATGTCCCACCAAAAATTTTGGTGGAGTTCAAGCAATTCGACCTTGTTGAGGTCTGGCATAGAAGAGGATGGTGGCCGGCGGTGATCATTCGGACCACTCCCCACAACCAGTTCCATGTGGGACTGGCTGATGGAAGTCGTCTTTTCGTTGACGAGAGTGAACTGCGCCTCTACCAAGCTTTCCATCCCGGTGATCCCCCTATGTGGCATTATTACAAGCTATAGGTTGAAGTTGATATTGTTTTGCCTTTTGATGTAATGACTTTTGTTCCCGTAGCTTGAATAAAATGTTGTTTTCTTTTGTTTGATGATTTCTGTTTGAATTCTGTTTCTGCATTCGCATGAATATATGCATTCCGAATCATTCTTGTTTAAATTCCGATTCCGAGGCATTCCGAATGTCGGAATCAATCGGAATCTCAGTTAGATATCGGAACGGATTCGGCTTTCATCATTCCGAGACCATGAAGAATTCTGTTGAATGCTAGTTCAGGAAGGGCTTTTGTGAAGATGTCAGCTAGTTGATCATTTGAGCGTACGAAATGAACCTCGATGTTGCCGTCTTCAACATGATCTTTGATAAAGTGATATCTGAGTGCAATGTGTTTAGTTTTTGAGTGTTGCACTGGATTGTGACAGATCCGAATCGCACTTTCGGAATCACAGTAAAGAGGAATACGTTTCATATTAACTCCATAATCTCTCAGTTGATTTTGAATCCAGATTATCTGAGAGGTACATGAAGCGGCAGCGATGTATTCAGCTTCAGCTGTTGAGAGTGACACACAGGTTTGTTTCCTTGATTGCCAGCTTACGAGTTTGCCATCAAGAAGTTGACATCCTCCTGAAGTGCTTTTGCGATCCAATCCACAACCACCAAGATCAGCATCGGAAAATGCTTGAACAAAGAAACCAGATCCTGATGGATACCATAGTCCAAGAGAGGTTGTTCTTTTGAGATATCGGAATATATTCTTCACAGCATTGTGGTGTGGCTCTCTAGGATTTGCCTGAAATCTTGCGCAGTAACAAACAGCAAACATAATGTCAGGTCTGCTTGAAGTGAGATAGAGAAGTGAACCTATCATTTGACGATAAAGAGTGATATCTGCTGCAGGTTTGTCTAGTGAAGGAGTGAGTTTTGTTCCGAACGCCATCGGAACTTTTACTTTAGAATCTCCCTTCATTCCGAATTTCTCTAAGAGAGACTTGGTATAAGCTTCCTGATTGATGAATATGCCTTCTAAGCTTTGTTTGATGTTGAGGCCTAGAAAGAAATTGATTTTGCCCATTGAGCTCATTTCAAATTTTGTCTCCATCAGTTTTCGGAATTCAGCTGTTAGGCTTGGGTGAGTAGATCCGAAAATGATGTCATCGACATAGATTTGAACAATCATCAGGTGACCTCCTTCCTTTTTGCGAAAGAAGGTTGGGTCGACAGATCCTTGCTTGAACTTGGATTGCTTAAGGAACCTAGTTAAAGTTTCATACCAAGCTCTTGGAGCTTGTTTCAGGCCGTAAACAGCTTTGTCTAATACATAGCAATGATCAGAATGTTTACTGCTCACAAAGCCTGGTTGTTGTTCGACGTAGACTGTTTCTTCTAATTCTCCATTCAGAAAAGCGCACTTGACATCCATCTGATAGACATCAAACCCTTTATGTGCTGCATAAGCAAGAAAAATCCGAACGGATTCAAGTCTGGCTACTGGTGCAAAAGTTTCTTCATAATCAATTCCTTCTTCCTGACAGTAACCTTTGACAACCAGTCTTGCTTTGTTTCGTATGACATTCCCTTCTTTGTCTAACTTGTTTCGAAAGACCCATTTCATTCCGAGAACGGATGCGTTTTTCGGTGTCGGAACCAATCGCCACACCCTGTTGCGTTCAAATTCGTTTAACTCATCTTGCATTGCTTGAACCCAGTCAGCATGATCAAGTGCTATTTTAACTGTTTTAGGTTCAACCTTGGAGATAAACGAATGAAACATGCAAAATTCCACTTTAGAAAATAATGCGGCTTGCTTTTCTTTAGCCTGAGCTCGAGTAAGAACACCAGCAGAAGTCGTTCCAATGATTTGAGATTTTGGATGATCTCTTGTCCATTTTATCATTGGAGGATAATTTGGATCATATTCAGGATTAATTTCCGAAATAATTTCTTCTGCTTCCGATTGTACCTCTGACTGTGTGTCAAGGTCATTATTTTCAACTTCATTCTCCCCCTGGAAGTTTGCGTCGTTACTATCAACAAAGAGATCCTGCTCAACCGGTAGAGTCGGTAACTCGGATTCGGGAGCCATACTCGCACCTGGAATAGGTGCTGAACCCTCCCCCTGGATTGGAGCATCAGTGACAGAAGTTGAAGTGTTGTTCGGAATTGGAACATCAGTAGAATTTTCTTGTGAAGACGCAGTTTCATCAACTGTACTTTCTATAAGCTTTAATAACTCATCTTCATGGTTATCTCGTGCATTTGCTTCTGATGTTTTTGCGGTTTCTTGGTCATCGAATAAATTTAGAAATTCCTCATATAAATCCAGAAGAGGAATTGTAGACTTATTGGATTCAGGAAAGATGTCTTCAGACTTGATACTAACGTGCTTTGCTCTGGAATTGTATCTATCGTCAAAGGTGATGTAGTATGTTTCTTCAATCTTTCGAGATCTTTTGTTCAGAACACGATAGGCTTTTGAGGTAAGAGAGTAGCCCAGAAAAATGCCTTCATCAGCTTTTTCATCCCATTTAACTCGTTTTTCTTTGGAGTTAAAAATGAAGCACTTGGATCCAAAAACATGAAAGAATTTCACATTCGGTTTTCGCTTGTTGATGATCTCATAGGGAGTGAGATTGAATCGTTTCGTAATGTTTGATCGGTTCTGAGTGTAACAAGCAGTTGCGATGGCGTCGGCCCAGAAATATAAAGGAAGCTTTGCGAAAGAGAGCATGGTTCGAGCAGCTTCACACAGAGAACGATTCCGTCTTTCTACAACTCCATTTTGTTGAGGAGTGTAGGGGGCAGAGAAGTTATGCGTGATTCCTTTGTTAACAAGAAAATCATCTAGAACTTTATTTTTGAATTCTGTCCCATTATCACTTCTTATCATTCGAACTTGTTTTCGGAGAAGAATTTCTATCTGCTTGATGAAGTTAATCATGTTGATCGCCGCTTCTAATTTTTGCTTGAGGAAGAACACCCATGTGAAACGAGAAAAGTCATCTACTACGACCAGAATGTATTTGTTGTGAGCAACGCTTTCAATTGCAGAAGGACCACAAAGATCAATATGCAAAAGTTCCAATGGTTCGATGATCTTTGTGTTGATGATTGTAGAGTGGCTCTTCCGACTTTGTTTTCCTAGCTCACATGCGTCACAAAGTCGGTCTTTGTCGTACTTGAGTAGCGGTAATCCACGCACAAGATCACCAAGTACCAGTTTATTAATATCACGAAAGTTCATGTGAGACAACCGCCTGTGCCAGAGCCAACTATCATCGTTCGTAGCTTTAGTGAGTAGGCAGATAGCCGGTTTTCCTTGAATGGGTCTCATATCCAAGGGAAACATCTCTCCTTTTCTCTTTGACTTCAAGATAATCTTTTTGGATTCTTTCTCAATCAGTTCGGAACCTTCTTCATCAAATGAGACTTTAAGACCAGTTCCGACAACCAGTTGTGAGACACTGATCAAGTTGTGCTGAAGTCCTTCCACATATGCCACTTTGCGTATCGAAATTTCACCATTTGTGATCAAGCCATAGCCTTTGATGTTGACTGTAGCATTGTTCCCATAACTGACTTTTCCTCCATTCGTCAGTGAACGATATTCTCGTAATTCCTCCTTCCTTCCAGTCATGTGACGTGAACAGCCGCTGTCAATGTACCATTCCGGATCATACTGTTCGTCACGTAGAACCTGCACAAGTTAGAGAGATTTAGGAACCCAAACTAGTGTGGGCCCATGTGAGAATCTTCTTGCGATAGGAAAAGCGCACGATTTTTCAACCCAAAAGGATTTTCTCACAGATGGTTCATTTTTCTTATTTTCAAATCGGAACACTTTCATTTTTGTGGATTGCCATTGTTTTTTAGCAAAACGAGATTTCTTGGGAGTGAATGTGTTCGTAACTTGATAATAATGAGTTTTCTTATTGTGAGAGAGAAAAGTGAGATTTTGATTTTTAACCGATTGATGAGAGGGTTTTATTTTGGTAGCAACAATTGGATGAATCTTGTTGGTTTTAAGATCCTGAGCGGTTTCAGGATAAAGTTTTCCCTTGCCTTTTGAATCCATTGAACTGGGAACACGTGTAGGAGTCTTTGTTGTTGTTGTTGAGATAGATGGTTTTGAAGTGGGCTCAACTTTCCGACTGGGAATTGGGTTGGCTTTCTGGGTTGGGTTTGAGTCATTTTTGTTTCTCCAGAACTGTTTTCTCTCTTTTAGATTCTTTTTATACCTGGCATTCATTTGTTTCCTTTTGGCAATCAGCTCTTCAGGAGACTTATGAACACAAGATGTTGAGCCGTGATTGGAGTTGGATTTGAAAGTACTCGTTTTAGAGTTCGGAGAAGTAGGTTTCAAGTTCTTTGCACCCCATGAGCCATTTTGAGAAACAGGATTTTTACAGTTCAATGATCCAGAAATGTAATTACCACGAGACTTCCACGAGGTCATTTCGGAAAGACCTTTAGTCTCATCTGAGTTGTCAATTGGTTCCGACCAAAAGAAAGAATCACATACATCGGAATTATCGTTATCGACTAGGACTTTGAGTTCAGTTACATCTTTTGTATTTAAGCCTGGTTTAACAAAAACTTGATTTGGTACAGTTTGAATTTTTGGAAAAACAGTAGCTTGTTCGGTTAAAGTGTGTGATCCTTCACTTTCAACAATTCTCGCAAAAGTAACTGAATTTTCAGAAATGAGATTTTTCTTAATTTCAGTAGAGTTTGATACGAATTCCGAACAATCAATTTCATCCTCAACAGATATTTCACTCATATCGCTTTCATCAAAGTCAGAAATATTCTCATTAATTAGAATATTATCGGAATTTAGTTTAGAGCATAGTGAGTGAAAATTCTTTAGAGTTGTTGTTTTAATTTCCTCGTGATCATTTTCTGAAAAATATTCTTTGACCATACTTTTATGTTCTTTGGACTGTATATAGCTTTCAATTTTATCAAGTCCAATTCGATAAGCTTCCGAAACCTCATCAGATGAAACATTGGTTTCACACCTATGACATTCTGCATCGATTTCATCCTCTTTCAGCTCAAGAAAGGGCAAAATCATTTTGTGTAAACCCCTGCCTATGTCACAATCAAGATATAATTGAGTAATATTATTGTAAAGACGCTTAGCAATTAAACAAAAAATGTTTCTCTGTTTGACAAGAACTAAATTATCTCTTTTGACATAAATGATATCATCTCGTGCTTTAACTAACTCACTATCCAACGCCTCGATTCTCATTCGTCTCTCCTCATTCTTATTCGATATCCTGCTCAATTGATCATTTAGGTTAGAATTACTTAGACGTGTTCTTTTTAAGCTATCACTCAAACTGGAAACGGTAAATCTAAGATCATCTAATTCTGCATCATAACTAGAAGAGCAAATATTTAAAGATTTAAGGATAGAGCGTACCTTTTTGACCACAGCCTCACATTCTTCAACTTGTTCATAGACAGGCTTCGCAGCAAAGCAACTTGCTGAGGCTGGACACCCATCGGTAGAATAACCTCTGCTTTCGGAGTGATCAGCTTTCACCATCAGACATCGACCGTGTGTTGGATTCCTTACCTCCTCATCTTCCGAATCCGTTGACCAGACTTCAATGGCGCCAAACTCGCTGTCCTCTTTCACCACAAAAGCTGCCTTGGTAGATGAAGCATCATTCTTTTTCAGCTCTGCAATCTTCTTTGCATAATAGGCTTCATCTTTCACCTGCTCCTTCTTCTCAGCTTGTTTTCGGAGCAAACAGTCTTTCACAAAGTGATTCTTGTCGTTACAGTAATGGCAATCATATCCTGAGTCGCCTGCAAGTTTCTTCTCTTCATCATTCTTCTTTTTCTGACTTTCTTCCACAGTCTTTTCAGCATGGAAACCTCCTTGTCGATTTCGATTTTTGAATTTGGAAAAGTTTTTCTTGAAGAACTTCTTGGGATTTGATACCATCAATGCTTTGTCTTCTCTGGTCAAATCGTCATCGGAAAAGTCAGATTCAGAATCAATTTCGGCCGTTTTCTTTCCAGCAGCAACCAGTGCAAGAGAACCAAGATTTGTGGTCGCTTTGGTTTCCGAAATGATTTCCTTTTCATGGGATTTTAGAATTCCCACAACCTTAGCCAAAGTGTAAGTTTTGAACTGTTCATGGGCTTTTATTGTAGAGACAATAGCCTTCCATTCAGAACGAAGACCATCAAGAAAGGTAACCTTTTGCTCAATGACAGTCCGAGCCAGATTGTATTTTAATAATCGACTTAGAAGATGATTATATCGATTGAAGGTCTGGGTCAGAGTTTCTTCCGAACCTTGTGCAAAAGATCTGAAATCGGAAAGAAGAGTGGTCTGAATAGAGTGCTCAAGGTCAGCATCTCCAGAATACAATTCTTTAAGTCTATCCCAGATCTCTTTAGCTGTTTCGCATGAACTAACTAGACGAAGAGTATCTGCTTGAAGAGCAAACCTGATAATTCTAAATGCTTTAATGTTACACATCAGTTTATCTTTTTCGTCTTGAGGAATGTTTGTGTGGGAGACAAGCAAGTTGTTGTATTCTTTTAGGGTTTTAATGACCCTTCTTGTGTCTGTGTGGACATGAGTTTCTTCAGTAATAGCTTGCCAGATCGTTGCACCATGTTCTTCAATGCCAAGAACATAATCTTCAAAGTGCAGCGCCCAGACTTCATACTCTTGAGTGAATAGAATTGGAGTCCTGGTAGTGGATCCAATGCTGCTTGAAAGATTAAAAGACTGAGTATGTGAGTCGTCAAAAGCCATTGATACGTTTATTTTGAATGAATCAGAAGTGTAGGTAGAAATCAAAAGGAAGAGTTGAACGTAAAAGATCAAATTCTGATATCTAAGATCGATTGTAACGATGAAGATAATCAAAAACAGATCTGAGAGTAACACTAACTCCCGCTCTGATACCAATTGTTGAAATGCAAGAGTTGGATCGAGATTCAAAAATGCGGAATAATATAAATAAACTAGATCAAGAACAGACGATATGAAGAACTGATGTCAAATGATTAACAATGCAACTCAAGAACAATTCAATGAGAACTATTCTGTATGAGCGCCGTAAAGAGATTACAAAAGTTAACCCTAACAGGGTTACGAATAAGCTATATATACAAAAACTAAGTATGGAAGGACAGACCCATTCCATAACCGATAGCAAAATTATAGGCTACAATTCGGGCAACAAATCCGATCAGCATATTTGACTCAATCTTAATTAATGACTCAACAGCCGGTAAACCACACACGCTCCATCAACAATGATAATACACGGGAAACCCATTGTAACTCTTTATGAACCCCTATTGGTGTGTCGGTAAACCACACACGCTCCACCAATGTTTCATAAAGTGCAATGTGCAATTTCATGGATTAGCACCAATTCACATTTTTCCTAAAGTAACTAAATTTGGGTTTTATTAAGTGTTCTAGTACTTTGAATCATTATACTTTTAGTGATTATTAGGTGGTCCTATCAAACATGTTCGGCTAACGACCCTCCACTGATCAGGCGAGCGGTGGGCGAGAGTGTTCACCCATTAGACCGCCATTTTATAGGCAGTCTCCTTATACCCACTTTATAGATCAGCTTCGTGAATGAGGCCTACTAATGATTTGACTAACCATTTTAATCTTATACATATAATAATAACTTCCTAATTATATTATATATAAGATGTAATTTTTTAAACCTTTAAAAAATTGTTTCTGGTTTATCTTTTAATTTATTGTCGATTTAAACTATTAAATTTCAAATTAAATTAAACCTTAAAAATGGATTTTAATTATCCTTTAATTAACCAATTAATTAAATTTGATATTTTAAACCTTTTAAAATATTTTAGGATTTATCCTTTTAATTTTCGCCAATTTAAACAATTAAATTAAATCCTTGAATTATCTTTTAATTACCAATTAATTAAATTAATTCAAATGTAGATAGGTTTTATCAAATTAATCAAATTAATTAAAACCTATCCTTATCCCCTAATTTTCGATTTTTAGGATAAAGGTTTTAAGGTTTATCTTTTAAACAATTTAAAGTTACCAAAAATAGAATACCTTCTAAAACCTAGCCATAAAAATCGCCAAATAAGAGGGGAGGGGCTAGGGTTTTGAAAACCCTAACCCTAATTGTCGATTTGCCCAAAATTAGGGTTTAGAGACTATAAACCCTAATTACAAGGAAAGCAGTTATAGCAATTTAACAAGAAAACAACCAAATGCTCTGATACCACTGAAAGGTTTTCTGCAACTATGAACTAAAAATCCTAAGTTCACATGCAACCTATTTAGATCTAAGTTTTTCTTCTAGTTAAACATATAACAATTCCTAAAAGGCCAGAAAGAATTAAACTAAAAGAAAGATCAAGAAAAACCAACCTTTAGTGAATCTTGGAAGCAAAGCAACAGAAACCTCTTGCCTCAAATGCAGTCACACCGTTAGCTTGGAATGTTGGCCGAAAATTCCTTCAGAGAGAGCCTCAAAATCGTGGTCAATGTAGGGTTATGAGCCTCCCTATTTATAGGCTCTAGTGGATGGCCATATAAACCCTAAGAGATAAACCTTTTGAATTCAAATCAAGATAAACCTTTTATCTTATCAATTCAAACAATTATCTCTTATATATATATATATATATATATATATATATATATATATATATATATATATATATATATATATATATATATATATATATATATATATATATATATATATATATATATATATATATATATAAATCTATTATATATATTTATATATATAAAATCGCCAATAACACACTCACTCAAACTGTCACTTACTCAACTATTGAATAATTACAGTTTTAGTCCCTACACCTTTAATTAATTAATTTAACTGCCAAATTAATTCCAATTAATTCCAGAAAAATTTCTAATTAATTATTATAGTTTCTAATTAATATATTATCACTTAAATATATTAATAAACTATTTATTTAATTTCTATTGATTTATTAATCACATAATAAATCAATCTTTCTCTCTACCGGTCTTTCTACCAATCCTCCAACTATGAGGGCAACCCAAATAGACTATGCTACTATTAATCAGATAAATACTAATTATTAGTCATGGCTTAGACACCTAATCCAACATTTTTGTCCTGGGTTCAAGCTTTTAAGCCTTGCAACCCAGTCTTTAAATATACAAGTGATAGAGCATTCCCATTCCATATCTCAGAGAGTATTTTGTAACCTTCTTTGCTGATACAAGGTTATGGACTCTTGCTACAGTTTCTAAAGCCTAGTTCAGAAACTGAATGAAAGCACAATGAGACTCGTCATAGAATAAACCATATCTATAACTTTAAATTTATGCTTCTAGCCACACCGTCTATTACGATGTCTTTCGTGGAGTAAAATATGTAAAAATTCAACAGTTTCTTAAAGTATGACCAAATACTTGACTAAGGCACTCAACACTCACACTAAATCTGAGGATCTTATCCTCTTGCCCAGTTGATTCTTTACTTCGTTCTAGTATGTCATGAACATCTTAAAGATTTAAGACTTATGTTTGACCAGATAAACATGATCATTCACATTGAAACCATCAGTTAAGGGTAGCGAAGTAATTTTAGACCATATATGGCTTATCTGAATTATTCATACACCATATAAACATGATCATTCCCATTCAATAGTTTCTTATCTAGGGATCCCTAATGGTGAATGTATAACAAGGTCAAAGCTTTAAAGCTATTGATCGATACATGTCAAAAAATTCTAAGTGCTTGGAAGGAAATATCAATTTGAAGTAGGATTTGATTGATGTTAACAATTATGTTTTTTGTAGTATTGGGTCATATTAGTTTTCAATGTTCAAAGTCCCAAAAGGAGTAGGGAAATTGATGGAAGTTACTCAAAGAAACTTGTTTTAGGGTGGCGTAATCAATGAAATTAAAATGCCATAGGTAAAGTGGGATAGGAATCTGGTCAACAAGTACAAAGGTAGCTTGAACATGGGAATGCTATTTGCAGTTAATGGAGCTTTAAATTTTAATTGGGTGTGGCACTTCCGAATTATTGAAGGGATATATGTAAATTAGTGATTATAGCTATCCATGGTAGAGAAGGCTTGTTGACAGAAGAGCTGGAAAAAAGTGCATTAATGCGACTAGAAACAAATTATGAATTTGATTTTCCAATTGGCTAACTGACATGTGTTCCCAACGAAATTACTTTCCCAGGATGTTAGAAATGATGAAAACACATTGTTTCAGTTTGATCAATGGTATTGGCAGTTTAAGATGAAAGATATATTGTCTCCTCTATATGATTTGAGTGTGCAAGTACACACCAAGGTTGCTGATTACTTCTTTAATGGAAGTTCCTAAAAGTTTTGAAGAACAAACATCTAAGATAAGGTAGATAAGGAAGAATGGAATATGCTTGAAACAAATTGAAGGGAAAAAGCTAGCTTCATATTTGAAATATAGATAGAAATGGAATTTAAACAAGAACAAAACATACACAATGGTGTCTCTTAGAGTGTTGATCGATGAAAAGTTTGAGTTGGCAGTTTTTGGTATTAAGCACTTTAATGGCAAACAAGAACAACAAGAAGATACAAACAACCAAACAAAGAACACAAGGATTTAAGTGGTTCACTGAATCTAGACTGATCGAGATACGTCCATTGTAGGAACTATAAAGTATATCATTAAGATGAATGCTAAACAACCTATAAAATATTTACCACACTCTCTTCTCTAAATAAGAATGACACTCTTGACACTCTTATTGTTACAAATCGAGGTCGTATATATACTGGGCAAAAGAGATCTCAGTGAATGATGGCAAATATTCTAGAGCCATGCTTTCTGTACTAAACACGTTTATGCTCCTATATGCTGCCTATGTCAAACCTGGGAACTTGTATTGAGGAGACACTTCTCCTGAGCACCGCCTTCTTTTGCTTCGCATGCCCTAACCGAATACCGAAGAGATAGCTACTGATCCGGACCGAGGCGAGACTTGCCTCGATCTTGTTGATCTAAGTGTCTTCAGTTCCAATTAAACTGTTGATATACTAAAGTATTCCTACTGTCAATCTGGATGGAATGCTCCGGACTTGTGATACTACTTTAAATCTATCGATCTGCATCGGTTTTTCTAGCTCATGCAAAAAAAACCTCCTTCGGATGAGGACACAGATCTGACTGAAGCACAACAATCAATTACACTATTAGGATTGCCTTGGTTTTGGGTTGCTTCCATTAATTGATCTTCTTCGGCTAAAGGAACTTCCTCGGTTCGAATTAGGTTCCACATACTTAACAATCTCCCACTTGGAGACTAAATAAAACTTAATTCTTCTGTCATCCAAGTTGTAACAAAGAGACTTTCTCCCTAGTTCTTCCGTTTTCACTTACTTTTGCAAAAGACTAGTTGAAGCCATACACAACTTCAACTTCTCTATTGAGACCACTATGGTGAGCATATCTACAGGGGTTCTTTGCTCCAAGGATTTTGTTCAAGTTAAGTGTACCATTGGTAATCAACTGTCGAATGAAATGATGCCTCATCTTGATGTGTTTCGTCCTACTATGAAACACCGGATTCTTTGCAAGATGTATGGCACTCTGGTTATCACAATACAACGTGAAGTCCTCTTGATTTCAAGCCCGACTCTGATAGGTTGTCTTCAAGCCATAAGCTCCTTACTAGGTTCTGTTAGAACCATATACATGGCCTCAATAGTGTTGGTTATATGCTCATGTTCATAACAAGTTTGTAATATTACTATAAATAATAGGGTCCTTTTGGGTTACATGCAAGAGACGATTTAGCCAAAAAATATTGAAAATAAACATGAGGGACTAAGTTTGTTAATATATCAAAGTAAATGTATATTAACTAGAAACTAAAATAGGATAAAGGACTAAAGTGAAAATGTCAACAATTTGAATTTCAAATAGTCCTTATCCGTAAGGAAGGAGATAGGGATGAAAGGAACTATAGATACAACCCTTGATTAGAGTTGCAAGGCATATTAAAACCCTAATTTCGTCCATCTCCTCCCCACCCTCTATATTTGACCAATTTCATCCAATACCCGTAAGATAACGTGCTAAAACTTCAAGCAAAGGTTTTTTACTTCACTAACGGGAGTTGAATCGTTGGCTTGGGTGCGATTCCATCAGAGGAGTTCTACTTTGGGCTTTAAATATCCTAGCAAGATCATAATTGAATAAAAAAATGTATATCTTCATCCCTCTTTAGTTTATAGTTACAAAAGGGTGCATGATTTTGTGATCCTTGGTGAAATACGATATTTGTTTACGTTTCTGTTGCATTGTTATTTTGTTATCATATTCCAATAGTGGTATTAAAGCCACTTAATCACTATTTTGTACTGTTTTGAGTCGTTTTGATCCATTGCTTGTGTTAAAAATTGATTTTTATTGAAATTATCAAAACTGTTTGTCGATAGCACCGTTATGGATGATCCTTAGTGTCGCTATTGTCATAACACCTTTCTAAAAATTGTGAAACATTAAAATATAACGACGTTATGGATGATCCTTAGCATCACTAATTACGAATAGAACAGTTCTTTGATTTCGATTTAAACCATGAATTTTAAGGGGTATAAAATCTTAAATAAGTTGATATGGATCAAAATGAATCTGTCTAATTAAATAATTTAATTTTCTTTGATTAAACACAATATTTTGATTCATTGCATATTGGATGTTTGGATGACTTAAGCATGAATGTCACACAAATTGTTTCTTATGTACAATGAGGTTGTATACCAAGATCCTTTGTATGTATGTTTGTAGATCTTAATCAAAAAGGTGTGCCTTTATGTGTTGTTTGGATACGCGTGACTTTTGCCTTCATAAGACTCGTGCTTGTGTTTGTTTATTTGGGTTTTATTTGGTTTGCGACCTAAACGATGTTTTGGTTTTTCATTGTATGTAATTTTTTTAATCAGTAATTGTATTGGATTAGTTAGAAAATTGTATTAGAATAGTTTTTGTAACAATGAATATCGAAGGAAAATTGAAGGGATACAATGGAGCATGGTGGCAAAAGCAAGAGTAGTTGGCGCATCCTTATGGTTGTTTGTCCCTAATTTTTCAAAGTACAATGCTATTACTGAATTTTGTTGCGAAGTTCAATGCTAAAACTGATATCATTTTAAAAAATATTCTGTAAATAAACTTCAATATAAAAGAAATGAAGCTCTTCCAGATCATCTAAAAAGATTATGAAAAAGTCATTTTTTCAAAGTACAATGATATTAATGAACTTTTTTTTGTTGCGAAGTTCAATGCTAAAAGCGATTTTCCTTTTCCATAAAAGTATTGTATAAATGTGCTTTAATGTAAAAGAATTAAAATTTCTAGATCATATGTTTTTTCCTAATGTATAAATAGCACATCACCTTTTTTGTTGTACTTATTGTTAGCAATCCACTTATAAAACTGGGTAAACAAAAAAAAATCATATTTACTTATTTACCCAGAGAAGATAAGTTTCAACAAAATAAATATTAAAAAGAGTCATTAACATGTTAAACACTTTAAAATTAACAAAGATTGCATATTGAAATTCCAAAACAAATAGGATCAGTAGTATAATTTTCACTACTTTACATGTCTGGTTTTCTTGATCTCTGAATATATTAACTTGATTAGACTTTTTATAAGTTCACTCTTGGTGTATAGGTGTAATGCAACTTGGGTATTGAAGCCTTGAGATAATCCATAACCTAAATTCCCATTTAACAACCTAAAACAACAACCAACTGTCAAGTGTTAATTGTAAAGGTAAAAAAATTAATTTAATCTTTAACTATAGTTTAATACCCATAACTCTTAACTCCACATATCAATGTCAGCCTTTCTTACGTTACATGAAGCATAACATGAAACATACTTATAAAAAATAACACAAAAACAAACCCGACCATCTTAAGAAACAAAATACATACTTAGAAGCATTTCCTTTGAATGATAGAAGGACCAAAATCGTCATACACATTCATCGAAATCTACATCTAATTCACACAAATGAAATGTTAGTTGGTCAAATATTTATTAGAAATGATATAAAAACATCATGATGGTTCCTATTTAGCCTTATAACTGAAATATGACTAAAATTAAGATGAAATAACACCCAACAAAAGCAATTTAATTTCTCAAATATTACACACAAATTTCACAACAATAGTAATTGCACAAACGCAATTTAACTTCTCAATGAATCAAGGTAAAACAAAGACAATGAATTATGACATACAAAGTATTCAAAGTATCGTTTCACCTTCTCATATTTAAATATGCAATCCGCTTTCACAAAATTGGCTCTTGAAAGCACTGTCTAAACTATCATTTCACCTTAAATTCCCCAGAAATAGGGATGCTGACATATCTTGACATACAAGCTCTCGGGAGTATCAGTTAGGAAATAGTTAATTTTCAAAGGCGAGAGGAAGTTATTTACGATCATGACATGAAATTGCAAAATCTCATGTCACCAAACCATCCAATGACGATTATAAGAGCTAATAGATCTACTAAAGTAAATCGAGCAAACAATCACCCTCAGATTCTTCAATTTCAGAGATGGACAATTTCTAGTTCAATAACCAAATGTCAGCAAAAATATCTTCAGATCAACCTATAATTTTCATCATAAGTTCGTATTACAACCTAATATGACATTAAAATGCAAAAGAACATACGAAAATTTAAATGTGGCACCAAAATTCACACATTTATCACAATACCAAGACGGATCTGAACCAACTAAATACAAACAAAATCAATCAACACAACTTGATCACGTCACCAACATACAATAAATACGAATTCACGCACACCAATCTTAACATGCAATAACAGTGAAATCTAGTAACTACCATAATTATTAAAATAACACTTGACAACAAAAGCATGAGCTGAAATTCATCGGTTGGTTTGCATGGCGTTTAGAAGCCAATTGGAGAAATAAATCAAACGAGCTCTAGGAGGATTGGGCATATATCTATGATAAAATTGAAGCGAGTGATTTTAACTTCATTTTTTGTACATCTTTATTCTTTTTTACTTTCTTTAATTTCAAGAAAATTTATATGGCTTGGAGCACATATATATATATATATATATATATATATATATATATATATATATATATATATATATATATATATATATATATATATATATATATATATATATATATATATATATATATATATATATATATATATATATATATATATATATATATATATATATATATATGCTTTGAATAATGTTAAGTTTCACTTCATGTTTTTAATACAATAATAAGTTAGTAGGATTTTGTATTTTTTTAACAAAAATATTACAATATAATTAACTTTTTTATTTTATGGAGTAGAAACAAAAACAAAATATTCATGTTGAAAAGTTGTATTGTGTAATAAATAGTAATTATAATACAAATTAATAGCCATTTGTTGATTATATTTTTATATGTATTTTCATTGGAACTTTGTAGTTTCAATTTGATGTGAATAATATTTGATATGAATGGTATATATGAGAGAAAGGGAATGATAAAAAATGAATGATAAAAACAGTTGAGAAAATGTATAAAAGGTTGTTGATTTATTAAAATAATAAGTTGTGTTGCAAATTCCAAAAATTAAAGATATCATATTATTAATTTTATAGTCATATGAAATTCCAATATAATATAATGTTTAGAATTAGATTATCACATTATTTATATAATCGACTAATTATGATTTGAATATTTTAATCATACTTAATTAAGTCATAAATATTCATTAACTATCATAAGTAAGAAAACCTCTTGAGTTGCATGTATTTATTTATAAATAACCATTAGTTAAAATTTGTAGAGTTTTAGTAATCTTACGAATACAAACATAAATAGTCATATTTGATATAATAACACACGAAAAAACAGAATAGAAATTTGGAAAAATATGTAAAAGAATTTATAAAAATACTAAATGAGTTTGTGTATTATTTATTATCTTTAAATTATAAAAAAAGTTTGAAATAAGAGTAGAACTTAGAATTTCAAACTCAAATCTCATACTTATATTTAAAATCACAATAATATAATACATAAGAGATTCTAAACTAAGAAACTAAAATCATCGTATTTCACAAACGTCTTATTAAACTAAATAAAGGGTAGTGCTATAGCTACCCGGCTACCCCCCCCCCCCCCCATTTCTTACTATACCTCCCTTGATTTAAAATACTGATTTGTTTTATCTCAATTTCGTCTTTTATTGTCTTTTTCTTTATTATTATTATTATTATTATCATTATCATTATTATTATTATTATTATTATTATTATTATTATAAAGAAATGGATTTGATGTTTTGTTTTGGAATCTTATTATATATATATATATATATATATATATATATATATATATATATATATATATATATATATATATATATATATATATATATATATATATATATATATATATATATATATATATCACATTGTACAACGATTTTATATATCTTCAACGTGGTTCCCACTTCGGTATGGCCCGTAAGACATCCTAAATCCTGCATATGTCGTTATCGTCCACGTTTACGGTAACTATTATGTGAATGTTGATTTACAAGGAGCGTATCCAATGCCTCCTATTTTGTCCAGACCTATGCATGCATACAGATCAGAACATTCTGTTGAATGAGAAACATTGTATGCTGCTCGAATAAATGCTTATTCTCGTTATCCAGATAACGCACCACGCAATTGTAATACTGGACCATTTACTATCTCTGATTAATAAGACAAACTTTGCTTTAGTATTATTATTTATTTTGTATTTTTTATACAATCGTTCAAATTTGACATAACCGTTTTGATATAATTTTATAAATTTATAAACGCCGTTCGTTGTGTCGTAATTAATAAAAAACTATTGTTTTATTGTTATTAAAACATAAAATTATAAAAGGTAAATTTATTATTATTGTTTTTCTAATAATAATAATAATAATAATAAAACAAATCAAATATTATTTGTAAAAAGAAAAAAAAACAACAAAAAGACAAAATAGTTAAAAAACAAAAAAAACACAACAAAAAACAAAATTTCACATTAGGGGGCGTATAAACAGACTATAGGGGGTATGTATAGAATGACCCCTAAATAAATTAATAATATATATTAGAGTTCAAACAACTTTGTTGTTCATGTTTTAAAGGGAATAATCATGTTCGATTTCAGGAGGAGATAAATACGAGTGATGCTTATCTTTTAAAGAAAAAGAAAAATATTTTGTTTATATATGACTCAACTTAATTCAAATATTTAATTTTATTCAATTAACATAATTGTAAACGAGGTATCATAACTTAAAACCTCTTGAGTTGTAGTGATTTTAAAATAAATTCCCTTCAGTCGCCTGTTACGCGACAACCAAACCCATCCGTTTTCTCTCGAACTCTCCGGCGACTGAGAGGTGTTTTCCGACCAAATCCACCTCAAAACAACCTCCGGTGCACTCTTTCACTTCTACCTCACTTCTACCGGCGATTTGCTTGGATTTTACCGGCGATTTCTTCTCTTTTCCGGCGATAGCTCTTTTCTGGCGGCGATTTTCTCTTTTCCGGCGATTGCTCCTCTTTTCCGGCGAGATTTATCTTCTATTGTGTAAGTTTTTTGATTACCAACTTATATTGTGTTAATGTTTGATTTTTAACTAAGTATTTCTCTTGTTAGAACCACCACCACCACCACCAAGACCACCACCGCGAGGCTGCCGGAAAAACGCCGCCACCGACCGGAAAAACGCCGCCACCACCAGAAACAACATCTAAAACCCTAAGTATGTGTTCTTGAATTTTGCAATTTTGTTAAAGTCTTGATTTGTTAAGTTCTTAATGTGTTAAGTTCTTGAAAAATGACTTATTATAAGCTCTTAATGGTTTATGAAAAAATGTTTAGTGGTTTTGATATGTTTTGGAAGTGATGGTGTTAAGTTCTTAATATGTTAAGAACTTAATTTTTAAGTGATTAATGAAAAAGTGCTTAACATGAAAATGATTTTGAAAAAATATAATATGTTTGGAAAATGATTTGGAAATTGTAATATGTTTGGAAAATATACCAAAGATTTGGAAAATGTATAATGTGATGGTGTTAAGTTCTTAATGTGTTAAGTACTTAATTTTTAAGTGTTTAATTATTAAGTGCTTAATTTGAAAAATGATTTGGAAAATATAATATGTTTGGAAATGTTTTTGATAAGTGCTTAATTTTCAAGAACTTAATTATTAAGAACTTAATGCTTATGTTAAAAACTTAATTGTTAAGTACTTAATTATTAATTATTTGATTTGTTATAAATGTAACATTTAGATCGTTTTAAATATAACGTTTAAATCGTAATTCCAAAAAATATAATGTTGAAATTGTAAATTATAAAATATATAATGTTTAAATTGTAAACTTAATTATTAAATACTTAATTAAATAGATTTTTTAAATCATTTTAAATATAACGTCTAAATCGCAAATTATAAAAAATAAAGTTATACGTTAATATAACGTTTTAATAAAATTATTTAAACCTAATTAACCTAAAAGAAAATATATAAACTTATTTGAACCTAAACTCTAAATTTAAACCGTAAACACAAAACAAAAACATAAATTTATTTAATCCTAAACCCTAAACCCTAAACACAAACTTATTAAACCATAAAACTTAAACTCTAAACCCTAACCCCTAAACCCTAAACCCTAACCCCTAACCCCTAACCCCTAAACACAAACTTATTAAACCATAAAACTTAAACTCTAAACCCTAAACCCTAAACCCTAAACCCTAAACCCTAACCCCTAACCCCTAACCCCTAAACCCTAAACACAAACTTATTAAACCATAAAACTTAAACTCTAAACTCTAAACCCTAAACCCTAAACCCTAAACCCTAACCCCTAACCCCTAAACCCTAAACCCTAAACCCTAAACCCTAAACACAAACTTATTTAAACCATACAACTTAAACCCTAAACCCTAAACCATAAACGCTAAACCCTAAACCCTAACCCCTAACCCCTAAACCCTAAACCCTAAATCGTAAATGTTGTAGTGTTTAGGTACTCTGAAACGTAAACTATATGTTTACATTTCTTCGTTTCAATCATCAAAAGCTTAGAAATACCCGCTCGAAATTGATTTAATAATTAATTTCGAGTTGTCCCCGTTTTGGGACTGCTTTTTGAATGCTTTATCTCATCTAGGATATGAATGTGTATTACATGATTGTTTGTTTAAGAAAATTTGGTTGTCATTTTCTCTTTGCTCCTCGGGTATATACTTACAAATATACCTGGGAGCTAAGGGGAAATGCTGCCGAATTTTTTTTAAACAAACAGTCATGTAATACACATTCATATATGAGATAAAGTATTCAAAAAGTGGGTGTAAAAGCCTACCTTTGCAAATACTCTATCATCGTTGTCCGATTATCTATTCCCCTTCCGAGGATAGTTTTTGAATTATCATTTCAGCGATCTAATTGTATAACATATTGTTTCCTATACAAATAATTTATCCTATTTAAACCCTAATAATTGTTCCAGTTGCATAATGCCTATCGATAAAAGCTGGACTACTAATCCAAAACGTAAGTCACCTGAGTTCGAGCAAGGCCTCGAATCATTTGCCAAGATTTGCCAAGAACATGCCGATAGTAGAGGTTATGTCAGATGTGCGTGTCAAAGATGTCATAACACTAAATTATTGCCTATGCATCTAATGAAACATCATATGCGGGTATTTGGGTTCTCTCGGTTATACAAGACGTGGTGCTATCACGGTGAAACTTCAGATGTGGATGATGTGGCACCAAGGAACGATACAGTTGTGGATGATGTGGCACCAAGGAACGATATGATTGATGTTATTGAAGACGTTATGGAGGAGGTGATGGAAGAGGATAGCAACATCGACGAAGGGAACTTGGATACAGAGAGTATTGGTGTTTGTGATGATTTTGAAGACCTATTAAAGGAAGTCCAATCAGAATTATATCCTGGGTGTGCTAAGTTTTCTTCCCTAGACTTCTTAGCAAAGCTTATGCATATCAAGGTGAATCATAAATGGACTAATAGTTCATTTGATGAACTCCTTGAGTTGTTGCAATCTTCATATCCGGAAGGCAACAAGATCCTATCATCACATTATGTAGCAAAAAAGACACTAAAAAGATAGGTTTGGGGTACGAGTCGATACACGTGTGCAGAAATGATTGTGCTCTCTTTTGGAAAGAATATAGCTCCTTGCAGAATTGTCCTGTCTGTAACGAGAGCCGGTGGATCAATGAAAAGACAAAAGGTAAGAAGATAGCTCATAAGGTGTTACGTTACTTTCCTGTGACCCCCAGACTCCGACGTTTGTATTGTTCAAGGCACACAGCAAAAGATATGATCTGGCACAGTATCGGACGATCAGAAGAAGGTACGATGCGCCATCCTGTTGATGGGTCTTCGTGGAAAGAATTTGATCAAAACTACCCTAACTTCTCGAGGGAACCCCGGAATGTTCGCCTAGGGCTTGCAACTGATGGTTTTAATCCATATGGCAACATGAGCTCAGTTCATAGCACGTGGCCGGTTATACTCACGACATACAATTTGCCTCCATGGCTATGCATGAAAGAGACATCATTCATGTTATCCTTGTTGATTCCTGGCCCTAAATCACCTGGGAAGGACATGGATGTTTTTCTTAGGCGTTGGTGGAAGAGCTCAAGCAGTTGTGGCAGACGGGGGTTCGTACTAAAGATGCAGCGACCAACACGTTCTTCACTATGAAGGCGGCATTGTTATGGACGATAAACGACTATCCAGCTCGTAGTAGTTTATCAGGTTGGAGCGGACAAGGCTACAAAGCATGTCCGACTTGCAATGAAGACACTCCTTCCGTTAGTGTAACAAATAAAATCGTATATGTTGGTCATCGTCGATTCTTAGCTGCTAACCATCCTTTGAGAAAGAATCTGAACTTTAACGGGAAACAAGAGATGAGGCCCCCTCCGAGACAATTTAGTAATGCAAATATAAAAGCTCAACTAGATCGTCTATTGTTTCGTAAACCAGGCAAGCATCCTGAGTTTGGATTAAAAGAACCCGATAGGCAAGACTTCGAGTTGAATTGGTCCAAACAAAGCATATTTTTTGAACTCGAGTATTGGTATTCTTTGCAGCTGAAGCACAACCTAGATGTAATGCATGTTGAAAAAAATGTGTGTTGCAGTCTGTTGAGTACGCTTCTAATGAACGACAAGACTAAAGATACCTCTAATGCGCGGTCGGACTTGGAAAAGCTAAATATCCGGAGGCCGCAATGGTTGCATAAGAGGGGTAACAAGTTGTTCCGACCACAAGCAAAATACTCATTCACAAATAAAGATCGAGAGCTTTTTTGTCAATTTGTTAAAGACATTAAACTGCCAGATGGGTTTGGATCCAATATCAGTAGTAAAGTGTCAGATAACAATAAAAACATTACGGCGTTGAAGTCTCATGATTATCATATCATTATGCAACGTTTGATGCCTATTGGAGTACGGGGGTTTTTGAACAAATATACCTATACACCGATAGTGGACCTTTGCATGTTTTTTAAGCAACTTTGCTCAAGAACACTGTTGGTGAAGGATATGAAGAAAGCCAAGAACGACGTTCTTACAATCTTGTGCAAGTTAGAGTTGATTTACCCTCCAGCCTTTTTTGACATTATGATTCATTTAGTTTTGCATTTACCTGATGAAGCTCTTTGCGGAGGTCCAGTATATATGAGATGGATGTATCCGTTTGAAAGGTATATGAAAAAATTAAAGAACTATGTCAGAAATAAGGCAAGGCCAGAATGTTACATGGCTAAAGGTTATGTCGCTGAAGAAGCTCTAACATTTTGTTCAATGTACCTTCGAGATGTCCAGACTCGATTTAATCGCCCCGACAGAAACGAAGATGCTGTTGTTGAAAAAACAAAGTTCTGGGGGTTTGAGTCTAAATGTCGCCCGACTAGCGCAAGGCGAAACAAACATCTTGATCCAATCGAAAAACAAAATATTGAATGGTTTGTACTAGACAACTATGCAACAGTCAGAGAGTATATGAAGTAAGCGTTTCTATCTTTAACTTTTTATTATATGTTAACTATATATTTCCATCATATCTTATTATATATTTTTCTCATCAATGTAGAGAATTCGAATCCGAACATCCTGGAAATGATATTAAAACCAATTTTCCTAATTGGTTTCTTCAAAAGGTCTACTCGATCAAAACAGAAAATTCCCCGGAATTCCACGAAGAGTTGTCAGCTCTTTCAATGGGTGTGGGAATAAATGCCTCTACTTACACTGCTTGTATAGTCAACGGTGTTAGGTTTATGGTACTTGATCGTGACGCACAACGAAGAACGCAAAACTCTGGGGTGCTAGCGGTCGGCGAGAACGGTGAAAAATATTATGGCCAATTAGAAGAAATTATTGAGGTGCAATATACGTATGAGTTTTCGGCTGTACTATTTCGCTGCAAGTGGTTTGATACTCGAACAGAAAATAATATCACCAGTATCAACACAGAACGTGAAATATACAAAAATGAACAACTCATATTTGCATCCCAAGCCAAACAAGTATTTTTTATCCGAGAACCTTCTCGAAGAAACCAAAACAATCATCCTTGGTGGGTCGTCGAGGAGGTCAACCATCGAAAAATTTGGGATGTTCACAACGGCGTCCCAAATGATGACATCGTCTTAGCCGAAAATGTCGACGTCGTTCATAACCCCTCTTCATCTAATTGTGGTATTGAAATCGATTTGAGTCAATATTTTCAAAACATTCCTAATTATGATACCGGTGACGACTCTGATACTGAAGTTGATCCGCCAACGGTTACCGTCAATAGAGTGATTGATTGCGAGTTTGATGATGCTGTTACTGATTATGATACAGAGTCTGCTTATGACACTGAAGTATCCGAAGGTGAAGAAGATCATTAAAACAATTGTAATTTATTTATGTGTTAGGAGATGACATCGTTTTGGATGATGCTACTTTATATCATGGCCGATGTGATAGGCCATGGTGGAGATGGGGCCGGGGATCCACCACTTCCGCCTTGGAGAGGCGCGGGTCTACACGAGATGGATGGTAAGTGTTATTATAATTTTTTAATTTATTGTATTTATTCATTTATTATAACAATCGTGACTAATATTTTTAAATTTATATTGCAGGTGTACCGGCTAGAAGAAAAACGAGAGGCAAAGCTAAAAATCTTGAACTGCAACGACAACGGGATAAGACAGGGAAAAAATTGACATTGGAGTTTGATAGAGCGACCACGTATACCCCGGTTGGTAGACCGTATGACCTCTTTGTTTGTGAGGTGGGGATATACATGTGGAATAACATGCCCTTTGATCGAAAAGATTGGAAAAATGTTAGCAAAGCCGAGAAGGATGCATTAGTACATCATCTCAAGGTAAATTATTTATATAACTTTATTTTTGTATGTTATTTATTTATTTATTTTTACTTGACTAAGTTATTTTCAATTTGTAGAGGAACTTCGATTTTGATGCGATTGAGGATGATTGCGAGCGTATGCATTTGAAGGGTGGTATTGATTCGGTCCTGATGAAGCGGTATAGGGACCGAAAAAGTGATGCAAAAACTAAGTTTGATGACGCAGGAGGATATAACGATATAGACAGGGCTAGAACTCCCCCCCCCCCCCCCCCCCCCGAGGGTATGCCTCTTCAAAATTGGAACAAAGCTATAGACTTTTTCTGCACACCAGAATATCGAAAACGTTCTGATTCTAACAAAGGAAACCGTCAAAAACAACAATACACCAACCGTGGGGGGACAAGCACATATAACCACGCTTGTTTCAAATCGGTAATGCTTTGTATATATATTACCGCTTGTTTCAAATCGATAATGCTTTGTTTCATATCTAATTTTTTATTGTTAAACAGGGTAGAAAGAAAATCGAACAATTCAAGAAGGCTCACACCCACAAAGATGGGACATGGGACAGTGACCTGCCTTATCAACAATATGTAAGTGTTTATACAAAAAAATTAGTTCAACATCATTATTATATTTAATATATGTAAAATGCTAACTTTTTATTTATTTATGTAAAATGCAGATTGAGTTGGAACGTGAGTTTGAGTTATTAAATGATCCCTCCCCGGAACCCGCGACGGAAGTTGGGATATTTGAAAAGGTGTTGGGTTCTCGTCGTGGACATTACAAAGGGATTGGCCGTAAACCTCCCGTGACTCCGACAATACCGCCTCATTTTGATGTAGGTCAACCTTCCCAAGAAGCACCTACAAAGGTAAATATTAATTGTTAAATACTTTATTGTTATATACTTAATTTGTTTTTAACTAATAATAAATATTTTTATTTTTTTGAAGGATGCGCTTGCACAAATGCTTGAGGATCCAAGACATAGAGATGCGTTGGCAGAATTTTTACGTACGTACACGCCAGGGCACGGTGGTGGAACGAGCAAGGGTGCCGGGGATACCCAAGGTGATGGAAGCGATCAAGATGTTCAAGACGACGACTTAGAGTAGTTTCATATTTTTGTTGTGTGACTATTTTAATTTGTGTAAAGAAGATTATGTTTTAGATATTAGTATTTGTTTGGAATTGTTTATCTCGTATGTTGCTTCATTTATTACAATTTTGGTTTTATATTAAAAATATTCATAATTCTAATAATAATAATAATAATAATAATAATAATAATAATTTAAAAAAATAATTTAAAAACCCTTTAGCGGCGACACCTTGCACCTTTAGCGGCGACGCCATCTCCGGTGACACGTCATCACCGGAAACTGAGGCAACCATTAGCAGCGACATCTTTACCGGCAACAGCTGTCTTTAGCGGCGATAAGTATTACCGGCGACGCATTAGCGGTGATTTGTGAGCATTAGCGACAAACTATTTGCGGCGACGATTACCCTCTTTAGCGGCGACGCCGGTAAAGGTATTAGTGGCGACGGTTACCATCTTTAGCGGCGACATTTGTCGCCGGTAATAACCTCGATCCTTGTAGTGTATCAAATATGTTTTTAGTACAAATAACCAATTTTCACTAATTAAATTGATTAAACCAGTGATTTTTTCATAAAAAAAACATAAGAACATCATTTTATAAGTTATTTCATACTAAATATACATACCAGAATAAATGTTATTTTAGTTAAGTCCAATGCAAATTACAAATCTTTACTAATTTCAATAAAATATTGTAAATACACAAAAGGTTACTCAAGCTTCCATTTAGTAATAGTCAATATGTTAAATTTTTAGTTAAATAATAATTTTAACAAATGGTATATAATTAGACTACACGGAGTAGTAGTCGCCAAGAGGGTCGCCAAGCCTCTTGGCGACTCGCCATCCCCGCCGCCGATGAATTCGCCAAGACCATCGCTAAGCACAATCGCCAGCCCGTTGGCGAGATGCCAACGGTGTCTCAACTTCAGAAAATGGCAAAAAAAAACCCCCAACGGCTAGGAGACTAAATTTTGACCAGTTTAAATGTTTTTAAAATTTTACACTTTTAACCCAAAACAAAAAGTACCCGTTTTTTTTGAAAAAAATCAGATTTTTAAAACATATTTCATCCCCTATATATATACATCTAAATCTCATTCTTTTCACACAATCATTTGTTCCAAAACTCTCTCTACAAATGTGTTCAAGCAAAAAGATTTTGTGTTTGTTTTATATTTGTACAAGGACTAAAGTTGTAATTTCTCAAAGTAATTTGGTTAGCAGTTTAACATCAATGGCCAACCACTGCCTACAAAATGGTCAACGCTTGCCAACCCACAAAAACTTGTTGGTCATTCGTTGGTCATTGGCCACCACTCCGTGTAGCCTTACGGTCTATATAAAAATATAAATAATGGTTAACAATTATATTGATATCTAATAGTCAACAACTAGATTACAAAAACTTAAAAAATATATGATATTTTTATGTTTTTATTTTTGTATTTCATCAAATTAGGTTTCAGTAAGCCAGTTCAATATTTAAAGTAAAAATTAAAATAATTTATTCCTGCGCAACACGTGGGTATTCGCCTAGTTATAATAATAAATCTTTCGTTCATTGCATCTTAAAGATTTGGATTTAAATGAAATAAAGAAGAATCTGTTTTTGAACGTAAATGTCACAGTTGATGCCTAGTTTGCAACGATGAAGGTATGATACATTTAAACAAATTCTATCGATATAGCTAGTAACCTTAACGTGGTTTAAATAATTGTCAGTGGCTACTTTTAAACATTATAACATCTGTTTAATTTGCGTAATATTGCTTCATCCATGTAACTTTTTTTTGTCACGCGGATATTTATGGATCCACTTTGATGTTTCTCGGATCCTTGTGCATCCGGATAGTGAAAGTCCACACTCTTCTTCACCGCTTTAGTTTCATTCTCTCCCCAAATCCGACCGCTGCACGCGAGAACGGGAAAACCGATAGAGGGTGCGGCAGTGGCTCCCGATCGTCAGCTACACTGCAACTCCCGATCATAACCTTCCATTGCGATCATGAGTCGTCGCAAACAGGTTCTTAATTCTGCCGTTTCTGCTCTTCAATCCCTCGACATGTGGCCTTGCCCCACAAGCACCCAACGCATCACGCACACAAGGGTGCGATTCCGATCAGAGGAAATCGAGAGACAAGATCGGGAGAAAAAAATCAGAAATCAGGAAAGCGGGAAACACACACACACAATGGCTATTCGTGTGTGTATGCGCGAATCAAAGACACAGGCTGAGATCGAGAGTGTTTATGGTCTCTGTGGGTTTTCAATCCGGTGGGCGAGAGAGATAAAGAGGAGAGATCACGCAGCCATGGGTGGCGGAAATGCTCAGAAGTCGAAGATGGCCCGTGAGAAGAAGTTGGAGAAGCCCACAGCTGCCGGCAAGGGTACGTATTTACCTAGATTTCTCTTATCGGACCCTTTTATCTTCCGATCGCTGAAAAGGGATGTACTAATAACTGAGAATCACAATCGTGTGTTATCAGAAGATGAGAAAACACAGGACTCGCACACGGAGAGGAAGATTGACAAGCTGTTCAAGAAATCGATTTCTTTTTGGTTGCTTCTTTGCTCCATTATCTGCTACGCTTGTGTATATTTCTTACTCCCCTCAACTCTCATTCGCGTTCATAGGTGCAAAGAGATTGATTACTCCACAAAACCTGATTGAATCGAAATTGGATTGATTATTAGAGATGGCGATGAGGGAGCTGGTCACGGGTGGAGCCGAGTGTGCGGTGCCCGGTTCTTCTTCTTCATCAAACCCTGTTGGTGCTATTCAAATTTTCAGGTGCACGTTGTTCCTCTGTTATTGCTCTTAGATCTTTTTAGCCTCTGAAGTTTTTATTATGTAGCTATGAATCATATGATTTGTAGGGCTAATTTGGTACGATGTATCTCATAATTAGGTGATTGATCTTTTTGTTCTTTCTTATAACTTGTATCTTTGATTTCCAACTAAAACATTTACAACGTTTCAGTGTGCTTCAACTGGACAACACTCAAGAAGGTGCTCTCTTGATTTTGGTTACTTCTAAAAGATGTTTATATAATTGCCAATTGTTATTTTTTCTGTTCCTTTCTAATAGCACCTTTATATGGAAAATAATGTACATTTGTTTTTTTTTTTTTTTGAGATTATAGAAGCTTAAGTTTTGTAATCAACTACTTATTGTAGTTTGCTTGATGAATTTTAGAACAACATAAGCAAGGACATGTAATTAGCCATTAAAAGGTAATTACTTTCATGAACTACTAATGAATTTGTTTGTAATTTTGTGTTTTAATTATAAAAATATTTTCTTTAAAAATTTTAAAATTCTTATCTTTTTGTCAAACTGAAGAGATATGCATGGGGTTGAAACTACAAAAGAATAGTATTTTGCCGTATGTGATGAGAGCCTTGAATTTGACAAAGTGATATGCCAACTATCTACTTACGGGTACTTCACTTCGTTTTAATCAGATATAAATTGAAAAATTTTCTGTTAATAACCTTATTCATTTCTAATTCCATAATCAATTTATTATATCAGGTTTGTGTTTCTTTTTTTGAATTTGTTATTGCCCTCACATCAAATAAAGCATATCAAAATTTGGGGTTCTTTTTCCGGTAAATGGCATAACTTTTGTGAACAGAGATGCAGAATCATATGGTCATACGCTTCAAGGTAATTTGTTTTTTTTGTATTTTGATTTTAGATATTCCTCAGCCAAGGACTAATTTTTTTCTTTATTTGTCGATGGTTATGAGTTTGGATTTTGATGTTATTGAAGCTTTATTATGCAAGCAAATGCACTTGGTTGTTTTCCAAGAGTGGAAGTCATTCATACATCGAGTAAATATTTTGGACAAATTTATATTCAGAATATTAATTGGATACTAAATACTTATGGTTCTTTGTATTGTTGTGACTGTTGGATTCAAAAATCAAAGCCAAATTGGAAATGCTTATGGTGAGTATTGTTTCTTGCTTTCATCTGTTTTCATACGATTCTTTTTTTTTTTCTATTTTTGTATAAATAGTTATTTATTTACACAAGTTTTTATTCATATCTGTCTCTTAATGAGTTAATGTTATTCTCAATGAACTCTTATTTCGCAATTTGCTACTGTTCCTAAGAGCACATCATATACAGTGTTCTTTTCTTTTTGGTCCCTGTAGTTTTCAAATAGACAGAAATGGTCCCCGTGCAAAAAAATTACAAAAGTTCCCTATTTTTAATTCTTTCGAATTCATACCCATGGCAGCCCCACCCAGTTTTCAGATCTTTCATTTTTGGCCCCTTTTTAAAAATTTTCACCAAATTTGGTCCAAACTGTACTTGTAAAAATTTCCAAACTTTATTTTTTTATGTTTTCCAATACTTACATGTTAAATGGGTAATTCGTTTTTCCATACTAACATTAAGCTTCATCTGCAGGTTTCAGGAAATTGATCTTTTATTTTGCGGATTAAGGTTTAAAATTTAATTGGTTGCAAGCCTTGAGTGAAAAGAAAAAATCTTTTGGATATTAGTCTGGTAACACTTCTGGCCTTATTTTGTGTATTTTCGACTCATTTGATTGATTGTAGCTCTAGTGTCAATATTAGATGGTTTGAACGTAGATGCAACTCACTTTTAGTGTTTCCATAGAAACTGAAATCCATTAGAGAAAAGAAATCTAATATCAACTTTTTGTGATATATATATATAAAGTAGAATGCTATAACACATAATTAAATGGTAGTACATTGCTATTTTTTTACATTAATCTCGATTTTTAGAGATTTTGTAGCGTCCCTCTTTGCATCTGACAATATTTCTAAGGCAATTTAACAATTTGATTTTGTGGATCCCATTTACATGAATTAACGACAATGAAAATGTGACTATAAGTGTTATTGATAAAGACGGGTCCGAAACACATATGAAATCATAGCGTTTGTTCTTCCGGGATTAACAAAATCAGAGAGAAAATTCCTGGACCCAATCGTTCTTGGATCGTCGATTATATTTTATGTCGGAATCGCGTTTTCCGGTGAACAAGTAGAGTATACTAGGGCGCTTGAGAGAACCATGTCGAAGGAAGAGGGTTGTGGAATCATTGTGGTCAATCGATCAATACTTTTGAGTTTGTTGTCGTACTTATGTTCAGCACCGGATTGTCTTTTCAGGTACTTATTTAAACCGGAATGGAATTTGTTTGGCGAGAAATGGAACGGAATGGAATAATTTTTTTTGTTTATTGTTATACAGGTTCCGATGATACAACTGTTACTAGGGCAAGTTGGTTTGCTGTCTGGGGATCAAATGTTGTCAATATGGAGGTATGTGGTTGTTGGCGCGGTTATTACTGCAGCTATTGTGACTCCATCAATTGATCCGTTGACCCAGTTTCTTTTTACCATAATAACGATATATTTGCAGTTTCTTTACCCATATTAGCAACATACTTACGCTTTCTTTACACATAATAGTAACGTAGACACAATTCTTTGCTCATAATTAAATTCATTGACACTTTTGTTTTAATTTTTTTTTTGTAGTACGGATAACCAAAGTGTTGATCGTGCATATTGTATTGGTTAAAAGAAGGATGTTATTGTTTAACGTTTGATGGCGTGTGGTACTGTTGAAGAAAATATATACAGAAAACAGATTATACATGAATTGGCCTAAAAGGGCATTTTCGTCTTTTGTCTTGTCCTGCTTTAAAACTTTCTTTCTGATGTAACATTTGATGAGACAGATATACAAAGGGGGTTTATTCAGAAGTGCTACCGAACACAAAGACCAAATTCGGTACTTCAGTCAACAAGTGAGTTGTTTGAAAGTTGGATGCTATTTTGTTGTCTTTTTAATTTAATAAATTGTGGGAGTTGATTTTTTTATTTTTTTTTATTTTAGGATCTCAAGGAGCTTTTCAATCAGAAGCACTTAGGTTAATATTCACACTGTCAAATAACGCATTGTACTTTAATATACCAGAACGAAACATCCAGTTTAGAAAAAAAAAAGTTCTCCCCTCAACCCGTGCTTTGCACGGGATACCCACTAGTTAGATTTTAATGACTGATGAAGGCAACCGTGCTGAGACATTGCTTTACAAAGGTTTTGTATTTTTGGAGAGTGGCCAACTTTCAAAAGCTTCTCTCTATTATTAGAAAGAGATCTAACCTATTACTTGAATATATTAATTTGCATGGAGAATTGGAGATTTGGAGCTCAAAATTTTAATTTTCCTTTGTACGTCAAGTTTTTGAATTTAACAATTCACACCCTCAGGCCGCCAAATGCTTTTATCTGGCTTTATACCACAAAGTAACTCATACGTGTACACAAGTGTTCGAAGATACTCGAACTAACAATTTAAAATATGTTACCGTCAGATTATGTCCATTTCTATATGAAATAAATGGTGGGGTAAATGAGAACAAAAAGAGATAGGGATGGGCACTATAGTCTTTTCTAATGTCGTATGTAGAACATAGCTTTTTGTGGGGTATTGACAATTCAAAGACCATGTTTTGTCTTTGGTTGTGGAGACATTACATAAGTTGGCATGCTCAATTTTACTTCACTAAAACTTGGGAAGATGACCGAGTTTCAGTTTTAACTAATCTGAAATAATCTATCAATATACAATAGCAAATCTTAAAAGATCCAATTATATATATATATATATATATATATATATATATATATATATATATATATATATATATATATATATATATATATATATATATATATATATATATATATATATATATAGGGTCAGGATCTTGTGAGAACCCAAATATTCGTGAGATCTTGAGAACTCTTAAACTAATTTTTATTTTTCAACAAAAATGACTTAATGCATTAAGTCACTTATATTTAAGACCTTTTTTAAAAAAATTTGAAAAAAAAAATATGCATATACGAAATGTGCATATGTGCATTTTTGTGCAAATGTGCATATGTGCACGTTTTGTGTATATGTGCATCTTCAAAAAAAATCGACTTTTTTTAAAGATTTTTTTTGACGAAATGTCTTATATATAAGCGACTTAATGCATTAAGTCACAATTTTGAAAAAAAAAATTATAGCCTAGGAGTTCTCAAGATCTCATGAATATATGAGTTCTCAAAAGAACCTAACTCTATATATATATATATATATATATATATATATATATATATATATATATATATATATATATATATATATATATATATATATATATATATATATATATATATATATATATATATATATATATATATATATATATATATATATATATATATATATATATATATATATATATATATATCAAGGTTGTAAAAATCGTTTGACGGTAGCTTGGTGGTCGAGTGAGGTTAAAAGATTAATAGAATTAATCGGGGATTAATCGGAGACCCTAAATTATAAAGGAATTAATTTAAAAATATATAAATATAAAAAATTGCAAAGTTTGATTCATTTATTCTGAGATATACATAAAATATTATATACTTGTATATTTTTATTCTTTAATATTGATTTTTTTTAATTCTATTGAGTTATTATAAAATTTTTGTATCGTCATTTAAAAATAAAATAAAATAAATCGACCGCCAAGACCGATTAATCGGCCGCCAAGCGACTATTCGCCGATTAATCGGCCGTCAAGGCTGATTTCTGTAACACTGATATATATATATATATATATATATATATATATATATATATATATATATATATATATATATATATATATATATATATATATATATATATATATATATGTATATAAATAAATAGATATATATATATATATATATATATATATATATATATATATATATATATATATATATACATATATATATATATATATATATATATATATATATATATATATATATATATATATATATATATATATATATATATATATATATATATATATATATATATATATATATATGTATATTTATATACATATATATATATATATATATATATATATATATATATATATATATATATATATATATATATATATGTGTATATAAATATACATATATATATATATATATATATATATATATATATATATATATATATATATATATATATATATATATATATATATATATATATATATATATATATATATATATATATATATATATATATATATATATATATATATCCAAATAATAACGGCCCTTGTGGCTAGGAGATTGGATTGATATCCAAAGGTTGATTCAAACGAGAATGTACACTGTATTGAGTTTTAACAACTTAATTATATATTTATATGTTAAATTGTTTATATGATTACTCATTGAGCTTTATGGCTCATAGTACATGTTTGAAAATGAGAGTGACCCTGTTAAGGGTAAAGATATAGCTCATGGATAGACTTGATGATGTATGCGGCCCGGCTTATGTGGTACGTGAACTATTACCTACCTTGGTAAATGCACGTGATGAAAGTACTGCAAAGCAAGTTCACGACAAGCAGCCGGAAAATGAGAGTCAAGGGGAAAGTAGAGTTCGTGTGGAGAAAGAAGTCCAAGGAGAAGGAAGTTCCGGGAAAAAGACTGAATGTACTTATAAAACTTTTCTGGGCTGCAAGCCCAAAGAGTTTTCAAGGACGGATAATCCGGTCCAAGCTATGGAATGGTTGATGCATACAAAGAAGGTGTTTCGAATCAGTAAGTGTGCTTAGGGGGACAAGGTGGAGTTTGCCACGAATCAATTAACTGGTGATGCACTACATTGGTGGCAAGTGTTCAGTAAGGCGTTGGGTCCTGACTTGACCCAGTCTTTACTATGGGAACAGTTCAAAGCAAAGTTTAATGAAGAATATTGCTCCGAGGTGGCTGTGAAAAGGCTAGAGGAGGAGTTTCTGCATTTGGAACAGGGATCTCACACGGTGCAAGAGTACACGATGAGTTTTCTTGAAAAAGCTAGATTTGCAGAGCATCAGATAAACACTGAGAAAAGAAAATTTGATAAATACGTGTGGGGATTGAAAACCCGAATTAGTGAAATTGTGCAACCGCTTCAGTTGTCCTCTTTTCGACAGGTGGTGGATAGAGCCATAGAAAGAGAGACGGAACTTCAGAGACAGGAGGAGGAAAAGAAAGTTGTGGAAACTAAACGAAAAGCGGAGGAACAACCGTGGACGCCTCAAAAAAAGTCGCAACAGACGAGGTCAAATTTTAAAGGCAAAGGTCCGAAAGAGGAAGCAAAGTGGTGCGAAAAGTGCAGGAAAAAGCACTTTGGAAATTGTCAAGCCGATATTCCATCGTCGGGTTGTCGTAACTGTGGAAAGCAAGGGCATATCGCTCGAGATTGTTGGGCGGAGCGGAGGTGTTTCCAATGTGGGGCTACAGATCATATTCGCCCAAACTGTCCCCAGATAAAAGCTGGAGTACCTAGTGATAAACCTAAAGAGGAGCGGGGAGGAAATAAAGAAGAGGTAAAGGGTCGAGGAGGACCAGTGGCATCACGGGCATTCCAAATGACAGGGGAAGAGGCTCGTGAAAAGACTGACGTAGTTACAGGTATATTCACTCTAGATTCAATTCCAGTATATGTAATATTTGATCCTGGAGCTACGCATTATTTTGTGTCAATATCTATGATGTCTCGTTTAAATGTTCCCCTAACTCCTATGGATGAAAGTTTGGAAGTAGCAGTGGCAGATGGTAGGTATGTTTGGGTGTCGGAACATATTGAAGGTTGTCAGCTTAAGATCTACGGGACCACTTTCCCTATAGATCTGAAGCCGATGACTACCAAGGAGTTTGGAGTAATTGTGGGTATGGATTGGTTGGCAACAAATTATGCTAACATGGATTACAGAAACAAAAATATTACAATTTTAACACCAGAAGGGGTATGGATTAAAATCCAGGGAGAAAGACCGCGTCTGAGAATGCCGGTTATCTCCTTTGCTCAAGCCCGGAGTAGTGTCAGTAAAGGAGGGACATCTTATTTAGCATATGTGTCTTTTACTAAATCAGATCAGGTGGGAAAAGAAAGTGTAAAATTTGTGAACGAATTTCCAGACGTTTTTCCTGAAGAACTCCCTTGGTTACCACCAGACCGACAAGTCGAATTTGCAATTGAATTAGTTCCGGGAGCCGCACCTGTTGCTCGGGCTCCTTATCGATTGGCACCTTCAGAAATAGAGGAATTGAGGAAACAGTTGGAAGAACTTCTAGATCTGGGTTTCATTAGACCGAGTTCTTCACCGTGGGGAGCGCCTATTCTGTTTGTAAAGAAGAAAGATGGGTCGATGCGTATGTGTATCGACTATCGAGAATTGAATAAAATCACGGTGAAAAACAAATACCCATTACCGAGAATCGACGATTTATTCGACCAACTTCGGGGGGGGCGACGTATTTTTCGAAAATTGATCTGAGATCGGGGTATCATCAGTTAAAGATTCGAGAATCAGATATTCCGAAGACCGCATTCAGTACTCGTTATGGTCATTATGAGTTTTTGGTTATGCCTTTTGGGTTAACCAATGCTCCAGCAGCATTTATGGATCTTATGAACAGAGTATGTCGCCCATTCCTTGATACTTTTGTTATTGTATTCATAGACGATATTTTGGTGTATTCTCGAAGCCAGGTTGAACACGATGTTCACTTACGCCAAATATTGGAATTACTTTGCCGAGAAAAGTTATACGCGAAGTTTTCCAAGTGTGAATTCTGGCTAAGAGAAGTATAGTTTCTTGGGCATGTTATTAATAATGAACGTGTCAAAGTTGATCCAACGAAGATTGAGGCTGTGATTAAATGGGAACCGCCTCGGAGTCCAATGGAAATACGTAGTTTTCTTGGACTGGCAGGTTACTATAGAAGATTTGTAGAGAATTTCTCTTCGATTGCTGCCCCGTTGACTAAGTTGACCAAAAAGGGTGAAAAGTTTGAATGGGTGGAAAGACAACAAGCAGCCTTTCAGAAATTAAAGCAAGCCTTGTGTGAAGCCCCGGTATTAGCCTTACCCCAAAGTGGAGAAGAATATGTAGTTTATAGTGATGCTTCACGAGTGGGTCTTGGGTGTGTATTGATGCAGAAGGGTCGAGTAATCGCTTATGCGTCCCGTTAACTAAAAGATGATGAGAAGAAGTACCCGGTGCATGATCTCGAATTGGCTGCAGTGGTTTTGGCCTTGAAGCTTTGGAGACACTACTTATATGGTGTAAAGTTTATTATCTATACGGATCATAAAAGCTTGAAGTATTTATTCGATCAAAAAGAATTGAACATGAGACAGCAAAGATGGATGGATTTACTCAAGGATTACGACTGTGAAATATTGTACCATCCCAGCAAAGCGAATGTAGTTGCAGATGCCCTGAGCCGAAAAGAATATCCCTTGAAAGTTACATCCGTGTGTATGGGTGTAGCAAGCCGGTTGCCCGAAATGATTCGTGTAGCACAAGAAGAAGCTTGCAACTCCGAGAATGTGAAAAGTGAACGAATGGTCGGGTATATAAAGCATCTAGTTGAAAACTCTCAGCGACTGAAAACCTTTAGTGGCCGTGTGTGGGTGCCCAAGCAAGATGAGGCGCGGGGTTTACTTTTGGAAGATGCACATTGTAGCAGATATGATGTACACCCAGGCAGTCTCAAGATGTACCGAACCCTAAAACCTATTTATTGGTGGCCCGGAATGAAAAGAGACATTGGAAGATATGTAGAAAAATGCCTAACTTGTTTGCAAGTAAAGTCGAACCATCAGAAACCGTATGGCGAAATTCAACCATTACCAATTCCAGAAAAGAAATGGGATAATATTACAATGGATTTCGTAACAAAACTACCTCGAACTCCGCGTGGGCATGATACTGTTTAGGTAGTGGTTGATCGATTGACGAAATCGGCGCAATTTTTACCGGTTAGTGAAAATTTCAAGATCGAAAAATTGGCGAAAATATACATTGACGAGGTAATTCGTCGACATGGATTATCGTCGTCAATTGTATCCGATCGAGATAGCAGATTTACTTCCCGTTTTTGGCAAAGTCTTCAAGAGCAGTTGGGTTCAAAAGTACTAATGAGTACCGCGTACCACCCGCAAACCGATGGGCAAAGCGAGAGAACCATTCAGACTTTAGAAGACATGCTTCGGACGTGTGTAATAGACTTTGGCGGGAGTTGGGAAGATCATTTACCTTTGGTAGAATTTGCTTACAACAATAGTTTTCATTCCAACATTCATATGGCCCCGTATGAAGCGTTATATGGAGCACCGTGTCGTACTCCGACTTGCTGGACTGAAGTGTGAGAAAAGTCGTTGGCTAGACCCGAGATCGTAGCCCAAACTGAAGAAAATATTAAACAAATCCGGGAACACTTGAAAGTTGCTCAAAACCGACAAAAACAGTATGCTGATAAGCGGGTGAAACCGTTGGAATTACGAGTGGGAGAAATGGTGATGCTCAAAGTATCCCCTTGGAAAGGTTTAATTCGCTTCGGGAAGAAAGGAAAGTTGAGTCCTCGTTTTATAGGACCCTTCTGGATATCCCAAAAAGTCAGAGCTGTGGCGTACCGATTGGACTTACCTGATGAACTTCAAGGTATCCACAATGTTTTCCATGTGTCCCACTTGCGGAAAACATTTTTTGATGAGTCCCAACGAATACCTCTTGCTGATATTGAACTGGATGAAAAACTAAGGTATTCAGAACAACCCGAAAAAGTGTTAGATCGGAAAGTGAGACAGCTGCGAACCAAGAAGATTAATATGGTTAAAGTACTTTGGCGACACCATAAAAGTTCTGATATGACATGGGAAGTTGAGGATGAAATGAAGGAGAAATACCCCCCAACTCTTTTCATGATTCCGAGGACGGAATCTTTTGAAGGAGGGGAGAATTTGTAACACAACGTTACTTTCGGTAAGTATTTATATATTAATCTTAAGGTAATTAAGATTAGTTGGATTATTGCAAGAGTTTGGATAGTTAGAATTTCATTTGGAAAGAATTTGAGGTTGAAAAATGCTAGAAGCAGGTTACACGGGTCGTGTAGGAATGACACGGGTCGTGTAGGGAAGTCTTTTTGAACTTGTTGGGCATACCGTGTGTTACACGGGTCGTGTAAGATGAACACGGGTCGTGTAAGTCACACAGTGAATTACACGGGTCGTGTAATTCTGACACGGGTCGTGTAGTTCTGCAGACTAAAAACTTCAAATTTACACCGTAAGTTACACGGGTCGTGTACCTTTGGACACCGGTCGTGCAGCGCACAGGACCCACCCCTTTTTAAACGCGATTTCAGTCATTTCTTGGAAAATTCTAGAACCAAAACCTCTCCTCAACCCTAGAAATATTTCCTAAACCATATTAGGACCAAATCGGAAGGCTAGAACTCGAAGGATTGAAGTAATCTTCGCTATTCCACTTCTTGAAGGTAAGGTTTACGATTCTAGCTCTTTTGAACGGTTGATTTGGTCATTTTGGGTGGGTTTCGAGTTGTGGTGAAGGACCACCTGTGTATGGCTAGTAATTGAACTTATACACATGTTTGGGATGTGTTGAAATGCTTCTAAACTCGAGTCTTAGCTATTGAAATTAAGTTTCAAACCTAGATGGTTGAAAAACAAGGTTTTCACCTCTACTTGGTATGTGTGTGATTGTGTAGATGCAGGAAAACCTTAAAGGTTTGTGATAGCTTCGGTGGTGCTAACTAGAATTGTAAAGAGCTTCAATACCAGATGAGTAATCTCTCTTATATCAGTTGTGATATTTGTATTGATTGAACTCTTGAAATTTGAAAGTAGCCTTAGCATTTGAAATGACAATCTATAAGTTATTCAATTACCCAATTGGTATGGTATAACGGCCTTTGAGGCTAGGAGATTGGATTTCGTATCCAAATGTTAACGGCCCTCGTGGCTAGGAGATTGGATTTCGTATCCAAATGCTAACGGCCCTCGTTGCTAGGAGATTGGATTCCATATCCAAAATAAACAACATATATGGCTAGGAGATTGGATGTGATATCCAAATAATAACGGCCCTTGTGGCTAGGAGATTGGATTGATATCCAAAGGTTGATTCAAACGAGAATGTACACTGTATTGAGTTTTAACAACTTAATTATATATTTATATGTTAAATTGTTTATATGATTACTCATTGAGCTTTATGGCTCATAGTACATGTTTGAAATGTCTCTGCAGGTGAGCGTGACCCTGTTAAGGGTAAAGATATAGCTCATGGATAGACTTGATGATGTAGCGGCCCGGCTTAGAAGGAGTTTACTTTTGTTATGTACTCCTTGATACACTTGTACCCTTTTGTATAAACTTATACACCTAAATAGTTGATTTGTATGTTTGTAACTATGTTTAAAAAAAATAAAAATTTTGGGTGTATTTTGTTTTAAAAAGCCGGGTGTTACATCTTATTATTTTGTTTCTCATCTATTATGACATAATGGTAAAGAATAGCAATAATAAGTATTATAAATATTAATTGAGTAGCATAAATTAATAAAGTCTATTGAGTTGTAATAATTTAATAACTTTATAGAATTTGAGGAGTTTTGACATTAACCTAAAATTTTCAATATAATTAATCAACTTTAAATTTTGGCGTAAATGTTAATTGGTCTTAGAAGAATATTTAAGAGTTGTAATATTAAATGAAACAATTTAATGCAATTAATCGAGTTTTTTACTTAGGTATTTTCGGTTGTAGTTGGTTAGAATTTTTGTAGAAAGTTGAAAAGTCATAATATTTAAACAATATTCCTTTGTAACTAAAAACTTTTTTACATATATTATTTCATTACCTATAAATCGAAAAAAAATTCCACAATAAAGATTCCAACTATACTATGATTTTTTTATTCTTATTTTAACCATTATCTGATGAAATTTTCTTATTGTTTATTCATTATGATAAAAACTAATTATTTATTTATTTTTTGATTTTTTTAGAAATAATGTCTTAACATAAGATAATTCATTAGTGATACATCAACCTTTTGATTTCTTAAATACATATATGTATGTATGAATATATATATATATATATATATATATATATATATATATATATATATATATATATATATATATATATATATATATATATATATATATATATATATATATATATATATATATATATATATATATATATATATATATATATATATATGTATGTAGATACATATATATATATACATATATATATATATATATATATATATATATATATATATATATATATATATATATATATATATATATATATATATATATATATATATATATATATATATATATATATATATATATAATAAGGATCAGTTAAGGACCAAAAAAAAGGTTGAAATCTTGAGGCTAAATCTCAACCATCTAGTATTTTAGATCTAGGGATATTATTAAAGGGTATTTTGTAATTATAAATACATTTTAAATTAATTTAATTTAAATTAAATATTGAACAAGGACAGTAGAGTAATTAGACGTTTTACTAATTTTATCAACTCTTATAATCTCTCATTCTCTCCCCTATTTCTCTCTCTATCTCTCTATCTCTCTCTCTCTCTATCTCTAAATAGGGTTTACGCCTTCAATCTCACCAGACATATTCATCTCCTTGATCATCATGTGATCGGCAATCGACCATCATCGTCTCGCCAGCACCTTCTCCCGACTTCAATGAAGAAAAAATGTTTAGATCTATGAAAACAAAAGCTTGGCCAAACACTAACACATCATCAATTCATGGAAGTAATATGTTTTCAATTCATTGCTTCTTTTGTGTAGTGGTTACCTTCTCTCGCATCTCCTTCTGTTTCATTTTCTCTTCTCATTTCTCTAAGAAACCATTTTGCAGTCTACCATTATCTGTTAGGACATGACGCTCTATATAACACACAAATGATTGTTACGCTCTGGCAACAAAAAACACGAACAATATAAGCAACAAAAATCTGGATTGCGATTTGACAATCAAAACAACGAGGTACGATTGAAATTATCAGAAAAAGAAAATGATGTATTCCTTTATATACAGAAAAAGAGATTTCTGATCTTGCACTACACACCACCTAAATACTATGTATCTTTCTCTGCTCTCTTCTACTTGCAATCGTGCACAAGACCACCATCATTTGTTGGCGTATGTTGTAATAGAAACGACCTTAAACATCTATGTTCGATTATGGTTTTGATGAACAATGAGTGTGCTTGATCTAAGTTATTAATGTGGCCAGACGTGTCTAGATCTATGTTCTTTTTATTTTGTTTCATGTGTGGGCTCTTATAATTTCCAGAGTTTGCTTAATATTTCTTCAATTTCTGGTGTTTCTTAATGAGAGGAATAGTGATGCTCTTAAGTATTTTGCCTTGCTTTTGTTATGTCTCTGTTAATATGAACTCATCCATCTGTAATCCTTTATATATTATTTTATATTTTGTAGGAAATGGATGTAGGAAAATTCGACTCAATAGGGCATTGGTTTTTATGAAAAAATAATATCAAAACACCAACCTTTTTTAAAGTTGTGCTGCAAGGCGTGAAGCTACGTAAGTGTACATATATGCAACTTGGTTCCAATCATACATTATTATATATCGTCAGTAATGATTATAACTATAATCACTAATGATTATAACTATAATCACTAATGATTATAACTATAATCACTGATGATTGGGTCGGTAATGTTTAGATTTCAATTTATCCATTAATAATCTCAACAATATAGAGCTTCTGATCAATCATCGATGATTACGCATATTAGACTTCACCTAATATTAATCAGAAGCGATTTTTGCACATGAATGGTGTTTCGTTTCATACTCAATCACGAATGATTAATGTTATTAGGGTTTAACCAAAAAGCAAACAAAAAATTGATGAATGACAGATTACGATTGTAATGTTTGGATTTCATATAGGGCTGATTGCAAGAAATAACAACGTACTTTCATTTGTTTCGTATATTTAGCATCCTACATTCAATTTATTTTGTGTTACAGGATTGTACTTGAAAACAGTAATCACAGATGATTAACATTATCATGGTTTAATCAAAAAACAAAAAAAAAAATTTGCTATATTTTTCTTAATACGTTGATTTACTATGAATCAATTTCAACAATGTATTTCTATTTGTTTGTTTGTCTATGGTTTAACAGTTAGGATTATAACTTTTGTGCAACTTTAATACCTTTTAATATGGAATTCTTATCTCTCTTTCTCTTTCTCTCTCTCTCTTGCTCTCTATCTCTCTATCTCTCTCTCGTAAAATTAGTTTTGTGCAACTTTAATTATTGATGATTAACACGTGATTTTTCATATTTATTGCTGATTTTTGTTTGGTATTAATCATTGTTAATCATGCACGATTATTGAACATTCATGTCTTAATCATTGCTAATCACTTATGATTCACCTTCTAATCATGCAGATTTCAACAGAAAAAAGGAACACAAATTCATGTGTCAAAGTTGTACATTTCAAGTTAAAAGATTCAGCTCAAGAATAAATAAGAAGCATATAGTATATTGTAATGTAATCATTTGTGATTAAAATCGCGTTGTGTTTTTTTCTCTACATTGTGTTGTAATCATTTACGATTAAAACTGTATTTTATTCAACAAATGTATTGCATTCTTTATCTTTACGTTGTGTTCTGTTTATTTTATATTTACAACTATATTCATAGATTATTACAATTGTATTCGAAGTTTTTTACATCTACAAATATATTAAAAACTAATTCAATATAAATATAAAACTACATTATGTTTTATAATCATTTATGAATGAAATCGCATAAATCAAATGATCCAGTGAAAAAAATATTTTAACGGAAAAAAATGATATTTTGACGGAAAAAATAATAAAATAAAAATTAAGCAAAAAATTTGTAAAAAATAAAAAATAGTGTATTAGTTTTTTTTTATAACTAACAATCAAGATCCTAAATTTTAGAAAACTATAATTTTGCATTAAGTTAATTGAAATACATAATTACTAATATGCCTTTATAAATTGATTGGTCTAGAACTAGTCTCGCGGTCTCAACCTTTTTGTTGGCCTCGATTTATATCCTTCTCCATGTCCCTCTCTCTCTTTATATATATATATATATATATATATATATATATATATATATATATATATATATATATATATATATATATATATACATATATATATATATACATATATATATATATATATATATATATATATATATATATATATATATATATATATATATATATATATATATATATATATATATATATATATATATATATATATATATATATATATATATATATATATATATATATGGGATAGTGAATATATGGCTGTTATATATCTAAGCTTAGGTGTAGAACCACTCAAACAACCCATTTTTTACCAAAATAAAAGCCTAAGCAACTTAATTTCTTCTAAATCGTTATACACAATTTGTTGTTCCATTCAATTCAACTTGTTTATGTGCTATTTTAGTGATGTTTCTTCTTACCGCCAATTTTTATGTTATCGCCACATGCAGGTGTAATACTTTAGGGGATAGTGAATATATGGCTGTTATATATCTAAGCTTAGGTGTAGAACCACTCAAACAACCCATTTTTTACCAAAATAAAAGCCTAAGCAACTTAATTTCTTCTAAATCGTTATACACAATTTGTTGTTCCATTCAATTCAACTTGTTTATGTGCTATTTTAGTGATGTTTCTTCTTACCGCCAACTTTTATGTTATCGCCACATGCAGGTGTAATATTTTTAATCACTATATTATATGACTCATACCATACTTTTTCATCATTTTATAATTAATCACATGGATTACGTATATTAAAAAAAATAAAAATGCATGTTTTTCATAAGAAAACTAATAAATTTTGATGGTTCTACACCTAAGCTTAGGTGTATAACAGCCACATATTCACTTTTCATATATATATATATATATATATATATATATATATATATATATATATATATATATATATATATATATATATATATAGAGAGAGAGAGAGAGAGAGAGAGTGAGAGAGTGTGTGTGTGTGTGTGTGTGAGAGATATGGCCGGCATTTATTCATTATTTACTGGAGTTGGTACTGTAGAAGTGATGAGTAAGATCGCTTTCATCTTTTACCTTTCTATTGCTTAGGGTTTCTAAATGACTGTCACTACTTCGGAGTAACCTTCAAGATCGACTTAATGGACTATTCATACTCCTAGCTACTTAAAAACATGATAATAAGAGAAAGTGACTCCACAAAACACTCAGACTGCAGGCTGCAATTTCCAGTCTGCTAGCATGCCAGAAAGATATCATATACATTTATGTTCATAATTTTCATCAAAATCGTGACTCTCGTCTTTGTGACTTCAGTTGGTTAGTTCCAAGATTAAGGGTTTAGGAATGCCATATCTCTCGAGTAGAACTCAATGAATCTACACAAGTGTACAGCTTTAACTTTACCACGTACAAGTCACTAAAGCCGTATAAATAATGCTGCATATTTTGTTAATCATTTTTTTTTTCCTGAAAAAAAAAAAAGATTCAGCTTTAGGAAAACTTCTTCAAGTTTAAGCCTTTCTTTAATCACGATCAGTTTGCTTACAGGATAAGGGTTTCCGCTTGTAATCTGCTTCCGATGTCAGCCTTTCCTTAAATCTCATCAATTAGTTTGCTCATGTATTTTGAAGTTTAGTATTTTACAATGCCGTTACCTTTCTCCATAACAGAACATACTTGATGATTGATGTACAACGTTAACTTCATTCAACATGCTGTATTATTGTTGAAGTTTGAAGTAATATATTTTAAGTTGACCTTTATATCAAAAGTTATAGTTCCCAGATTAGTGTTGACAGAAGAATATTATAAGTTTACAATCCAGGAACTAATCATGTCATCGAAAATAAAACTTCCCCCCTTCAACAAGTCTCTAATAACATTATAAACTCTTGAATGTTTAATTTGAAATTACGTCTATAAAAAAATCAAAGTATGTCTCTATATGCAATTTGACACGTTTATTTCCGCTAACTAGTTTGCTGGCGTATTTACATGATTAGGGTTTCACAATGCTAACAATTTTCTATAGAGTAGAAGCTGACAAATCAATTCAGACAAACATACAACTTTACCTTATTGATTCTTAATTCAATCCATGAAAAGAGTTGTACCCTTAGGGCAACTTCCAATTTAGGGAATACTAGTCAGTTTTCTGATTCTTAGATTCTAGACTTAATATTTATTCTTGTTGGGTGCTTCTATTTGTAGCAAACGTTTAGTAAAATAAATATTAAAAATTCTTTAAAGAATGTGTATTATATAGTAATAGCGGTATGAATAGAATTGAATCATCCTATTCGTTTTATCAATATGATAATATTGTATTTAACATTAGAAATGCTATATCTTTTTAATGGTTTCTTTTCCATAATTTTTCTACTTCTGAATTTATGTGGGTTTGTTTTTTCATCTCCAACTTTTCAAAGGGTTTCAAATTAGAAAAGCTTAGCTTAAAAATGCGTTAGAAGGGTAAAAATTCACCCGTAATATCTTTTTGGTGCATACAATCTCGTAAATTACTTTAATAAAAAGTTTAGACTACCAGAAAAGTAAGTTTCATCGAATCATCTTTCAACGGACAAATCCTTTGCTGCGTCAGACGTTAAGCGACGCAACGACGGAGTTGGCTTAACAAAGTAGCGATGGATTGCGACAGGAAAAATGTATAGCTCTTCTGCTGCTAATCTGCCGCCCCCTTAAACCATCACTAATGGTATGTCGGTAAACCATCAATAATCTGTCGGTGTAATATTATTGATATATATTTGTAATAAGAGTTATAATTATCTCCATTGCCCCTGCTATTTTATAGCCACAGACTGTACTCTTTCCCCTGCTACTGCCGCCTGCCGCCACAACTCCAGCGGGCTGAGCTTTGTTAGAATTTACTCTCTTTGTTAGGGTTTAACCTAAATCAGATTTTGGAAACAGTATATAAAAACCATAACATATACTTTCGTAATAGCAGATATGTTCCATTCCACAGTTCCACCGTTTTACTTCTACACACTGTATGATATATCAAGGATGAGAAACATGGGCGGCTCAACAGAAAAAGAAAAAAATATATAGAAGATTATTAATTAGTACCGCATGTTGAGACATTTATTGTCATCTCCTTTAAACAAACTAAAATATTCCTTTTTCTTTTCGTTTGGCAGAATGTTATCCAACTCATGGAGTAAGAGACCTTTATTTCTTACACGTATTAATTTATTCATGTTCAATGGTAAAGGCACATGCAATGCATTGAAGAATATAATAAGGGTAATCTTAAATAAACCCTTCCATGTGTATGGGTGTGTGTTGTGTGGGTTGACCTCCACACACACATGTCACATCATGAAGAGTTTTTTTTACCAATGCCCATTAATAAAGGTCATTCGTTTATGAATTTCATAACTGCAAGCCAAGCTTATTCAAAAGAAACTTAACCCATTTCATAAGTTAATTGATCCAACATAATTGCACCAATTAGGGTGAAGGGAGTGGGAGTAATTTTTGCCGGCGGTATCTGATTTGGCATAGCTTGCCGGCGGCAACACCGCCCCCGACCGCGGCATCCTTCAGCGGCAAGCCTTCAGCGGCATTTCCTTGCCGCGTTCTCTCTCCTCCATCTTTGTCTCTCGTCTCCCTCTCATTCAGCTCATTCTCTCTTCTCTTGTCGTCGGCACCACTCCTCACTCTTCTCTTGTCGCCGGCGAATTCGTTTTTGGGGGGAAAAAGCTGATGTCGATGTGGGTGCCTCCGGCAACACTCCCTTCAGCCTTATACGAACTTGGACCTTGTATGATGTAAAGTCTTTATATATATATATATATATATATATATATATATATATATATATATATATATATATATATATATATATATATATATATATATATATATATATATATATATATATATATATATATAATAAATAAAAAATAAAAAAAAATTAGCATTTTTTTCATATTCCAGTAGAATATTACACTATTTTGTATAATATTCTATTAGAATATTCAACATTCCAATGAATTTTTTTAGATTTTTCCAGGTACTTTTTCGAATTTTTTTTATTTTTTTAGATTGAATAAATAGCGAAAATTAGTAGAAATTTTATTTTGTTGAAAATTCTCATTATTTTAGCGTATTTTAATGAGAATTTAATATATATATATATATATATATATATATATATATATATATATATATATATATATATATATATATATATATATATATATATATATATATATATATATATATATATATATATAATGAAATTTTAAAAAAAAAATTCTACTAATATATGGATTGACACCAGGAGACTCAATCCTAGTCACTTATTTTGTAGATCAAAAAATTAAAAAATTAAAAAAGGCTAAAATAATGAGAATTTAAAAAAAATCTACTAATTTTCGCTATTTATTCTATCTAAAAAAATACAATAAAAAATCGAAAAAAACCTGAAAAAATCAAAAAAAAATATTTCAATGAAAGGTTGCTAGATGTTGAATATTTTAATAGAATATTACACAGAATAGTGTAATACTCTAGTAGAATATGAAAAAGCGCTAAATGTTTTAATTTTTTTGAATAAAAAAATGACGAAAATAATAAATAAATATATTTTTTTCAATTCTTTTCATTTATTTTGCATTTTTTAATTTTTTTTTGTTTTACACCCAAAATAATTGGCTAAGAATGCTCTCCCGGTCTCACGAAACATAATGGTATCATACGAACCTAACTATATATATATATATATATATATATATATATATATATATATATATATATATATATATATATATATATATATATATATATATATATATATATATATATATATATATATATATATATATATATATATATATATATATATATATATATATATATATATATATATATATATATATATATATATATATATATATATATATATATATATATATATATATATATATATATATATATATATATATATATATATATATTATTATTATTATTAGAAAAACAATAACAATGAATTTATATTTTATAATTTTTATGTTTTAATAACAATAAACAATAGTTTTTTTAAAAGTAATTACGGCAAATCGAACGACGTTTATAAATTTATAAAATTATATCAAATTCTACCAAAACGGTTATGTCAAATTTGAACGATTGTCAAATTAATAAATTTAGCTTTTATAATTTTTATGTTTTAGTAACAATAAACAATAGTGTTTTTTAAGTAATTACGTCACAACGAACGGCGTTTATAATTTTATAAAATTATGACAAATTATATCAAAACGGTTATGTTAAATTCGAACGAATGTATAAAAATTAACAATATAAATAATAATATAATGCAAAGTTTGATCCAATATTACGACTGGGTCGACGGACCAAGAATCACGGTTTCCGGCTAATAATAACATGAATTTCGATTACTTACAAATGGTATAACCCGAAGGATTTTATAAAAAATAAATTTTATTTCAACCACTTGATTTATAAACGACTGAATAAATTTGAACGAATAAAAAAGAGACATTAGATTATCAATAAACACGATCGGTTATAATTTTATTTTATAAAGCTAATAATAATAATAATAATAATAATAATAATAATAATAATAACAATAAAGAAAAAAAGACAATAAAATACGAAATTGAGATAAAATAAATCAATTAGTTAAATCATGGGGTATAATATAAAATGGGGGTAGCTATAGCACAACCCATCAAATAATAGTTGTCTTACAAATATATATATATATATATATATATATATATATATATATATATATATATATATATATATATATATATATATATATATATATATATATATATATATATATATATATATATATATATATACTAGGTATGTACCCGTGCAATGCAGCAGATGACAATTAATTTCGTTTACGTGAATAGTGTTGCATGAATAGTGTCGAGGCAGGGATTAGGTTTCTTTTGTCAGACGTCGAACATCGATTTTTTATGAGTAATTTTTATTCAGAAACATGTTATATTATAAAAACAATACGGAAGACACGCATTGTTATTGGTTTGTCGATGTGTATGTTGGATGTGGGTGCATTGATATATACATTAATGACATCATTTTTTTATAAATTCAAAAATTAACAATGTAGTTAGTTTATTTAGTTTCTAAAATGCCCCGTTCAATCTTTTTCCTACGATATGGTTTTCTTATAACTTTTTTCTTATTAAAGGGAATAGAATGAATAGTAAATATCGAATGTAGTTGTCCACTTAGTCACTACTCTATGGTTGATAATTTTCAAATAAAAAATAAAATTTTAGCTTGAAATCACTAATGAAATCAACCTCATAGTTTTTAATGTGTACCTGCAGGATGCAATGACAATAATGCAATGACAATAAATAGTTCTCTACGATGAATAACTTCTAGATGATAAATATTTTTATTTCAACACGTGCTTTGCATCTCATTTTACTTCACGGCTCATTTGTTTTTTATTGGTAATATATAATCACGATACATAATTTTTTTAGCAAATATTTTATAAGCGATTAGTTTTTTTTAGCAAATATTTTATAAGCGATTAATTTTTCGACGAATAACCAATGGTTTGTTTTCGATGAATTGTTCTCTTTCAACTATTAACGACTATTGATTTCAAATAATTTATATTAGACGTAAATAAATAGATATTACCTTAAATTTTAAATTCGTTGATGTCTATTGAAAATTTAAAACTAACCTTATCCAAACAAAAATACTCGTAATCGATCATATGATTTCAACATACAACATTTTTTTAATTGATAGTCATATAAAATTATTTTTTAACTGACATAAATTATAAAAGAAACTGAAACGATAATATAATCAACCATATCTTATTACAAAACAAATCACATGACATATATTCTAAAAAGTAAAAGGATCCTTTACGTATAGAATAATAGAGATTATAATAACTTAAATCATTATTTCAATAATAACTAGTGGGGACCCGTGCTATGCACAGGTTGGGTCAGCTCGATGGGTAGCCAGGCTCGTTGAATGGGTCGGGATGTGTCGGGACGCTTTCTTTTCGCGGATCCTGAAGCCACTTTCTAGATGATGCAATTCTGCCAAAGCTAAAACTATATATTGTTTCAACCATAATCAATTTCCATTAGTATAATAAACTGCAAGAAATAGCAACGTACTTTCATTGTTTCATTTATTATAGCAATTTACCTGTAATTTTTCCTATTACAGCATTATACTTTGAAAATCTTCTCGGTTATAGCAATGTGACCACCCAAAATCCAAATAAAAATCAATGTCAATGCTACAATTGAATAAACTTTTAAAGGAAAACCGAAAGTACAATGCTATAATTGGGTAGTTTGTCAAAGTAATGTGAAATCGTATTTAATATAGTATTTATTTGGGCAAATTGCTAGGAATAGCAAGTTTCCTGTCATCACCAATATAGGCAATGTACTTAATGGCCAACATACTTGTAGTTTTTCCCATTATACAATGTACTTACATTTCTTTACAAATAATAACACTATATATCATGAAGCATGTAAAACTTTTCTAAGTTTCATGTCAACTATAAGTAGAGAAATGAAAAAGTACGTTGTGGGTATTGGTTAAAAAATTATAAAATGTTGCTATTATAATTTCGTGTCAACTTGGTGACTTACCATACGCATCAAGGAAATTCAAAATCTAGGAGGAGATGAAGGAGAACCAAATTGATTGTTTGGATCCTGGTCACCACCATAAAGATAGCCTGGACCTATACCATTCCCACCACCCATCGGACCTCCAAAACTATTGTTATACATGACTCGACTACCTCCAAAAAGACCACCATGCCCTCCTTCATACATGGTGTTCCCATATAAACCTGTGTTATAGGATCCCACTCCACCGTAAGACCCGCACCTAACACACGATAAACAAATAAATAAAACATAGACATAAAGATCACAGGAGCAATCGAAATTAGAAATACCTCCACACATGATTCCTTAAGTATTTGGCTGCATCCATGGCTTAGCGAATACAGGTCTCCCAAGTGCATTTGCGTTAGTTGTAGACACATCATTGCTCGGGACAATTTCCCCTGATCCAGAAGCTTCGACTACATCGGTTGTGCTACCAGGAGGTGCAGGTTTAAAAGGAACATGTCAGATGACGCACAGCCCGTTCCCATGGTTTGGGAGGCGCATTGCTACCTGAAATTATAATCCTAACCAACAATTAATCAGAAGATTTGAGTTCTCTAAAAATGCATGAAAATTCCCACAATATCGTTTACAATACAATATGTTAAAATCTAAAAACAACTCCGAAATGCCAAATCCCATTTTGAAGGAATGTTAATGTTTAATACCCTATGTAGTAGTTCCTTGATAAATCCATAACCACAAATATAAACAATCAAAATGCTAAAAATTATGGTAAAAATCTTGAAAGATTCTCAAAGTTAAAAAAAAGAAATTAGGGACCAATCGTGCAAGTTAGCCCATACGACAGGGAGCATTCATGTAATTTAGTCAATATTTGTTATATATTTTAAGTTTTTGTAAAGTAATTTATGTATTAATATAGTTAAATAGACCATTTGGGCCTAAAACGTGCAGGAAGCAACAAACATTTAAAAAGCAATAATGAACGTGTTTATGAAAACGAAATATAAGTCAAGCAAGTTGCAAAGTGGTAAAAAACAGAACCCAATAATGTCTTGAAAGTGAAGTTGCAAAGTGATAAAAAAACATGTAGCATGATGAAGATTCTGAAGCTATTTTCATGATCTACGGTTATAGCTAACATTGCATGAGATACTTGCACTGTACAGCATCTACAAGCACACCCAAATGTAAGTAATATAAAGAAAAGTCAACTCATCAACAAAACAAAACATGGGAAAAGAAAGCATGATTAACCGATATTTACTTAGATATGACTACATAAATCGACATAAGAAGAGAGGAAACCTGGAAAAGGAGTGATATTCTATTCTTGATTTCCTTTTTTGAGATCTTTATCTTCTGAATCGATGTCGATTTGGGCTTCTTTCTTCAACTCTACAAAAGTTAGGAAATTCGAACTTTTACCCGATTAGATCGGATCATTTATCTTCCTTTCGACGCCATTCATTCTCATCACCCCACTGAAACACATAATCAACACCCAGCATTTCATAAAAGAAAATAAGAAATTCGCAGTAAAACTATTCAAATTTCAAACCCATATTGAAAATCCTGTTCTTTCTTACAATGAATTAGAGAAATGGAAAAAGGGGTTTCTATTTTTCGGGGTGATTAATGATCTTTATGAGATGGGGTTTTGTTGTTAAATGGGAATCAAAAGAGTAAACAGTACCTCTTGTTTCTTGAAGCTTACAGCCGGAGGACCAAAACCTAAAACCATCTTTCCAACCTGTGCATAGAGCACACCCACTGCAAATCAATTACACAAAATGGCGAAATTGAATTACCTAAGCCGCGCATCATCTGTCGCCTTCTTCCTCCGTCGACTCGTCTTCTCCCTTCGTACAACACTACTCTGCAAGCATTTGAGCGATGACTGTGGAGCATTAGCGTTGGTGGTCTAGGGCTACGGTAATGGTAATGGTGCGTTAGTGGCAATCAAGGTAATCTAGGGTTCCTTTAGAATAGGGTGACAGATGAACAAACCTGCCAACGGATCTAACGGTGGCGAGCCATCTGATGTTTCTGCTTCTCCTGCTGCTTCTGCTTCTGTTTCTGCTTCTACTTCAACTCTCTGGCGAGAGAATCCATGGCTGAGAGATAACAGAGATGACATAGTTGACAAAGCGGAATCCACGCACAACAATGACGGCACGAATGCACAATCAAAGTAAAGAGGTAAAGCCATTCTAAAAGAAAAACCCTAACAAAGAAAGGGGAAAGTAAACGAAGAAACACTAAGTTTTGCAGTCACCAAAAAAAGAAGAGAAAAATCATCTTAAGAAACAACGGAAACCTGCAACGCAAAAGAGAGATGGTGAGTGCATGGATGCAAATCATTTATTAACATCCACAAAAATATGCAATACATAAATCCCTAAGGAAAAAGATTACTTCAAACCCAAATGAAACCGATGCTTTTAAACAATCGGAGGCGGATGTAAACAACCAAAAAAAACACAAAACAGGAAACATCTAAGAAACACAAACACGAAACACGAATTGTCTTTCTCACAGGATCGGCTTTGTAGATAAGCTTAGGTATCCGACATGCAAACCTTGAGCGAAGCAGGAGAAGACTTTAAGTTGCGTCGTTGAATTACGGTAATTCGACTGAAGAGAGACGGGAGAAATGCAAGTAGGAAGAAAAAGAAACGAAGCGTCAAGAAATCATATGGAAGAAAGCGGTAAGCAACAGGTGTCATGCCCATCCAAGGAACCCGTATATCTGACCCAATCGCACACGTGTACAACCCAGGAAATGAACCATTTAATAAACAAAGGAAAAAAATGTGTGACAATTGCACAAAAAAAAGGGGTGTAACATCCGCAAAATCTACGGCTTTTAATTAATATAATAATGCTTAATTATGCACCACATTTGCTTTTAGCTCTTTGACAACTATAATTCTAAACTCTAAAATTATTGACAGCACTCTTACTTCACTTCTAGCTATTTGGCAGCTATTGTTTTCAGCTTTCTCTAAGATACAAACAGAGATTCATAAGCTTGCACATATACAGATACATATAGACCAAGACTTGGCAATTGGGAGACGTATTCTTCTATTTTTTGTTTATGGACGGATTTACCCCTGGTTTGAGATTGGGTTTTTGGGCTCGTATATAAGTGTCGACACTGACTTCTTGGAGTAGTTCGGTCGAAAAACCCCCGAGCTAAGGAAGCAGCTGGTGGTTTATTCAGATTAATTGATATAAGACCGATTTAGCCTTGGTTGTGTTCATGTTTCTCTCATGCTTGGTGCTTGTTCTGGCCCTGTTTTTGGAACACTTCTATTATTCTTCTTTTCTGTGTAGGCATCTAAAAGACATGAAGAAAACTGCTATTTCCAAACTGTTACAAAAAAATCAAACCTGATATTTGCAGGAAAATGATACCCAGCAAACTGTTATTTCAAAATAACTTATAGAAAGTAGTACATTGCTATTTCCCTATAACTTATAGAAAGTATATTGTTATTTCTATCAAGTCCTTTTAGTTAAAAAAAAGTTCTTTATTCCAATATAAGTTAAATACCTTAAGGCAAACAATCAACAGTAAACTAAATAAAATGGTTTAATATTTGAAATATAAAAATTGTAAACATGTGTAAACGGATCCATATATTCCTGCCCAAAAATAAATTACCTCCAATTTCCAGAAAACGTACATTGTAAGAAAAGGCAATCTACTTTCCATTTTCTTCAAAAATGTTGTAACAAAAAACAGATGATATAATGCTTTTATCCAGAAACAGTACATTCTCGTGCAACTTTCTTGATTCACAGCCATAAGGCCTTTATGCAGTAGAGCAACATCCTTAAGTCAAACCAAAGTAGTAACACAAATATGGACTTTAAGCAAGAAACATACCAGACTAAGCATACCGGTCTGGGATTATGTTGGATCCCTATCACAGCTCGAAGACTTCCAACTTCCAACTACACCCACACTGTACTTCCAGATCTAAAAAATCTATAACATCCTTAGGTTTGTAGCTTTTCCATATCAAAAGCTTGCACAAGCCACGTAGCATAGACATCAAGAGCCTGAAAGTAGATCAGATCAATCAACGAATAACAAATGATAAAAGCGCAAATAAGCATCAACAAAAGAAGAATCAAGTCTATGCATATGCATATGCATGAGCGAGAAAGTGGAAACAAACAAAGACTATATTCTTCCATACACATTATCATTTTTTTTAAAGTACACCTTTGACATCCACATGAGCATCACTGCTAGGTGCTGTCTTCGTAAAACCATGTGAGGGTGCTAGTATCGAATGGTATACAATTCTAGCTGCAAGTGGGTACCTTTTTGAACAAGGTCATACACCATAAGTCGAAAATAAATGAACATTTCAAAAGAAAGCTTGTGGATACCTTTTTGAACACTTGTGGCTACAAGTTACTACTCTCAGTTCAACCACACTACTACTCATACACCATTCCTTGAAACTTATCTCTGTAAATTAGACAAATCGACACAAATTAAAGTAATGAGTATTACCATTTCAAAGTTCAATCTTCCACAAAACAAAAGATCTAGAACTCAAAAAATGGATTTCGTCCATCATTCAGAGGTTCAACACTTTGAAAATGCCTCTTTATTTGTAGCCGGGAAATAAGAAAAAAAAAAACAATGGCAGCACCATCTTCGATGAAGAGAGAAAAGATGTTGAAGAGATGAACTCACCTTAGGGTTGGATTAGGGACGAATTGATCAACCAAGGATAAGCTCCAAAACCTGAAAAAAAACCCCAAATCCATAAACATAACACAAAACTAAACACCAAAATACTAAAAACAAAAAAGATCCGAAAATTTTGCCAAAACGTGAAACTCAAAAAAGATATAGATTAATTAAAACCTAAAAACAAATCAAACCATATCAACCAAAAATTATCTGGGTGAAACAGAGTAAGATAAAGAGGATAGTGTGAGTCAATCAGGTAACAAGAGACAGAGAAAGAGAGCATATGATGTTCGGTAAGTAACCATCAAACCTTAACCAGATCGATTGGAACCACAAATTCGAGGGTTTTGGCGTTGGCTGGTAGAGGAGATGAAGGGGGCAGCGGATAGGGTTGGTCAGCATCGATGGCATAATGGTGTGGTTGCGCAGTTGCATGTTTGGTGAAGGTAATGTATCGTTGATATTTTGTAGTGGTGGAATGATGTTATGAGCCGGCCCGGCAGGGGGCGGTGTGACAAACTGGAATAAGGGCATTTTTAAGAAGGGTCATCTTAAAAAAAAACCTTCATAATAGATTTAGGATGTCCCATTAATTGGGGTTTCTTTTTAATATTACTTTTAATATATATATACTAGGCGTATTCCCGCGCGTTGCGCAGGAGTAAAATAATATAGTATAAATATATTGACCGATCAAATATAAATATAAACACTTTGGATTTAATCAAAACATGCAAAACTAAAAATAAATCAATCATTTAACATATATATCAATAATAATTTTTCATTCAAACATCAAACAGAAAAACATAATCACATTTTTGTAGTCAATTATCATGGATGGTCCAACATTAATAATATATGGAAATATATTTACAAAATTATCTCAAAATTTAAAGTAAGTTTAAAATAAAACATACTAATAACACCATACATTAATTAAGATATTAAGTATATTATATTAATAATTCAAAAAGTCTATTTTAATGATAATATTTTATATCTAATAAATTAGTTAATGTTGGAAGTTGAATAGTTAGGAGTTTCATATCAATATAATGAAAGTAAAAATGCTTCAATAAATATAAGAAAGATTATAAATCGTTAATCGCAACCGATATTTTGTATCAATAATATTGTTTTTAACCAAAAGTCGAACAAAATAATGTAATAATCTATTTTAGGTCAATTGTATATGGACAATCCAATATTAAAAATATAGCACAACACATTGACATGAATTATAATACATACATTATGTTATGTGAATGTATTATGTAAATCATACTTTAGTTAAATTAACATATATAATATTTCAAATTCTCTTTCTAAAATAAAAAAGAATGAAATGTAAATAGAAAAAAAGTAATAAAACTAATATAAATATAATATAAATTACAACTTATAACCAAAACTTAAAATAAATATATGCTTTAATAAAATAAATTTTGATATAATTTATAGTTGCATAAGAAATATATAAATATGCATTAATAAAATTTTATTTCCGCCAGTTTTATTCCCTTAATTATTTTTTCTTTAAAATGATTTCTAGTTGATTTTCATTTTGTTAAATCTTAGTAACTAAAGGTTTTATGATGATTTACTACTAAAGTTTTTTCTTTCATTTATGTAAAGTTATTTTTAACGTTTCGAATGTTTAACTTCTTACATGACAATAATGTCACAACTTTTATATAAATTTCTTTGTAAAATAATTCTAATCCTAAAAATGATTCTACAAATCAAATGACTACTAAATACTTTATCAAACAACATAAGCCCACTTATTCAATCAATATAAAACCATTTATTGGTGAATATGGATTAGAAAATAACAATATATATATATATATATATATATATATATATATATATATATATATATATATATATATATATATATATATATATATATATATATATATATATATATATATATATATATATATATAAAATATACATACTTGAGGATCAACTATAGACTCTCAAATCATAAAAAATTACTAATTACAATGAATAATCAATCTATTATACATCTTTCTATCTTTATATTGCGATAGAACCAATATGCACTTTGTTTCTTGTCTTGCAACTTACAGATTGCTTTGACATCTTCACGTTTCTCCTTCCTAATACAATATAAACATATGTACCTTCAAAATATGTACTCTCAACCATGTCGTTTTTCGCTTTCATGTGACTTGTAATTTGTTATACGTCTTCATGTTTCTCCTTCGTAATACAATATAAAATATGTAACTTCAAAGTGTGTGTGTTTTCAAATCATCTTTTCTTCCATCTTATTCTCCAAGCTAGAATCAAATTTATAGGTGAATTATATGTAACTCTTATATTAATTAGGTATGTTAAGTACCAATAAGTATCATAGGTTAAAAAACTCTTGAGTTGTATGTGTTTAATTACTTGAAAGTTGTAAAGCCTTGTAAGTTTCAAATGAATATAATTCAAGATATTGGCCTATCTTGAACCATATTCATTTGGATGGCCTCTATTATAAGATTTACTAGGCGTATTCCCGCGCGTTGCGCAGGAGTAAATTAATATAATAATAATGTATTAGACGATCAAATATAAACATAAACACTTTTAGATTTAATTAAAATTTGCAAAACAAAAAATAAATCAATCATATGACATATATATCAATAATAATTTTTCATCCAAACATTGTGTAAAAACATAATCATCTTTTTGGAGTCAATTATTATAGACGGTCCAACTTTACAAATATGTGGAAATATATTTACATAAATCATCTCAAAATTTAAAATAAATATAAAATAAAACATACTAATAATAACATAAAGATAGTCATTGAGAAACATATTGTTGTGGATCATTTTCCGTCAGACTCATATATGTAAATAATACTTCAATAATATTGTATTTTTTAAATAAAAACTTTTTCGCTGATAAATATTTAATAAAATATATGAATATGTTTCTATTAAACTTATTATTCAAGAAATACTTTCCAATCAGTTTTGAATCCCTTATTCACTTTCATTTATAAAAAAGTTACTTCTATTGTAATTTTTTATCTTTCTACATCTTTCTCTAGTACAAATTGTCCATAAAAACTTTGAAACCTTAAACGTTTAGACATACACTTGAATTTATAGATAATAATGATTTAATTTTTTTTATATTTATTTTTTCCTTGTTATACAATTTTAAATTCAAAATATATCTTATTAACTAACATAATCATAAAAATATAAACAAATAATATAAGATAAAGAAAATAAGTTTATCTATTTTTCTCAACAAAATAAAAATACAGAAATCATTTAGAGACTAATGAGTCAAATAAAAATAATATGAATTTGGAATTTAGAATATGATGTGAATTTATATAAAATTTAAATATCATCGTAGCTTTTAGTTTCTTTTGATTAAAAAGTAATAAGTGTTCGCTTTCAGTCTATTTATCAGTCTTTTATATTAATTTTAGAAAAAATATATTATTAAATAATAATCAAGTTTCACTTTTACTATCTATATTTTTAAGACCGTTTATCCCAAAGTTTCATTTTTGTTGTATTTATATGAATTTTTTTTAAATCTTTAACAACTAACTTCACAACAACCTCAAAAATTTATATCATTTTTTATCAGATAATGTTAATCCCAAAAGTACGGATTTGTTGAGGTAGACCTAAGCATACAATAGGTCTTTTGCCTTGCAACTTGTAATTTATTTTAGCATATATATCTTCCTCCTTTCTAGTTTAGTATAAATAAATAGACGTTTCTAAAGTAAATTTTGTGTATTGTCAAGTCATATATAGGTGAACTATATATATATATATATATATATATATATATATATATATATATATATATATATATATATATATATATATATATATATATATATATATAACCAATGTGACATAAATAGCAATTAAATACCATAAGTTAAAAAATTTTGAGTTATAGTGATTAATTAGTTGGAAGATGAAGAGATTTAGTATTAAAATAAATTAATGGTGTGGGTAATAGTAGGAAGTTGAAGAATAATCATTGTCTAAGTTTAGTTTATATTTTGATTTTGGTTTTGCATTTAATATCATATTTCAATCAACAAATTCAATGTATTATATTTTAATTATATTATATTAATAACTAAAAAAGTCTATCATTAAGATGATATTATTTTATATTTAATAAATTAGTTAAGGGTAGAAGTTGAATGGTTAGAGTTTCAAATCAATATGTTGAAAGTAAAAATTCTTCAATAAATGTAAAAAATAATTATAAATCGTTCATCGCAATCGATAATTTGCATCAATAATAACAATTTTAACTAAAAGTCAAACAATATAATATAATCATCTATTTTAAGTTAAGTGTATATGAACAATCCAACATTAAAATTATAGTATAACACATT